>JAPPVO010000059.1:131602343-131689946 GCA_030407325.1 Camellia japonica | reverse complement strand
CAGCTTTAACAACCCCAGCTTTAGTCAGCATAGCCGATGGACTAAACAGACCTATACACATTGCATTAATGGCGACAGATTAGTTTTCATCATCTAGGTTCTCAAGATCAGCATATAGAATGGTTCCCTTACCTCAAGTTTGGATTGGAAATACCCGACAGAATCACCTTTTATTAGGACTTAATTTCATACTTAGTTTACAAGAGGCATGTTTATCAGCCAACACAACATTAGTTTCTTCAAGCGAACTGTACATACACCACAGCATATGCCCTTAGCACATAGCATTCATCAGAGTTGCGTGCGAAGCGTGGTGGTACCATAGGAGTAGATTCCGTTCCCGCTAGTTTTTTATTCCCTAGTAGAAATATTTTTCCCGAGCTAGCCAAACGTACATACCTAATGAGATAACAAATACTTCTTTAGAAAATTTAGATATGGAAAAGTATGAGTTAGAAGAGTTTGATTTTGAAGAAAAAGGAGACTTTGGAACCTAGAAGATTTTCAACAAATAGTTAACTTAGAATTAATTTTTGCTAAAATAGGAAATTAAAGAAAAAACCAGTATATAGAAGAACAGAAATGATTTAGATGAGATAATAAGATTAGCTGAAACAACAGAAATTTTAGGAGAACAACCCATGAAATATTGGGAAAGAAATAAAGTTTTAGCTAGTTTAGATATAAAAAATAAAGATTATAGGATTACATCAGCACAAATAGACCATACGCCAGCAGATATAGAAGAATTTAGAACAGATTAAGGAATTATTAGATTTAGGAGTAATTAGACCTAGTAATAGTCCGCATAGGAGCGCATTCATGGTTAGAAATCATGCAGAGATAAAAAGAGGAAAGCTAGAATGGTTATAAATTATAAAAGATTAAATGATAATACAGAAGATGATAAATATAATATACCAGATAAAGACCAACTCATAAATAAAACAGACAGCAAAGATATTTAGCAAATTTGATTGTAAGTCAGGATTTTGGCAGATAAAAATGGAAAAGGAAAGCATACCGTGGACAGCCTTCTGTTGCCCTCAAGGACATTATGAATGGCTAGTTATGCCTTTTGGATTAAAAAATGCACCTTCCATATTTCAGCGTAAAATGGATAGTATATTTAATATATAGTTTTATACTGGTATATATAGATGACATATTAGTATTCAGTCCAGATAAAAATAGTCACATAGATCATTTGTATATAACATTAGAGGAATTCATAAATAATGGAATAATAATTAGCAAGAAAAAGATGGTATTAAATAAACCTTACATAGAATTTTAGGAATGGAGCTAGGAGATGGAAAAATTAGGTTACAACCTCATATAGTCAAGAAAATTTTAGACTATCCAGATAAATTAGAAGATACAAAACAACTTCAATCTTTTTTAGGAATTTTAAATTATGCACGAATGTATATTCCTAACCTTAGTAAAATAATAGGACCCCTTTATAGTAAGACCACACCCACAGGACAGAAATATTTCAATCAGCAAGATATAGCTTAGTTAGAAAATAAAAGACATTTGTAAAAATCTACCAGACCTACAACTTCCCTTAGAATCAGAATACATAGTCGTAGAAACAGACGCAAGTCAATTAGGATGGGGAACAATATTATTAGCTAAACCTAGTAATATGAGTAAAAATAAAGAACGCATTTGTAGATACAGTTTGGAAAATTTAAAGAAAAAGATACACCATGACCAGCCTAGATTTTGAAATATAGGAGTAGTATACGCAATAAATAAATTTAGATTATTTTTGCACAAACCTTTTACAATTAGGACAGATTGTGAAGCCATAGTTAGATTTCATAACAAACTTAACGAGCGTAAATTAAGTACTAGAAGATGGGCAAAATTTTTTAGATTGTATAGTAGGACAAGGATATAAAGTAGAATTTGAGCATATTAAAGGAAGTGATAATAGGTTAACAGATTGGTTAAGTAGAAAAATTTATTTAGAAAAAGAAGATAAAGTTTTAATTTTTGTGTAGATAATGGAGAACAGCAAGACCATGAACTTTGGGGGATTTTTTCTTTCCCATTCATAAGGCAGAACCAAGTTCAGACCTTTAACAGGGATTGAGTTAGACCCAGTTCAACAGTGTCTTTTAGATAACCTTTGGAACAATCAGAACCACCCATCTAAACGCCTTTCAGCCCTAAACTCTCTCAGTATATATTTTTCAAAAATCCAAAACAAACCCTTGTCTAAGAGTTTTTCTTTCTATGTAGTAGCTAAAGGAACCAAGCCTGGTATTTACCATGACTGGATAAAAGTAGAATCCTTAGTTAAAAATTTTCCTATACCCCAGTTTAAAGGATTTTATGATTTTGAGTCATATTGTACCTATGCCCGAAGACAAATAGGAACCAATTATTTTATTAGCCAGACAGCGAAAGATTACCTGGACACATTAAGCAAGATGAGGTCAACCGTTCTTGCTACTAGTGGAGTTCCAGTTAGCCAGATAATTGGAAACAGTAGTACAGGCAGTAGTAGTTCTAATCCTCAGACAGATTCTCAAAATCCTCTCCAGATGTGCAGAGATTGTGAAGGCTTTTCCAGAAATTTCAAGAAAATTATGGATAAAGGAAAAAGAGTCAGTGAAGAGCTAGACCAGCTCCGAGACGAAGAAAAAAAATTGAGAGCAACCGTTCGAACCCTAACTCACCAGCTTAAAAAATTAGCTCCAGAAAAAACACCTACCTACTTACCAAACCCAGAAATCAAACGACTCACCAGTGAGGAATTTGACCAATTGAGTGCTAGAATGTATTTATTCAGGCATTCTATCATTCGATCTTTTTGTGAGAAAAGCCAAGCAATAAAAGACCTAAAACCCTATATTTACACCTTAGCCGAAGATAGCAGAAATAGCGAGCTAGTCATTATTCAGCAATTTCTTCAGGATCTCTCCATAGCAAGAATTGATTGCCCTGGCTTAGCTTATCAATGGACCTATACCTATGAAGATAAAGAGCAGCCCTGCTTAGAAGAAGAAAAATGGAGAAAGAGGTCCGAACATTTTGGTAGATGTCAGTGTAACCTAGACTTCAGCATTTGCCTTTGCCAGATAAATCTAGCTACATTTGAGCCATTGGAGATAGAGATTAGAGGCGAAACACGTTATCTAACAGCCCCAAAATTGTTAGATTACGGCTTTGTCTCCAAACTAATTTTCTCAGATCCAGATCAAATAGATAACTTTGGACATAAGCTTGCTCATGCAGTATTGTGCGTAATGGAAGAACATCATCCGTATGTAGAAGCATTGATAGATAGCAGACTATCAGAGTGGAAGGAAATATGGTGCAATCCAGCTAAACACAAAATGTATCTCAGAGGAACCTCTACATTCCCAGGATATTCAGGACTTCTCAATAGGAGACCCTGGCCGTGCAGAAGATTTCCACTCAAAGACCAGCTCAATAAATGGAGAAAATTTGCTAGCAACTCTCTATTAGCATATAATGGAAACTATGGGCATCTAGTCTGTGAAGATAGACATCAGAAGATGCCCATACTGACTTTCATCGACAAATGTCTCTTTGCTGAAGGGATATCCTGGGATGGCTAAATTACAATGTATCTTCTGATGTCTATCTTCACAGACTAGATGCCCATAGTTTTCCATTATATGGCTAATAGAGAGTTGCTAGCAAATTTTCTCCATTTATTGAGCTGGTCTTTGAGTGGAAATCTTCTGCACGGCCAGGGTCTCCTATTGAGAAGTCCTGAATATCCTGGAATGTAGAGGTTCCTCTGAGACATTTTGTGTTTAGCTGGATTGCACCATATTCCTTCCACTCTGATAGTCTGCTATCTATCAATGCTTCTACATACGGATGATTCTTCCATTACGCACAATACTGCATGAGCAAGCTTATGCCAAAGTTATCTTTGATCTGGATCTGAGAAATTAGTTTGGAGACAAAGCCGTAATCTAACAATTTTGGGGCTGTTAGATAACGTGTTCGCCTCTAATCTCTATCTCCAATGGCTCAAATGTAGCTAGATTTATCTGGCAAAGGCAAATGCTGAAGTCTAGGTTACACTGACATCTACCAAATGTTCGGACCCTTTCTCCATTTTTCTTCTTCTAAGCAGGGCTGCTCTTTATCTTCATAGGTATAGGTCCATTGATAAGCTAAGCCAGGGCAATCAATTCTTGCTATGGAGAGATCCTGAAGAAATTGCTGAATAATGACTAGCTCGCTATTTCTGCTATCTTCGGCTAAGGTGTAAATATAGGGTTTTAGGTCTTTATTGCTTGGCTTTTCTCACAAAAGATCGAATGATAGAATGCCTGAAGAAATACATTCTAGCACTCAATTGGTCAAATTCCTCACTGGTGAGTCGTTTGATTTCTGGGTTTGGTAAGTAGGTAGGTGTTTTTTCTGGAGCTAATTTTTTAAGCTGGTGAGTTAGGGTTCGAACGGTTGCTCTCATTTTTTTCTCCGTCTCGGAGCTGGTCTAGCCTCTTCACTGACTCTTTTGCCTTTATCCATAATTTTCTTGAAATTTCTGGAAAGCCTTCACATCTCTGCACATCTGGAGAGGATTTTGAGAATCTGTCTGAGGTTAGAACTACTACTGCCTGTACTACTGTTCCAATTATCTGGCTAACTGGAACTCCACTAGTAGCAAGAACGATTGACCTCATCTTGCTTAATGTGTCCAGGTAATCTTTCGCTGTCTGGCTAATAAAATAACTGGTTCCTATTTGTCTTCGGGCATAGTACAATATGACTCAAAATCATAAAATCCTTTAAACTGGGTATAGGAAAATTTTTAACTAAGGATTCTACTTCTATCCAGTCATGGTAAATACCAGGCTTGGTTCCTTTAGCTACTACATAGAAAGAAAAACTCTTAGACAAGGGTTTGTTTTGGATTTTTGAAAAATATATACTGAGAGAGTTTAGGGCTGAAAGGCGTTTAGATGGGTGGTTCTGATTGTTCCAAAGGTTATCTAAAAGACACTGTTGAACTGGGTCTAACTCAATCCCTGTTAAAGGTCTGAACTTGGTTCTGCCTTCATGAATGGGAAGAGAAAATCCCCCAAAGTTCATGGTCTTGCTGTTCTCCATTATCTGCACAAAAATTAAACTGGTTATCTTCTTTTTCTAAATAAATTTTTCTACTTAACCAATCTGTTAACCTATTATCACTTCCTTTAATATGCTCAAATTCTACTTTATATCCTTGTCCTACTATACAATCTAAAAATTTTGCCCATCTTCTAGTACTTAATTTACGCTCGTTAAGTTTGTTATGAAATCTAACTATGGCTTCACAATCTGTCCTAATTGTAAAAGGTTTGTGCAAAAATAATCTAAACTTATTTATTGCGTATACTACTCCTAGTATTTCAAAATCTAGGCTGGTCATGGTTGTATCTTTTTCTTTAAATTTTCCAAACTGTATCTACAAATGTTCTTTATTTTTACTGTCATATTTACTAGGTTTAGCTAATAATATTGTTCCCCATCCTAATTGACTTGCGTCTGTTTCTACGACTATGTATTCTGATTCTAAGGGAAGTTGTAGGTCTGGTAGATTTTTACAAATGTCTTTATTTTTCTAACTAAAGCTATATCTTGCTGATTGAAATATTTCTGTCCTGGGGTGTGGTCTTACTATAAAGGGGTCCTATTATTTTACTAAGGTTAGGAATATACATTCGTGCATAATTTAAAATTCCTAAAAAAGATTGAAGTTGTTTTGTATCTTCTAATTTATCTGGATAGTCTAAAATTTTCTTGACTATATGAGGTTGTAACCTAATTTTTCCATCTCCTAGCTCCATTCCTAAAAATTCTATGTAAGGTTTATTTAATACCATCTTTTTCTTGCTAATTATTATTCCATTATTTATGAATTCTCTAATGTTATATACAAATGATCTATGTGACTATTTTTATCTGGACTGAATACTAATATGTCATCTATATATACCAGTATAAAACTATATTTATTAAATATACTATCCATTTTACGCTGAAATATGGAAGGTGCATTTTTTAATCCAAAAGGCATAACTAGCCATTCATAATGTCCTTGAGGGCAACAGAAGGCTGTCCACGGTATGCTTTCCTTTTCCATTTTTATCTGCCAAAATCCTGACTTACAATCAAATTTGCTAAATATCTTTGCTGTCTGTATTCTATTTATGAGTTGGTCTTTATCTGGTATATTATATTTATCATCTTCTGTATTATCATTTAATCTTTTATAATTTATAACCATTCTAGCTTTTCCTCTTTTTATCTCTGCATGATTTCTAACCATAAATGCTGCGCTCCTATGCGGACTATTACTAGGTCTAATTACTCCTAAATCTAGTAATTCCTTAATCTGTGTTCTAAATTCTTCTATATCTGCTGGCGTATGGTCTATTTGTGCTGATGTAATCCTATAATCTTTATTTTTTATATCTAAACTAGCTAAAACTTTATTTCTTTCCCAATATTTCATGGGCTGTTCTCCTAAAATTTCTGTTGTTTCAGCTAATCTTATTATCTCATCTAAATCATTTTCTGTTCTTCTATATACTGGTTTTTTCTTTAATTTCCCTATTTTAGCAAAAATTAATTCTAAGTTAACTATTTGTTGAAAATCTTCTAGGTTCCAATAGTCTCCTTTTTCTTCAAAATCAAACTCTTCTAACTCATACTTTTCCATATCTAAATTTTCTAAATAAGTATTTGTTATCTCATTAGGTATGTACGTTTGGGCTAGCTCGGGAAAAATATTTCTACTAGGGAATAAAAAACTACCGGGAACGGAATCTACTCCTATGGTACCACCACGCTTCGCACGCAACTCTGATGAATGTGCTATAGTGCTAAGGGCATATGCTGTGGGTGTATGTACAGTTCGCTTGAAGAAACTAATGTTATGTTGGCTGATAAACATGCCTCATTGTAAACTAAGTATGAAATTAAGTCCTAAGATAAAAGGGTGATTCTGTCGGGTATTTCCAATCCAAACTTGAGGTAGAGGGAACCATTCTATATGCTGATCTTGAGAACCTAGATGATGAAAACTAATCTGTGCGCCATTAATGCAATGTGTATAGGTCTGTTTAGTACCATCGGCTATGCTGACTAAAGCTGGGGTTGTTAAAGCTGTGCTCCATCCGGGTGGAACTACGTGTTGTTCAATGTATGATTTACTGGCTCCTGTATCTATCATGGCATCTATACTAAGGGTTTTTTCTACAAATTTAATTACACAAGAAAGCTCAATTAAATTTGACTTGGGTATAACAGGATAATTAAATGGTAAATATGTATTATCTGATTTTACTTGAGAGTATTGGCTAAAGGGTCGAGAATCAACTAAGTTGACTATTTCTAAAGAATTCATATGTTCTTCAATTAGTTTATCTTTTAAAGGGTATTTATTGTGAAATTGTTCTAGCTGCTGTTTAAGCTGTCTATTTTCTAATTCTAAACATTCTATGTCAAAACTAATCTTAGTTTGTATCTCTCGTATTTGTAACTTGAGTTCTCTTACTTGTATTTCTAATTCTCTAATTGTTAAAAGTAATTCTCTACTTTCTATACTATGGTCCTCTCTGTTATTTTCTGATGTTATCTTATGTGTCATGTTTAATTTTTCAAGACAGACTATACAATAGGTTATACTACATAATAAACACGAAGCTCTCTTATCTTTAGCTGGAAACCAATTACAATAACTACATCTAGTAGTATCAAATCCTAGTCCTATTTGAAAATTATGCTGACATTCAGTATCTGCATTACATTCCATCATATAGAAAATATCATGAGAAGGAGTTGTTCCTATTTCTTGATTGAGTTGTCCTAAAAGATTATCTATATCTGTATCACTTTCTGAATTACTGTCTGAACTTATGGCTTCTATTTGATATTCATAATCACTGGCTATACTATATACTTCTGAATCATCACTATTTATGCTGACGATATCTTCTTTTAAGTCTTCTATAATATGTAGTCTTTCTATCTGTTTATTAGTATTAGGTCTTTGTCTTTTTGGGTAGGCTTTTGCAAAATGATTGGGTTCTCCACATATAAAACATTTACATTTTTTACTATTGGGTTTTCTAACATATCTCTGTTTTCTTTTATCTTTTTCTTTATTGGGTAGTTGCTTATACTTTATGCTATTAAAAGTTCTGCCTTTTCTAATTAATTTCTGTTTCTTCCATGGTTTTCTATATTTTTTCTTCCAATATTTTTCTTTTTTATATTTTCCATATTTTTTGTATTTTTTCTTATTATATTTATCTTCATATTGCTGAGGGGTATATATTATGCTACTACAAAAACCATAATTTTGTTTCTTCAAATCTTTCTGTATTTTAACCTCTACACATTTTTCTCTAAGTCTATGGAAGGTAAAAACTATCTTAGGTCCTATTCCTAAGGTTCCTTTTATTTTTACTTCTCCTGAGGCTATTTGGGCTGGTAAGTTTGCAAAATAAATTGACCATTTATTTTCTATTTCTCTTCCTAGTTCTCCGGGTAATTTTCTAAAATATTTATTTCCTATTTCTTCATCGAAACTTTTTTCAGTTCTGGCTGCTATGGCTAAATATTCTTTGCTAAAGGGTACAATATATTTCCAACTTCCTAGAGTCATCTGATCTAATTCGGTTAATGCTATGCTTTGAGTGTAAGTATTTCGTCTAGAAGGGTCATATCCTATAAGTATTTCTTTTATAAAACTAGTGAAATTCCATGGGTTATCTCCTAGTTCTTTAAGCTGTCTAATTATCTCCTCATATTTTCCGTTAAATGTTAAGTATATATTAAAAGCCAAATCTCCTAAAAGTGTCTCCATATATTCCCACATATCTGTTGATTCAAAGGGATTACTCATCCATGCCTTTACTGCATCTTTTTCCCATCTTTCTATTACTTCTTGCCATATCTGAGGGTCAAATCTAGCTAGGTCTA
Organism: Camellia japonica; assembly: GCA_030407325.1. NCBI lineage: Eukaryota > Viridiplantae > Streptophyta > Magnoliopsida > Ericales > Theaceae > Camellia > Camellia japonica. The sequence goes on along the minus strand of JAPPVO010000059.1, from coordinate 131,680,973 downwards.
AAAGGGTTCCTTGGTTATTAGCTGGCTGTAATTGTGTACTCATATCTGGTTGTTTACGCTTTCCATGAAATCTATAACTTTTATTCGGGTCTGCTTTACTTTGTCCTGAACTGGCTAATGGTCTTCTTCCTCCTACTGCATAATGCATTGGTTCTACGGGATCTTCTACAGCTGGTTGTTGGTTACTAGTTCCTGTGCTTTCTGTGTTCATATAAAAAGTATCTTCTAAATTGGGTTGTTCTGGTATTCTAAATATTTTGCTAGGATGTATTCTATCTTCTATGATATCATCTACATATTCAGTATGAAATTCTTGGTCTAAAAATGATACTGCTTCATCATGGGTATCTCCTTTGGCTAAGTATTCATAATATCTAGCATCTAATATTTTATTCATATCAGTTAGGGTAAAATTTTCTAAGTTTATCTCATCAATATTATATATTTTATTTTGTGATATTGTCTTTTCTTCTGTCATTGCATAAAGCTGATTTATTTCACTACGATTATCTTGATTTTCTTCCCTATCTATGCTACTGAATTCGTCATCTTCCGATTTTTCTGGTGCTACATAAGTATATTGAGTAAATCTTACTGCATAATTTCCATCTGCTGCTTGATATAATAAATTTTCTTGAGGGGCTAATCTTTTTTGTTCTAAAAAGCCTCCTAATTTCCAATCTAATGCTGCATTATCTTCAGAATTAAATTTTTTAGCTGGTAATGCCTTTATTCCTTTTGCACCTAATAACTTGACTATCTGATCATTCGTGAGTCTATAGTGAGTATTACTTTCTGAGACTGCTAAGCCTAAAAATCCTATGCAAACTAACAAATTCTTTTCTCATTTTTTCATTTTATATCCTCTACTCTTTATTCATATTTTTATCTTTTTATGAAAAGTCGAGGTGGGTAGTAAGAAATCTGGTGTAAAATAGACTATTCCTCCTTTTGAATTCATATCTAATTCATAACTGCTTAAAATACTCTGTCCTACATGATTAAACCTATCATCATAAAGACATACAAAAACTTTAGTTCCTAAATTCTCTCTAGTTAAAGCTTTAACTCCTACTACAACTAATCCTAAGTGGGTCATTTTAAGGTGTTCATTTACTGCATATTTATAGCTTTCTCTATCTATTAAATTTAGCTCTATTTTTTCATCTTCTTGTGTTACACTAATCATTTGTTCACCATAGTGTTTAAATAGATATTGTTTTTTATGAGTCTTGCCTAGCCTATATACATATTTAGCTGGAATTAATTCTAGTTTTTCTTTTTTGAATTTTTCTATTTGTTGTTCTACATCTATAAATTCTTCCATTTTAATATCTTCATCCTCATTATGCTTTTTGCTACTACTTCCTTTTGTTAGCTGTTTAAACATTTTTATTTTCTATAAGTTCTACAAACGGATTTCTTTGGTAATTTAAGCTTTTCAAAATATCTAGTTATGTTTTCTTCGTTTACCTGAGATTGAGGTTTATTTGTTTGTCCTTCTACTCCTTTACCTTTTTGAATTATTATTCTTTCTAAAGAAGCTAAACGATTTTCTAAGCTGTGTAGCTGTTCTGATAGATATTCAAATTTTTCACACACTCTAATTAGAAATAAAATTTCTATATTATTTTGTTTCACTGATATTTTATCTGACTGATTTATACCCTGATAGCTACTGATTCCTTCTGGGTTATTATGAAAATCTTCTGCCTGTTTTAAAATAGTCTGGTAATCTCTATTAGCTTTCTTATCACTACTCATAAACTAAGATCTTATTAGTTTGTAACGCCCCACTCCCGGGTCGTTAAATACACTAAAATAGCCTAAAAAAAAAATTCAAGTTTTGCTCCCAAAAAATAATAACTACAAAATCATCTCCAAATGGTACAATATCCTCCAAATATTTTATAGCACAATTACCTCCAAAATAAACAATATTACAACTATCTCCAAATTTAATAATTAAAGTGGTGGATCCCAAATCTCTGTATTAATAAATCTTTCTAATCTCAATTTCGAGCTCTGCTAAAATTTGCTTCGCACCTGAAAAATAAATTAATTTGGGAAGTATACAATACGACAGGAATACAAGGCTCGGATACAGAATAAATTAACAGGAACCCAACAATTTAAGACACTAAATCAACGATACGATAATCAAGCAATTTACCAAATTGCACAACAATGTAACCATAATTTATCTAGACCAAATACCCAATCCTACTCAGTACATAACCAGTGAATAAATTCATTTATTCACCCACCTCACCCAAGCTCCACGCTTATCTGGGCATATTGGTGTAAACAATTAATAAGATTCACTCGATCCATGTACAGAATATTTCTATGTCATTCAGTCAGACAAATCACCATTTAACACAGAACATTTGTAGAGAATTTTACCAAATGATTAGAATATCAGCGATTTAACAACAAATGATTTTACGAAATCTATTAATAACCACATTAATCAAGTGGATTACAAATTGAGGATAATTAAAAATAGAGAACTCTTTGCAAGAGATTTAAATAGAGCATATTGTATACAACCCGAATTTACCTCATAATAATTGACTTCGTCACCATAAATCTGAAATTGCTCCATGGATCTCCAAAAATAGTTTTGATCAAACTTCTAAGACATAAAGTATGTATAATTTAATAAAATCTACAACTCTCAATTTATTTATTTATTTTATAAAATACTCATTCTCACTTTAAATATTCTTATATCTAAATTTAATATTTCTACTCTACACAATTTATAAGAAGGGGAGAACCGAATGAAGAAATGATTGTGAGGAGCTCCCATCACTCTGCTGATTTATAGAGGAAAGGAAGGAATGAAAGAAGATTAAAAAAATTAAAAGAAATGAAAAGGTGAAATGATGGAATGGTGGTTTTGGGGGTACTGTGGGTGTTGCCCACGGTTTGTTATTGTTGTAGCTTTTTTTTTTTTTTTTTTTTTTTTCATGTGATGGGGAATGGTAAGATTTATTATTAAATGAGAATAAATAACAATATGATAGATATAAAAGAGATGAGATAAACATAAATAAATAATTTAAAATTAAATTCTTATCTAAAAATCTCACCACTAAATTATTATAATAAACCACCAATACCACTCACAAAATATTAATACCTCAAAATATGGGGTGTTACATAGTTGTTCTAAAATTTCTAATTTTTGTTTTAAATTATCTTGAATTTGGTTGATTTGTTCTATTTGTTTAGTTATTTGATTTATCTGGCTATGAGTTTGTTCAATTAATTTTTTAAATTCTAACTCTATTTGTTTTGAGCTGCTAGTATTTATGGCTGAGATTAAAGTTTCTATTTCTAGCTTAGTGAGAAATTTTTCTAAATTTAAATCTGTCTTTTTCTGTAAAATTGAGCTACACTGGTCTTGAATATAGTCTAATTTTTTATCTTGATCTTTAATTATGCTACGATTATTACGAAGGTGTTTTATAGATGAAATAAAAAGATTACTAATTCTATCTATGTCCTTTTTAATATTTTCTGCAAAATTAATATGATAATCTCTGATACTATTTAACTGAGGATTATTTTCACTATGAAACTGATGTGTAAAAGTATCTTCGAAATTACAACGAAATTTATTTTTATTTATACTAAGACGATAATTATGGCTGCTGAGTTCTAAATCTAGATATTCTACTTTTTTCATACACAAAATTAAGTCCTACTTTAAAATTATTAAAAGCTACTATAACATGAAATTTATAACTAAAATGTCCAAAAATAAATACTACTCTATTACCATAAGCAAAATGCATAAACTAACTAAAAATGTCCTAAAACCGAACACTGCTCTGATACCATTTTTTGTTGGGGGGTGAGTTAGTGGTCTACCACTATTTTGAAATTGGGCTGAGAATTATCTAATTAATTCTACAGTTATGCTAATAGATCTTCAAGCTGTTGTATGGCTAGTTTTAAGGCTTCTTGTTTTACATCTAGCTGTTTATTTATCTGGGAAATTTTTAAACTGTAATTTTCTAAAGATCTGCCAGAAGCTAATGATAAAAGAAACTGATATCTTGATAGTTGATCTTCTAATTCCTGTATAAGTTCAGTACTAATTTTGATTTTAATCCTAAGTTTTTCTTCTAAGGTCATAAATTTTTGGTTTTTTAAATTTCTTTTATGGACAATATTTCCTTAATATTTCTACTCGGGTTGCTCTCCTTTTATTCTAAATTTCTTTTTCTTTGGCAAAAACTATTTTTAGGCAATGTTTATTTTCATTACATGTACTCCCACCTTGAAGCTAAGTCTCGTTCAACATAATATATTTTTATTTTCTAATTTTTACCTTTCCCTTTCTGCCTACAATTTGCCCTCCAACGCCTAACCACAGCTCACACGGGCTCTTCAGCTAAGGTCACTCAGTAACAAAATAGAAAATAACAGATATTACGAAGGTGCAAAGCATGTAATATTAATGAGCAAATAAGCATTCCATAAACTTAGTTTTTCCAAAAAGAAAATAAATTTTTAGAATAGAAGAGTTACCCTTTTGAAATATTTAAGGAAAAAGAGAAACTACTCACACTTCATATTAATAAGAAATATACTTACAAAGATTATATTACAGACTCTGAAATTCTGAAAGACTTAGTACACTTAGAGGGTTTTGAGAAAGGTTTGGAAATTTTTTACAATGCAGAGTGAAGGGGTGTTTTTCATTCTGCTTCATCCGTTGGCAAGCATGCCAATTTATACAACTTAAAAAGAAAATAAAACAAAGCTTCAAATCTTTGCCTACGTCTAAATTATCTTAAGGAGTCAAAATCTAGGCTATCCTATTCCTTAGGCTTTTTGAAAATTGAAAAAGGACAAAACTATATATGTATGCAAACTTTTGACTCATATCACTATTATAGATAAATTTTATCAATAAAGGATTAGGATAATGATATCGGGTATTGCTTTTGGGCCCCATTGCAAATCATTCAATCCTCATTTTTTGACAAAATTTTGACACTATAATTTATTACAAGACACGTATAAAAATTTTCGCAGCTTTTCTTTAATAAAGCAGTGTAAGAGATATCTACTTTATAAAAGTAGTGAGTGAAAGAAAATCTTTATTACTGATAGACTCAAATAATTATAGACACAAAATATCTACAAAATTCTTTTTGTCTTTTCTTGGTGTGCATTTTCTGATAATTGAAGAGAAGCTTTATCTTCTACTGATTTTATCTTCTTCTATTGGGGCACCAATTATTGATACTGATCCATGGAGTGATGCTTCTAGACAGGTTCTTGAAAGATTTACAAAATTTCAAGAGTCAAGATCATGGAACTAATAGAATATTTTTAAAATATTATAAGAATCTTATACAAGATGTACATATAATATAAAAATTAAAAATCTTTTTTAATCAATTTCATGATATATATATATATATATTTTTTTTAAACCTTTAGCATTACTCTTTTTTTTTTTTTTGAGATGTCGATCAAAGGAGGCCCAGACACATCATGCCAAATGTCGTCAAAAAGGTGGGACTCCTTAGCCCCACCACCAAATGCGCGTGCGTCAATCACGGCTAAAATTCCTTACCGACACCCAAGGTTATCCAATCCGTAAACCTCAACATCCAACACTTTGTTGGTTGATAATTGAAGAAATTACATTCCAGTCCTAATTTCAGAAAATAATTATAAATTTAATAAAAAAAAGTTTATGATTTTAATTATTGTGACTTATGAAGTTTATCACTGATTGGTAATTTTTTTTTAGAAACATTACTGATGTGATATTTTTCTGGATTATTCGTTACTCTCTGAGTATCATATGATATTTTCTTGCTCAAATTATTGGCATACTATTTTTTTTTTTTTAAATTATGTTTGAATCATGAATTTAAAGATTAAAAAAAATGAGTGAAATGGACAAGAAAAAATAAATAAGAGAGGATAGGACAAAGTAATTCACAATTATTGGGTAATTGAGAGATAATGAATAACCCACCTAATATAAATTGCAATTTTCTGAATTACTCGTCTTGATGGGTCAAAGTGATCTTATTTCATAGTAATACAAATTAGACATTGTAGGTATGTATAAAATTTTCACATAAACATAATAAAATACTTAGAACATGCCCAGCAGAACCCTTACAGAACCCTTATTTTAGTTTGTTCGCTAAATTGAGGGGTTTATTGTCCCCAATACACACTTTAATAGAGCCCCTAAATACTCTATAGTACCTTTTCATTTGTAGAGAGTTACTGTACCATTCTCAAATATAATTTTTTTTAAAAAAAAAAAACTATGTGCGGCTGCACATCTCTGAATTTTAGTTTTTATTTTTTTAGTAAAATTCATAATTAAAAATAATATTTTAATAAAATAAAGAAAAAATAAATAATTTGTTGAGATAAATAGATAAATTTAAGATAAAAATAGAGTAGACTGATGGGATGATCTTTACATATGCAAAAGGTTAGCTCATATGTGGGTCCTATCCTAACCTATCTACTATGTAGATCTTACACTGTCGTCTTATATTTGTGTCTACTCTTGACAAAGTGAATGCACATAAAACCCATAAACATATTTATTGGACTAATATATTTAGGTCGCAATTTTAAAATAATTTATTTTTTTATCTTTTTATTTTTTTTCTATCAGATCACTTTTTTATTTTTTTACATATTTTTTTATAAAAAGACAAAAAATATATTTATTTAGGTCATTTCAAACGACCCCTTAAGCTACTTTGTCAACCTTGAAATGAGGAATTAAAATAGTAGGTCTATAAATTTAAAAAATAAAATCTAAAGTTTATTTAGAATCTAAAATCAAAGGTCTAAATTTATTCATGAGGTAAACCAACAACAATAAAACTAAATCAACACTATTCATGCGAAAACTTGGGAGAATTTCTAATAATTTTTTTTAATTCATAAACTTATTTAAAATTAAAATTGCTTTATTGAATAAAAAAAAAATTGCACATGCAACCACTCTGAGGCACCGTTTGGGAAGTGATTTTGTAGGCTTTTTTGGCTAGTTTAGTCACAAAAGACAAAATAAACTATTTTAACCACAATAAACAAAACATCACATCCAACCCATAATCATTACACTCTTCTCTCACAAAAAAAAAATCAAAAAAGCCAAAAAGTCCTTTCCAAACCAGCTAAAATAACTAAAAAAATAAAAAAATTAAAAAGTCAACCCACTTCCCAAACCAACCTAAAGCTAGTAATTCCACAAATTGCCTTCCATGTATGTAAGCCTGTATCTAGAACGGGCCCACATAGATTTGGATCTTCGCAATCCCACAAATTGCCTTACATGTATGTAAGCCTGTATCTAGAACGGGCCCACATAGATTTGGATCTTCGCAATAAAAACGTATGTCTGATATAACATTTGCACATGCCTAACGCTGTCTCATATGACCACCGAAGGTGGTGGCCCCAGCGCCAGTAGTGAAGGTGTTGCCTTCTCACAGTCATCAGCCAAATTTGATTTTTGGGGTATGAAAAATTTTGAATTTTTCAGTGACTTTTTCGAAGATCTCGCGCTGTATTTCGATCGAAATTTAGCCGTGACTAGAATAGTTGATGAGCTTTACTGGTATTTTGGTGATGAATCCCTTTTTATGAATTAAATTAAATCAGACTGATAATCGACTACTCCAAAACCTAAACTTACGAATATAATAATAACACCTCAGAACCTCCTTTCTCTCGCCTTTCAAAAAAACGCTGTCTCATATGCCCACCTACCCTCACCATAAATATAAGGGGAAATTTCGATGCGGTGTATATTTAAAATATATATATATATATAAATAATAGATTTTATATATGTCAATAATTAAAATTATATTTTTTTTATAAATCTGTAATAATATTTTGGCAGAACTATTGTGTGGTAATTTTTTCTAAATACAATCCACCACAATCTTTTGCCACGTGGATGGTGCATTCTTCCCTCCACTAGAAAGTGACACTTGCCATCTTTAGTACATTGTATAACCGTAACGGAATCTACACAGAAATTATTATATAGTCAAAATTTATTGTGAATATCATATTTAAAATGAGTTTGAGTTACGGAATGATTTTTTTAAAAATATTTCTATGGACTTTTTTATACCTAACATTGTTTTTTTGAATAAAGACAATTCCAGAATTCATTGCAATTTTAACAATGTTTTCAATCAAATGGAACAATAATGTCGTCAAATATTATGTCTATAATAATGTTTTATTTAAGTGAAATTTTATTTATTACATTATTTAATGGTTGTGGAAATATCATTTTAATGAGTGAAATGACTTTTTCTTAATTTAAAACAATAATAAATATACATATTTATTTTATAACTATTAAATATATAATAGAAATCTTCTATTATAATTATGAAATAGAGAGGAATATAATCTAATTATGCCAACTCAGATGTGCCTCTCCGTGATGCATTTAACACTTCACATTAACCACAACATTGAATTAGACCATGATCGGCACCTCCACTCCTTACCTCATGGAAGAGACACACAGTCAAAAAGATAAAGCCCTTGTTTGGTTTATTTTTTAAAAATTTTTTTAAAAAAAATTCTCTACAAACATATTTTCAAGAGTAATCAAGTCAAACAAATTTTTTCAAAAAAAATTTCAAAATTTTGTCTGGTTACCTACTTTCCAAAATCATTCTCTCTCTTATACACATCAAATCAATCACTTTTTTTAAAACTTTTTCTCCAAAACACTTTTTCAAAACCATTTCTGAAAAAAGATAAACCAAACAAGTTTTCATACTTTTTATCTCAAAAACTACTCTACAAACACAAACCAAACACAAAAAATTTTATTGAGAGATTTCATCAAACAATAAATCAAGCATTATTTATGCACATATTTATACGATGAAAAAGAAATTTATCAACAATAATAAATTTGCAAGCATTATCAAATGAAAAAGGAAAAAAAATGTTTAGAGTAGACTTTACAACATAATAAAAAAAAATATCGTAAAATAGATATATAAAGGGAAAAAATTATTGGATTATTTAAAATGAAGGAAAAAAATAAGAATATATATTTAAATTTAAAGAAATTTTTTTGAAAAACTATATTATTAATATATATAAATATTGTTTTTGTCCGAGGAGGGGCATGTGACCGTCAGCGCCATGCTCCCTCCAGTCCTTAGAGTGACAAATCAGGTTGTTTAGTTTCAGTTTTCATAAAATAATTTTTAAAAAATTTCTATTTTTTTATTTTTTATATTTTAATATTTTCAATAAATTTTTTTAATATTTTAAGTATTTTTTTTTAAAATTTTTAGACACACCTAACATAAACACACTTAAAAAATATAATATTTGTGAAAAAAATCTTTAAAAAATACACTAAATACCAAAAAATACGAAAATTTATTATATTTTCATATTTTTGTGTATTTCTTCATTTTTTAAAATATTTTTTCACAAATATTTTACTATTTAGATACATCTAAGTAAAGTGCATCTAAAAAAATAAAAAAATTTATTTAAAATTAAAAAAATATTTACTAAAAATAAAAAAAACAAAAAACTCAGTTTTCAAAAAATTGAATTCAAAAAATTGAAACCAAACACACTAAATAGTGTTATATAAATAAAAATTTTATACAAAATTATATTGATAATGATGTAAAAATAATAATTTTGAATTAAGTAATGATATGTAAATAGAAAAATAAAATACAAAATTTAAATATAGAATATTATAATTGCATTAAGATATTTTATTTTAAAGAGTTTTTAATTTAAGATCTCTGATTTTAAAATTTTATAAAATAAATAATATATAATATTTTCATATTAGTTGGTGTTTGCACCGCATTTTATTTTTTTGTCTATTATGGCTGTTGATTATGGCCAAGTCCGATTATGATCTGTCGATTAAGACAATAGACTATTTTTAAGAATAACCTTAGCTACATTTGTTTTTATTATTATTATTTCTGTTGATAGGCATGCTAACATGACGTGATAAATGTGTAAAAGACATGGCATGATAACATGTTAAATGGAGAGCTAGAAAATTAGCAATTGAGCAATTTGAAAGTTAGTTGCTGAGATCAATGAGTTAAGATCAAATCGAGCACTACATCTGCAAAATGATTCTGATAAAAGATGGGATATGTATCATGTTGAGAAAATCATGGGTTTGTTAAGGAAACTATGAGCTTAGGTTATCTATTTTTCTCTTGTGGCTGAACTTATAAATAGGCCAAAAGAGATACAAAAAGATGGACCTCAATCATCAACTACACTCGCAAAGAGTTTATTTAAGAGTAGTTTAACTTAACCTTTTTATGAGTAGATTAAACTAGTAGCTTTTTCTAACCCCCACTTCTCTTCTTTCTGTTGATTGCTGTATTTCTTTAATTTTTTGTTATTGTTTAAGTTTTTTTAACTAGTGATAAGTGACAATTTATTTGAATTAATACATATTTTGTTTTGTTTCATTTCATCTTCATTAAATTACCTCTGGGGAAGTCTTTAATCGATTTATGGCAAAGAGTTCAACGACAAAACCTAATTTTTATTTGTGTTTACTTGAAATTTATTTGAGTCTGTCGATCAAATCATTGTTGATTAGGCTTAAACTAAATTTTTACCAGCAGTTGGGTTTTTCAAAATTTTCACAGAGAAATTTATCACAAAGAGCTCAAATTTCTCTAATAATATTATTGAGATAACTTAACTAATAAGAAAAAATATATCGGATCTCTCTATTACAAAAAATTAAAGAGAGATATTTTACTAATTTTTCTTATTTTAAAATAAAATATTTATTTAGATGATATTTAATTATAAAAAATATCAATATCACATTATTTTGATCATAAATTTTGTGTGAATAACATTTTTTATTTTTTTTTATTTTATGTATGAAAGTGTGGTGTTTTTCTTCATGTCATCACTTGACAAGTCATTCTCAAAAATCTCTCTCATGTCTGTGTTGCACATTGTTTGTCGTCGGTGTCCTTAGTACATCATGTGACTATATTATTTACCAATCACTAAATATTATATTTTAACATAAAATCATAAATTTCACATTTTTAGGTATCACTTGAGCGACCATACTGAAATATTATTGAATAATTTCTCCTTTTCCACCTCATATGCCTACACTCAAACTCAAATATTTCCGATTGCAAATACAGTCTTAATCACCCTTCGCCGACACTATTATTCCATATTTTGGAATTAATAGGTATAACTGTACAAAAAACCAAACACAAATATTTCATAAAGGGTGTAGTCACATAATTGAGACTCATTATTTTTGAAATATCTGTGGATTATTTTAGGAAGATAGTTAAAAGTCATTTTTTAATTTTGAACCCATTTTAGATCACATCAGTTTTCACATTTTTTTATACGTTTTTAAAAAAAGTCAAAAAAAATCAAAATATCAATTTTTAACTATCTTTCCAAAACAATCCTGTGTCTCACTTTGTTTAATCTTTATATTCTTAACATTGTTATTTTGAAATTTACAAATCAAAACATCAAATTTTGAGGAAATAATAATTCAGTGAAGTTTGAAAAAAATCATATTTCATTGTTAAATTTTATAAATATTAATAATTCTATAATTGTTTTAAAAGGATATTACTAATTGTAATTTCTCCAAACACAATATAAGGATTTTTTTTAATTTTATTTTATTTTGTTGTCTTAAAAGATGTTTTTTTTAACTTTTTGTGGTCCGAGTGGGACTGTCCCTGCAACAAGCTTTTATTGCTTTTCTTAACAACGTTGAATACTGGTCTATTTTAGTAATTAATTTTTTTTAATTTATTACTTTATTTTGATTATAAAAACTCTTTATTTTTATATTTTTAGATAAATTATAAATACATCTCTTGAGATTTGCTTAAATTATAAATTATTTCTTGTGATTTAAAAAATTATAAATATCCCATTGTTAGAATTTTTTATTTAACAAAATTAACTAAAAAAATAAAATTTATAATTGTTCTCCTATACAATAATAAAATTATTTAAATTATTAATTGAAATATATTTCTAATATAATTAAAAACAGTTAATTAACTTGATGATTTATTAATAAAATGGGTGATTTGTTATGAAATTAAAAATCTCAAGGAGTAAAATGTAATTTTCAAAACTACAGAGAATGATTCATAATTTAATCAAATCTCAGGAGTGTATTTATAATTTATCCTATATTTTTTTAAAAAAATAAGTCAAAGAAAGATTAAAAAAATTAACTTTTTTTCTATTTCCCAAAATACGCTTTTGTCAGCACTTTTCTTCGGGGGTAAACTTTTTATTTTTAGGGAAAATTACAAATACACTTCTGAGGTTTGCTTAAAATATAAATTGCTCCTGTAGTTTGAAAAATTATAAATACATCCTTGTCATAATTTTTTATTTAATAGAATTAATTAAAAAAATAAAATTTCTAACTGCTCATCTATACAACAATAAAATTATATAAATTATTAATTGAAATAAAATTTTAATATTATTAAAAATTGTTAATTAATTTAATGATTTATTAATAAAATGACCTATTTATTATGAAAATAGAAACCTTAAGGGGCATAATGTAATTTCTAGAATCACAGGGGTAATTTGTAATTCAAGCAAATCCAGGGAGTTGTTTGTAATTTATCTTTATTTTTATTTTCATTATATATAACTCGATATTTAGGTTTTGTTTGACATGTGCTAAAATAGTACATTATCCTATTTTGATTACAATCATCTTATTAGGATCACAACACATTTATCACATCACTTCAAACCCAATTCATATTTTACATTTTTTCGTAAAAAGTCAAAAAATATACTAATCTAAGCACTTCTCAAGCAACCCCTTAATCTATTAAATAGACTAATTTGGATCTTCCCATTCATTAATAGAGTCTTAATTAAAGTCTGGACATAGTCCCATGTAGAATAATTGACTCTAGGGGGTGTTTGAGAAGGAGTCCGGATTTTTTACCATACATTCCTGCCATACATTCCTGCAGTGCTAAACAAAACGACGTCGTTTTGTATTAAATTTTTTTTTTCCCTCGTTTCTTTTACGTTGCTTCAGAACTATTTAGAACCCTAGTGTTGCTTCAGAACTCAGATGAATTGAGAGTAGAGGCGAAACGACGAGGAGAGGAGAGGCAGCGGTGAGACGAGGGGAAACGACGGCGACGACGGCGAAACGACAGCGACGAGGTCCATTCGTCTTCAGGATCATTTTTCTCCCTTCGTTTTTTATTACTTTTTTTTATATGATTTTGTTGCCAATAGATGCTTTTGATTTATGTTGAGTTTGATGGATTTGTTGTTGAAACCGACTTGGTGTGATTTCTGTTAAATTTTTGCAATTTTTTGTTGATTTGGTTTATTCCGAAATTATTCCCAATGTTTGTGTTAATCTGTTCAATGTTCACCATTTGATGTAATTAGATCAAATAGAGACATGATTCAAAAGGAATTTTTATGTGTGTTAATCTGGGTTCAAAATGAATTTTTTCCCTTTTTTTTATGTGTGTTAATCTGGGTTCAAAATGTATGATTCAAAATGAATTTTTATGATTCAAAATTAATTTTTCCGAAATTAGATTTGTGTTAATCTGGGTTCCACATTTCTATTAAAAATGAATTTTTTTTTTTTCCCTTTTATTTGACACTTTTGACACAGAATCATGGAGGAATAATGGCAATGGGTGGAATGGCAATGCATTGGTTTAATGGGTGAATCACAACCTCATCACAACCAATTACACATAACAACAGTTTTGCCATTATTCCTCTGGTTTAATGTACTCCATTATGATCCCTGAAATTTGCTCATAGATATCAGGAACACCTTCTAGTGATTCCAGGACTGCCCTGTTTGATCTAAGAGAGACATGATTCAAATTTTTTTCCTTTTATATGGCAACAGAATGAGGCACAAGAACAATATAGATCAAATACAGACATGATTCAAATAGGACTGCCCTGTTTAGTTTTGGTATTTTTGAAAAAAAAATTTAAAAAAATCTGAAAAACTGAACCAAACATCCAAAACATCCAAGATCCAAAAACAGAGCTTGACAGTGTATTATTGGTGGGGGGTAGTGTAGTGATAGCAAATGAAAAGGAACATGGATTGAAGGGTAACTTGAATCAAACCTCACACAAGCGTGTGGAAGAAAAAACTGTGATGCTAGAGATACCAGTGAGTCATACCATGTATATGACCTTATATGACCATATGGAATGACTTGGTGGATGACTCGATGGTTATCATTTCGGACAAACATTGACACATATTATGATAGGCACCTCCACATTGTTGCTATGTCTATGCTGCAGATTTTAATAAATCTATACATAATATATATTCATGTTTAATATAGCAAACATTATGATACATAGTCATGTTCATGTTTGCCTAGATTTTAATCTGGTGCCATGCTGAATCAAATATGTTCATGTTTGCTATATCATTATGATAGGCACCTCCACATTGACACATATCATTGACACATAGCATTGATCCATTAGTGAAAATATTAAAGTGAGCATGAAAATGTAGTGCAAGAAAACCATGAAACATAATAACCTTTTTATCAACTTTGTTGAATTTTATATGGCAGGACTGTTTGATCAATATTGGACCAATAAGAGCAATACATGATTCAGCAGGACTGTTTGATCTATATTGGTCCCATTGTCAAAAAAAACAGAAGAAAACATGAATGTTGACAATGGTTATTGAAAACATGAATAAACCGGGTTGTTGCCTGTGTCAAACAAAACATGAATAATGGCAATGCATGTAAACAACAGTTTGCTATTTTACTGGTTTGAACATGAACTATGTATATGATCTAAGAATGAACATGAACTATGTATATGACTAGGATGAACATGAACATGAACTATGTATATGATCTAGGACTGAATATGAACTATGTATAGGATGAACATGAACATGAACTATGTATATGACTAGGATGAACATGAACATGAAAATAACATTAAGAATTAACATGAACATGAAAATAACATTAAGAATTAACATGAACATGAAAATGACAATGTTTATTAGACAAATGGTTATTATATCATTGATTAGTGCTTTATTTTACAGCTTTGTTTGAATATTGTCTTAATGGACTGATTGTAATTGTGGAAAATGCTCTTACTAGGATCATGTCAATGTCAATGGGTTTAAACATTGATGCTGGATTTTTCAAAATCAGAGATGCAATTGTGGAAAAAACTGTCAGTGTTCATATCAGAATCAGAGAAAAAATCCAGGGAGGCTGTATTTCAAGTGTCCAAATAGGATGTGCGAGTTCTTTGGGTGGGACCGGCTTCGACTGGGAATGCATCAGATATCCAAAGGAAAAGTAAAGCTAGTCATATGAAGAATGAAGATGAGAGAGACTATGATTATGATGTTGACAAACTCAATCAAATATAAATAAATTGGAACGAGTTGAAGCAAACCAAGAAGATGAAACTGTTATGTTCACAGCCATAGTTGTTGATTGGTTTTACTATGCTAATAGCACTACTGAAGTGAATGTAACCTTTTAGTTATTTTTTGTATTTTTTTTTTTTTTGGTGGATGTATTTGGTTTTGAATGTTGTAGACCTTAAACTATGAATGTTGTAGACCTTAAACTATGAATGTTGTACACCTTAAACTATGAATGTTGATATGTAAAGCTTAATGGAATTACCTACGTTTGACAAATGTGATGCGCTTCTCTTTTTTTTTTTTTTTTTTTTTTTTTTTTTTTTGTCAATGACGTTACCTGAAATTACCTATGCTTGACGACTCATTATTTAAATGTTCTCGACAGATCTCATATTTTATAATGTTGTGGACAGATTTCATTATTTATATTCTTATTGTTGGTCAGGTCATACTTGTTCTTCACCAAATCTGTCCACAACATAACACAACCAAATCTGTCCACAACATAACCGAATCTGTCCAAAACAGTATACATGTATCCAAATCTGTCCAGAATCCACATCTGTGCAGACAACAAAAATAACACTGTCCAAAACCAAATCTGTCAAAAAAAAAAACCTGTCCAAAACAAAAAAAAAACTGTCCAAAACAAAAAAATCATTCCAAAATCTGTCCAAATCATTCCAAAATCTGTCCACAACATTATAAACCTGTCAACACAAAATAAGACAACCAAAACTGTCCAAAATCAGTCCAAAACCAAAAAATCTGTGCAGATCATTAAACTTGTCCAAATCTGTCCAAAACCCAGATCATTATAAACCAGTCCAAATCTGTCCAAAACCACAAAAAACTGTCCAAAACCAAAAAATCAGTCCAAAACCAAAAAATCTGTACAGATCATTATAAACCTGTCCAAATTTGTCCAAAAACCAGATCATTATAAACCAATCCAAATCTGTCCAAAACCAAAAAAAACTGTCCAAAACCAAAAAATCAGTCCAAAACCAAAAAATCTGTGCAGATCATTATAAACCTGTCCAAATCTGTCCAAAAACCAGATCATTATAAACCAATCCAAATCTGTCCAAAACCAAAAAAACTGTCCAAAACCAAAAAATCAGTCCAAAACCAAAAAATCTGTACAGATCATTATAAAACTGTCCAAATCTGTCCAAAAACCAGATCATTATAAACCAGTCCAAATCTGTCCAAAACCAAAAAAAAAACTGTCCAAAACCAAAAAATCTGTCCAAATTAAAAGCAAACTATCCATAGGATGTCCATATCATTCAAAATTTGTCCACAACATTGTAAACCTGTGCAACACAAAATAGCACAACCAAATCTGTCCAACATTCATGACACCAAATCTGTCCAAAATAATAGAAAACTGTCTAAATCTATCCACATCATTATAAATTTGTCCAACACAAAATACATCTGTCGAAAACAAATGAAGATAAAATAAACTTCTCAGGGATGTCCATCTACATGACTGTCAGCAGGACTATGTGACGCTTGCGAGAGATGGACTGCAAAGTTTTCAACACTTGTACCTCGAAGCAACCCCTGAAAAGATCTGTGAGTGGGATACACAAAAGGCATTGACTGAGCCGTGTTATTCCCCTGCAATACACCAAACCATGTATTCAACTTCGATTACAATGTATAGTACAAATTAAATGTAAACTATGTCACTAATTATAACTCACATCATATGTACCATACGTAAGAGGAGGACCACTTGTACCACCCATAAGAACTTGAGGTCGAGGTTGAGATGGAGAAATGTACATATCATGACGATGATCCTAAATTAATACCATGACGAAAAAAAAAAAAAAAAGATTAATAACCAAAAAATTTTTAAAAACAAAAGAAACATCGTTGAACATTAATATTACCTTATTATAATTAATACCCATGACAAAACGAGGTTGTGATTGAGAAAAATTGACACCAAGACCATGATCCTAAATACAACCAATAGAAACTATGTAAACAAAATATTTAAATAAAAAACATGGTCATTATTTAACATTTTCTTAACAACTTGCACACAAAAAACTATTACTTGAGTAGAATTACCACCCATGACGAAACGCGATTGTGATTGACCTTGGCAAGTATAAATAGCATCACCCGATTGCATTGCCAGACAAACCAATTACAGATAAAAATAATTAAATGCCAAGCAACCCAACTTGGGAAGTGTAAACAGTAATGAGGTTGTGATTCACCCATGAATAAAATTACCACCCATGATTCACCCATTAAATACCTGAATAGAATTACCACCCATGACGAAATGAGGTTGTGATTCACTTTGGGAAGTGTAAACAGTACCACCGACTACATTGCGAAGCAAACCAATTACACATAACAACAATTAACCATATAATGAACGAACTTAAGAAATGAACTCATCAAACTAACCATATAAAGACCACATTACTATTAAATATTACCTGAATAGAATTATTACCCATGCGGAAACGAGGTGAGATTCACATTGGGGAGTATAATCAGCGCCACCCTACACACAACGAAAAACCACCCATGAAAGTGGGTCATTACTAAATAAAATCAATGTTTTAGTTTACTAATCTACTGTATTTTAATCGTATGCAATTTGTCATGTCCAAACCTGAATAGATTGCATAATTTTCTTCTTTGCAATAGCTTTTTCCATCCCGCCTTTGATCCTCTTTCTTCCCTTACTAGTTGACTCTCTTTTCTTCAGCCCCTTAGCTTGGATTGGACAATCTACTTCATCACTCTGTGGGCATGCGTTGCTTGATGAATTTCTCAAATCAGTTACCTCCACTTGACCACAAATGTGGAGACTAATTTGTCTTCAACCATTACACTCAATTCTTCACCTTTTGAAACTAACAACTGATAAGTTTCTTTACTTTCAGCGGCTCTACTCGCTATTGCTCTAAACATGGTCATTAATGACCGATATCGGTCACTTTTGATGTAATTTGACATCAGCCTTCACTTCATACCCACGTCTATCTTTCACTCGTTCAGCCCTTGCTTTTTTAGTCCATCGTTTGAGTATATACTGTGGAGGAAGTTCCGTTGCATTGAATATATCTCTAAGCACCTTGAGACAATGTCGACATATATGCCCTTCACTTCAAACTTCTTGCAACTACAACTCAAACAACCCCCTCTATCCATTGTCACAATCTTATCTTTTTTCCCATCTACCATTGTTCTTATTGTGAATTTGGTGCTCTCACCATCATTAGTAGTGCCTTAATGGATGCTTCAATGGACTGCACATACTCATTTTGGAATTCCTCAAAAATAGTTTTCGTGTAAATCTCTGCCACTTGCTTAACATCACAGTTGGAATTGAAACCCTCGGCAATTTTTGGGACAAATTATACTCCGCTTCCAATTCCTTATACCTCTTCTCATTAAAGCACCCTCTCAAAATGCTTGAAGAACTCCATCAAATTATGGTCACAATTCAGATAATCCTTCAAAAATGCATTAAAGGATTCACTAAGTTGAGTAGTACTCATTCCAGCTGCCCAAGAATTCATAATATATGGCCATCCCCATTTCTCCTTCACGCGAAAAGTCTGCTCCAACCAATGATTGTCGAATGCATCATACTTATCAAGCATTTGGTCCCACTGTATTCGGAATTCTTCTTCATCATCAATGTCATGCATAAATTTGAAAACACACCTTTCACCCCTACATCATCGAAAACAGAACTTACATGCTTGACAGCATTTTGCATCAAATGCCACGTACAAAGACGATGGTTTGTATCGGGCATGACAATTGGAATGGCCTTAGCCATCGCAGCATCTTGATCTGTGAAAATAGTTTTCGGAGCTTTGTTTGACATTGCCTCCAAAAAAATTTGAAAAACCATGTAAAAGATCAGCAGTCTCATCATACATCAACGCTGCACCGAATATAACTGTTTCTCGATGATGATTAAATCCAACAAATGATTCAAAAGGTCTATGCTCATTATTTAGTTTGTAAGTAGTGTCAAATGTCACTACATCACCGAACTGAGCATAGTCCATGATCATTTGAGCATCAGCCCAAAATATATTACTTATCTGCTCATCACAATCTAATTGGACTGCATAAAAAAAAGATGGATTTTCCACAGTTTTCTTACGAAAGTAATGCAACACACTACCCGCTTCCCCATATTCCAAATCTTTTTGTCTCTTCGATCTTAGGTAATTTTTTTGGTCCAATTTGGTGAAACCAAGTGATGCTCTTCCACCAGATTCCCTACCAAATAGTTCATAAGCAGACCTAAGAGGAATTCCAGATTTGAAGCTAATTCTACTTCAATTGCTTGGGTGGCAGAAATTTTTCTTTGGGATAGCAACATATGAATGCAATCTTGAGGCACAAGATCATGATTATGATGTTCAACAAAATCACAAGCAATATATTTTCCTGATATTCTATCTAACTTGATACTAAATCTGGCACCACAACCACATCTTACCTCTTGTCTTGGATTTTGACAAGTGGATCTCGTTTGTCAATACCCCGACTTCCCTCTTGTAACATACAAACGTGCATGATGTTATCTCCTTCGTCTGTCTGTTCTTGTTTGCATATGCCTTCCTAATACTAAAGCCCACCTTTCCCCCATACGTATTGTAAAAGTCATATGCGGCTTGTTCAGAGTCAAATGGCATTCTCACTTTCGGCTTCCAACCACAATCATCAACAATATTATTTTCTTCCATTACCTACAATTCATATATATAAACCACATTTATACTAATTGCAGGTTATATATAAACCACATTCATATATAAATCACATTTACCTACAATTCATATATATAAACCATATAATTATATGAATCCACAACTAAATTTATGAATCTGAAAATAGATCAATGTGATTAACTATATATGTGGAACATAAAATTGCATATGAAAAAATCTGACTTACTTCACTGACTGAACCCATTTCAATTACTGAACCCATTTCATATGAAAAAATTTGAATTAATTGATTTCAAAAATCTAAATTTGAATTAACAGATTAAAATCTGAATCAAATATATTCAAATCAAATTTGAATTAACATGGGTTAATCTGAATCAAATTTGAATCAATTTGAATTAAAATCTGAATCGAATTTGAATTAATCTGAATCAAATTTGAATTAATCTGAATAAAAAATATTAAAATCTGGATGTTCATGTTTGCTATATCATGAATATATGTATATATGTATATATTTGATTAAACCTAGGCACCAGATTAAAATCTGAAATGGGTTAATAAACCATCTATACATATATACATATATATCAAATCAAATCTGAAACAAACAATAACAACCATATATGCATATACATATATATCTATGAATCCCCAACAGATACAGATTTTAATTTGTGAATCAATAACAACCATCTATGAATCAATCTGAAGTGGGTTAAAATCTGAAAAAATCTATACATATATACATATATATATATATATATATAACAGCAAGATAACATTTTCTATGAATCAAACTGAAATGGGTAAATCTGAAACAAAATATATATATATATTATATTAATAAACAGCAAGATGATGAAATACACCTCGCTGTCGCCGCAATGTGGCCTTCCCGCCATCGCATCGCCGCCGGACTCACCATTGCGCTGCTCCTCCATCTCTTTCGCGTCAGTGCCTCACTCCGCCTTTTCAGTCGCCTCTCACGATGCCTCTATCTCTCTGCTAGGGTTCACTGACTCAGATAGATGGTGCAAAGGTGAAGAAGACGATACAGAGAAAGAGAAAACGAGGGAAGGACGACTCAGAGAAGGGGGAAAACACGACTCAGAAAAGGGGGGAAACACGACTCAGAGAAGGAGAAAAGGAGGGAAACAAGGAAGTCTATCTATTTTTTGAATTAAAAAAAAAAAAAAAATTAATACAAAACGACGTCGTTTTGTTTAGCACTGCAGGAATGTATGGCAGGAATGTATGGCAGATGATCCGGACTCGTTTGAGAAGTAGTTTTTTTGGTTTTTTTGACTAAAATAGTATTAAAAGAAAAAATAAGTTAAAATAGTCAATAAGACAAAATGTAACATCAAATTCATAATCATTTCATTTTTTTTCTTACAAATATCACATCTAACTATAAAAAAAATCAACTATTTTTTCAAACACAAAAATTTTAGCCTCTTAAAATAGTCAAAAACTAAAATAACCCACTAAAATAACAACTTCCAAGCCCTCGCTAAAACATTATCTCTACCTAGGAGATTTTGAACTTAAGTAAGGCCCTAGAAGCGATACACCTTCAAACCTAAGCCAATCCTTCAGAATTCTGTGGGTTAAACATTCTTCTCTCTTCTTGGTGATAAAACTAGAGAAGTGGAGTCCATCTCGAGACTCTTTTAATGATTTAAATTATTTATTTTATAAAAATTAAAAAAATTTATAGAATATGCATCATATACACCCTATTATATATTAGTATAATTTTATCACAAAATTTCATAACATTAATTATAAAATATATAATCTTGCACAAATTAACCTAACAAATTTTGCTGAATAATTTTCTCCATTCCTACCATCTTATAATTTCCCTTATAAAAAAGTATCTCAAGCCAATAACATTCAAGTAACAGGCACCGACACAACGTTTCCTTGGCCCACTAATAAATTTTAGAATAAATTATATTTTTTACTTATATAATTTGATTTTAAATTTATTTTAATTGTAATTATTTTCAATTAAATAATACTAATTCTAAATTTTAAGCCAAATTTCAAATTGATTCAAATTTTATAAGTGAGATAATGTTAACTTATCTTTGTGAAAATGTATTACTAGTTAAAATTTTATATGTGAGATAATGTTTACTTATCTTTGTGAAAAAGTATTATTAGTTAATTTAGGAATATCATGTCATTTGTTCATGCCAAAAAAAGTGCATCAACATTGTTACACTTTTTATATATGCCATTAGTTGGGATTTGTCACGGAATTGAAAGTCAAAAGAATAACTCACTTTAGTATTTTTTTAAGGTAGATTTAAATTAAGTATATTTAAAAATAAGAACGAAACCATGATCTTATGTATAAGGGTCAAGACATGGCATGATTAATTTTTTAAAAAACTATTGTCACATCAAGCAAGTATAAAATTTTATATAAATTTTGCCTTCATACATTTTTTTTTTCTTTATATTATTTGGTTAACTCAATAAAATGAATTTTATTATTATTATTATTATTATTGTTTGGTGTACATTGGAGACTATAGTTTGAAGAAAATAAAAAATTTACTTGTGGCAAGAGTAAAATCCATATATAATTAAATTAGTCCTTATGTTATATTTAATTCATTAGAATAAGAGTGAAATGAAATGGGATTATTCGTTCG
The DNA here is from genome assembly GCA_030407325.1 of Camellia japonica. Classification (NCBI taxonomy): domain Eukaryota; kingdom Viridiplantae; phylum Streptophyta; class Magnoliopsida; order Ericales; family Theaceae; genus Camellia; species Camellia japonica. The sequence goes on along the minus strand of JAPPVO010000059.1, from coordinate 131,658,057 downwards.
TTAACCTCTATTTGAAATAACAATTCACTTGTAAAGTTATAATGGTGAATGATGATTCTATTTATAATGTATTTTTTATTATTATTTTTAATAAATCAAATGTACAAATCAACATTCTAATAATCATTCCATTATACCTTCATTTCATTAAATCAAAAAAACTACCAAATTATAAACAAAAGATATATATAAAATGGGCCTTGATTTCAACTGTGTAGCAGCTTGGGAGCCAATATATCTATCAAATGGTAAGCGTATTTGTTGGCTTTTTGGCTTTTCGAAGGGTATTTTTGTAAATGCGAGCGTGCCAGCAAGGATCAATCAGTCCTTACAGAAATTATAATTGCCAACCAATTATCAGACGATTGTGTTTTAGTTCTTTCAGCCTCAATGAAGAGGACTTTTACTGGGGCTTGACTTAGGAGAAATTAAGAGAAATAACAGTTAATATAAAGAACAATCGAAGTATTTCATTCAACATGAACACTTACAATGGTCCAAACTCAGCCTCGAAGAGGTTTACAGCAACAGTCTACTTGGATCTACTTGAAACTACTCCTATGAATCGAAGTGCAGTGCAGGTATTTAAAGTGCAGGAAATTAAAGTACAGGAAATGTAAAACTGGAAAAGAAAATATGAAGTAAAGACTGGTTTGTATGATCTGAGTCTGGGGGTTTTTTCTGGGGACCTCCTTGCTATTTATACTCCTCAAGGATGACCATCGAACTGCACTTCGAACTGTCGAACTGCTCCTCCATGATTGCTGATCATGCTGCCTTAGAAGTAGTTCCACTACGCCTTTCCTTGCAGTTGAACTTCCCTCTTGTATTTGAATTTGAATATGAGCAACCGTTGAAGCCACGTCATCTTATATCTCTTTATTGATCCTGTGCTACTCAGATCATGTGAGAACCAATTTTCACTGCCACGTGTACGATCAAGATCGAAGACTTGAGCAGTCTCCCCATACTATCCTTGCTTTGCCACGTGTCGAACTATAATTGGCTTTTACAAAATATGTAGCCAACATTACCCCCCGCACTAATATACCAATACTTGGTGATATTAGTGGATCGCAGCCTTTCTCACGCTTTTGGAATGTGCATAGAGTCTATCTTCTGGAAACACAACCGTCATCTCTTTGGTGATCATTTGCATTAACTCTTTTTCAATTTGTTGAACGTCCCAATACCTTAGCATTCGAACAGACTATGGCTCAATCAATTTCCCTTTCCATTGATCAAGTACCCGAAGAGCCATTGAGTAATGCTGTTTCCCCTCGAAAGAACCTCCACGCATTCATTGGCCACCTTTACCCGCCTTTCTATATTCAGGTCATGGAAGCCTTTGCAAATTACCAACCTTTGGACTACGAATACATTGTCCTTAATCCTTCGATTCCACAAGTTGCAGATACAGATACAAGAAGTTCTTCCTCTGACTCCCCCTTGCACTTCGAACGAACTATTCTCAAACCTTTGATTTGGCAAGTTACAAATATGGATTTAGGAAACTCCTCTTCACAAAATTCTGCATGGGATGAAGTTGCAACTTCTTCCTCTTCTGGGGTTTCTGACTGGACAAGCTGGTCCACATCTGAGCCCTGGGATTTGAGGGAACGAATTAACCATCATTTTGTTGAGTTCACTGACCCTTTAGAATTTCCTTCTTACGCTCGAAGTTCAGTGGTCTACCCTACGTGCCCATTGACCATCGACGTAGTTTGGAGGAGAATTTGCTTGTAGCATGGTACACATCTTCCATGCCTACAAAAATAATGCATGCTACCCGGCACCTAGAAAAGCACAAGGGTACAACCCATCATTCTTAGCCAAAAAGGCGAAGATTTGCTCTTCTGACTGGCTTGATTATATTAATGCCTTTGTTCCTTCCACCCCCATGCCATCTCCCATAATAGAAGCATCCACACCTTCTTCTCCATCTTCTGAAGCAGAAGCATCTATCCCTTCTCCTCCACCAACTCTTTGCTGGACAGAAAAACTGAGGCTTGCACTCCCTGAATGAAGTTTTTTCACCTTACAAACCTCCATCATTTCCTACTCCAGTTGAGCGAAAACAAGCTCAACTTCTGCTTGCAGCTTTCTCTCACTTGCCTTTCAATGTTCTTGAGGACGTAGTCCCTTTCAAGAACTTTCAATGGGCTTGTGATATTCTGACTAGGAGCCATGTCCTTAATCCCCTTGCCCAAGCAGAACTTCACATGTTCCTGGACCAACTCTCATTGCTCCTTTACTGGCATCGAAATTCTAAGGCTACTACGCAATCCTTAGACCAACTTTCGTCTCTTCGAATTCATGCCCAGTACGAAGCAGAGAACTTTATCGAAGAATTCGATGATTTCAAGAATAAAGATTCTACGTATTGGGATGATTTGGTCATAGACGAAATGGAGCAAAAATTGAGAGAGGAAGCCTTCGAAATAAAGGCTGAAGAGCTCTACTACGAAGTGAGAGCACATCAACTCATGCAGCCAACTTTAGAAGAAATAGAGGATATAATAAAGAAAGAACAAAATTTCATTGGTCACTGTTGGACCAAATTTCATGATCTTGTTATTTATTCTATTCCTTATTTTTATGAGCTTGAGTTTGTACCTAGATAGGGTTACTTGATGTAATTGCCTTGGCTTGAATACAAACAAAGTTTTTCTGTAATTGACATTGTTTGACTCTGTTTCCTTGTCTTTAAAAGCCAATTCAGGACTTCGAATTGAACAATCTCATCCTTCGAATCTGGACTCAATTGTTTTTTTTAATGAAACACTAAAAAGAACCAACATGTCTTTTTCCAATTTATGGAGTAAAGTTGACAATTCTGGCTGATATCATCTGGAATTAGTGTTTCGAATTCAACAACTTTAACCAATACATGGTCATGGTTGATATAGTCAGTCAATTTTAAATTGACCACTTCTGTTTCGAAAGAACAGTCCATGCTGTTTTAGTTTAAAAGACGATTTCCTTCTTATATATATAAAAAACCAATGATTGGTTTTGATGCTTCGAACAGTGCTCCTCATCCTTAAAGAATCCTAGGATTTGCTCTGAAGGTCGTTACTTTGATTAATAGCCCTCAAACAGGTCTTTAAATCCTTTAAAGTAGACCAATACTCGAGCATTCTAGCATCTTTAGGCATGTAGTATGCTTCGAAGCCGGCTTCTATATTTCGAAGCCGTTGTTGTTTGATTTTTGGCGCCAAAATTTGGCGTTCGAAGCCAAATATCTTACTTCGAAGCTGACATCAACATCCAAAACGTGCTCTTCCCTCCAAAAACTATCAGATTTGGATGAGACTCCTCGTATTCGTACTTTTAGTACTTAGCGGCTTACGCAATATATCTTTCGGACACAAAAAGCTTTAAACCCTTTTGTTTCGCGTTCTGGAATTACTTAAGCTCTTAGAATACAAATCCTCATCAGTCTCCCACTTCCCTCTTATTCCCTCTTCAACTTCCGAAAAGCGTACTACCAATGGCTTCTTCTTCACCAAAAGTGCCAATCATAGAGCGTGTGAGCTCATCTGTGGCCTTAAAAAGGCTTATTGATGCAGAATGTGAGAAGTACAAGGCTGGGGAGGAAAGCGCTATCGATGGGCGTATCTTTGTCCCTCGTCGCCATATGCAACAAGACTACGTGCTCGGACCCATATTCAAGAGGATCCTTACTGAGCTTCCGCCCTGTATCCACGTCTAGAGAACCAATGTCTCCTTTATGAGGGTGGTCTCGACTGGAGGAGCTGGAGAATCAATCGCCCTCATCGATGCTGGCCCACGATGAGACCGGAGTGGCAAGAATGGTACGATCGGGTTGTCCCTGCTAGGACAATGGACCTTCAAGAGCTCTGTCTTCTCGATGCTCTTCGACTTTCTAGGGTAACTATCTCAGAAGACCCCTTTCTAGTTCCTGCTGCCTTATGTTTTTGGAACCCCATTTTCAATTTCTTTCAATTTAGATGTGGGATGATGGCCCCTACTGTTCTTGATATTTGCCATTTACTAGGAGTATCCCCTATTGGCACTCCCATTACACCAGACTTCCCTGATTTAGCAGTCCCTTTCTCCCTCCCTCTCTTAACTCATCTTACAGTGATTTTGTTAAAGCTGAGAATAAAAAGGAGGGCCTGGTAACTGATAGGGAATTCTTTTCCTTCTTGTTATATTGGCTTTGCAAATTCCTCTTTTGCACTTCTTCGCAAAGAATCATGCCTGAATTTGCTCCTCTTGCCAAAGCCCTTGTTTTGCGAAAAAGGGTAGCCCTGGCCCCATATGTTCTAGGCCATGTGTATAGAGTTTGCTCCCTCTTTTGTGAAAAACCCTTAGATGCTAATCAAGGAGGTCCATTCTGGATACTTCAGCTTTGGCTTTTTGCCTATTTTACTGAATTACAATCCAAATGTCTTAAATTTTCTGGGCTACACTCTCTTACCCATGGCATAAGACTAGCCAATGCTTCACTTTCTCCCTCTACTTTTGTCTTCTATTTCTTTCTTTCATCAACTTCCAGTTGTCCTTCCTATTCACCATTTCCGCCCCTTCGAACCCAGCATTGGTCCAACTTGGTTGAATAATTTCCTAAGTGACAGGCTCTGTGCCTCACCTGCTCACAAAGATATATGGGCTTCCCTTTTGATTCCTAGAGAGTTGTTTATCGGGACCACGAACCCCAGAGCTTATAAATGCATAGCTGAGCCGTATTGTCCTGCTCAGTTTGCTAGACAATTTGGCTTCACACAAGGGGTCCCAATACCTCTCTGCAGCAACACCAACCTGAGCCTCACTAGGAGGGATTTGAAGGTTCGGAAGTCGAGGTTAGAAGAGGCAACCTTCAAGTTTATAGATGACTTGGCCAATTTTGAATACACCCCTTTCGTTCCTCAAGGTGCTATATTGAAGAGATACCAAAATTGGTGGGCGAGCAACATGGAAGTCTATTTGGCCATTTCACCTCAAAACCTACTAAAGGTGTTAGATGTACCCAAGCCTAAGGGAGCTGGAATTGTCATTTCCTCCGCTGTTTCAGCTGCAGTGCCTGCTACAACTCAGTCCATTCCTGCTGCCTCAACTCCTCCTAAAGTAGCTCGAACTGCTTCGAAGAAAGGTATATACCTTTATCTTCTTTCCTTCGATCCTCTACGTAATGCTTGTTATCTTATCCTTAATTCTTCTTCTGTGAAGGTGGTCAACAGCAAAAGAAGAGGAGACTCCTTGAGCTAGAAAAGGAAACATCTGAGTTTCAAGTAGGGGAAGAAGAAGAGAAAGACCAAGAGCAGGAATCTCTCTTGCAAAGAAAGAAGAGAGAGACTGATTTGGCTCAAGAGGAGACGACTGCTAGGGAGGCAGAGGAGGAACTCATTCTTGGGGAATCAGGATCTCAGACTAAAGAAGTTGAGAAGATAATGGAGGAGCGAACAATACCAATTCAGAGAAAAAAGAGAAGAAAGATTACTGTCTCTCCTGATAATTTCGCTGAAGATTCTGATTCCGAGACAATTGCCCAAGCAATGGAAAAGAAAAGGAAGGTGACTGCTTCAGCTACTGGCTTGGCTGAAGATCCCATCCATGAAGCAGCTGCTAAGGCTGTAGAACAAGAATATTCCAGGGCCATAGTTGTCTTCGAAAGGGCTGAGAAGAGACGGCAGCAGCAATTTCTAAGAGAGGAAGCTGCTGCTGCTGATACATTACCAAGGGAAATGGCAAGAGAGCAGCAAACTGCCAAGGAAATCCCAACTGCTACTCAGTCTGTGATGGCAGTTGATTCCTCTATCGAGGGTTCTGGTAGTTCTCCACCTCATAATTCATCACCTTTACCTACTTCCAGCCCCTCCTCACTTGATTCGTTGGTGGCTAAGACCATAGAGACTGCCAAAGACGCTCCTTTCATTTCTCCTATCCCCATGCAGTCCTCTGTGCCTTCCACTACAATTTTCCTGCGCCCTTTATGTCTATGGATGAGGTCGATGTTTTTGAGGCCAGATTAGCTAGTCTCTGACATACCTTCTACCTCTCCAATCCAGTGTTGAAGCCGAGCCATTAGTTTTGGCTGACTCTTTGCTAGAAATCCTTGAAAGCTCTTCTTCCTCCAGCAGCAAGCCTTTTGCACCTTCTATAGACTTAAACACTTGCTTGGAACTGCTGACCTCCTTTTCGAGGACTCCCTTCGAGGCTCTACAAAGGCCTATCATCAGAAATGGGTTTCTTCAGTGCTGTAGAATTGCTGAGCAGTCCGGCATGAATGTCTCAAGTCATCTATCCCAGGCTGCAGCTACTATTGATTTCTATATTAGCATTTGTCAAGCTGCCAAGGCTGAGGCTGAGAAATTGGTTGGCGACCAGAGTTTTGTTTCCCAAGTGCATACCGAGGTATCAACTCTGAAAGAACAACACTCCTCTGCCTCCCACTTTCGAGTCCAACTGCTGGAGAAGAAAGCTCAACTTGAAGAGGAGCTAGCTGCAGTAAACCAAGCCTTGGTTCGAACTGACACTAAATTGCAAATCACTAACCAAGAACTGGCCGATCGCAAAGAAGACATGGCTACAGCTATTCAACTAGTTCCCTCACTTAGCAATAGGAAATCTATTGTACAAAAACAATTAAGACATTGCAATGATTTCTGGGCCAATTTGTGGCACAATGTACTTAATTCTTTATAAAAGAACAAATTTTGTCTATCACTTGAGCAGTCTTGTGTTTTTGTAGTTAATATTTATTTTATTCCTTGTGTTTCCCAAATGGTTGGAAAATAAGGCTTCAAATATCTGCCATTAATCTTTTTGGGATGTACATACCCATTCAGATTTCTCAAATGGTATGCTCCAAAAGGCAGAACTCTATGAACTTGATATGGTCCTTCCCAGTTAGGTGACCATTTGCCAAACTTATGGCTTTTAATCCCTATTGGGAGTATTGTCTTCCATACCAAATCACCTTCATCAAAGCCAATGTGTTTGACTTTCTTGTTATAATTCTTGGCTGCTTTCTTCTTTTGAAAAAGAATGCTATTTAATGCCAAAATTCTGGCTTCATCTATGCCTTCTAACTCCAAGCACATACTTTGATGGTATTGCTCAGGATCTAACTGATCTTGGCATCTTACCCTCAAAGATTTGACATTAATTTCCACAGGTAAAACTGCATCATGCCCATATACTAAGGCATAAGGAGTGACTCCTGTGCTTGATCTTGGGGAGGTTCTGTAAGCCCATAAGACATCCAACAGAAGGTTATGCCAATCCCTGGGATTATCCTCCACAACCTTTTGTATTCCTTTTTTCAAGGACTTGTTGGATGATTCAGCTTGACCATTGGCTTGTGCATAATAAGGTGTGGAATTAACAAGGCTAATTCCAAACTCTGCCACAAAAGACTTCACCATTTTCCCATCGAATACAGTCCCATTATCCACAGTAATGGTTTGTGGGATGCCAAATCTATGGATCAAGTCTTTAATGAACCCAATGACCTCTGTTTGATCTACAGCCTTATATGGCTTGGCTTCGACCCACTTGGTGAAATAATCAGTGGCCACTAGAATGAAACAATGATGCTTCGAAGAAGGTGGGTGTATTTTTCCCATCATATCCATGGCCCATCCTCTAAATGGCCAAGGCTTTACTACTGCATGTAGGTCAGTTATGGGCACATGCCTTATTGTGCCATGCTTTTGACATGCCTGGCAACCCTTTGCATATTCTATGCAGTCTTTAAGGATAGTTGGCCAATAGTAGGAATGCCTTCGAAGCAACCATCTCATCTTCACACCCGGTTGATGAGCACCACAAATGCCTTCATGAACCTCAGCCATAGCTGTTAATGCTTCTTTTGGGCCTAAACATTCCAGCAATAAGCCATCTCCCCCCCTTTTGTAGAGAGCATTGCCATATATCATATATTGCATAGACTGCAATTTGATTTTCCTGCTGGCCTTCGAAGATGGACCAGCCAAGTATTGCATTATTGGATGCCTCCAATCTTGTTCTTGTAGGTCATTGTGATTGACTTCCAAGACCACATTCCTTTTATTCAAAGGTTGTATTAATCTTTGATATGTTGTTTGGCTTATGTCCCTTTGGGTATTATCCCTTCTCTTGAAGTTCGAAGCTTTCTGAGCTACATCATTAGCCCTATTGTTCAAGAATCTTGGAACATGAGTTACATTTGCTATTTGAAACTGAGAAAGCAAATGCAAGGCAACAACATAGTATGGCAAAATACTTATGCTTTGACACTTGAAAACCCCTTTCACTTGGTTAACCACCAATTGAGAGTCTCCAAATATGTCAACTGCATGTACTTGTAATCCAATAAGAATTTCTAGTCCCACTATTAAGGCTTCATATTCAGCCTGGTTATTGGAACAGGTGGCTTCATCCACTCTGAAACCATGTGTGGTTTCTACCCCTTGTGGAGACTTAATCACAATACCAATTCCAGTTAAACCATTGGCTTTCGATCCATCGAACCACATCTGCCATGGCTCAACACTAGCCATACCAAGCTCCATTATCTCTTGGCTCTCTGTTTGAGATGGATGGTCTGCCAGAAAATTGGCTAAGACTTGCCCTTTTACTGCCCTTTGAGGGACATACTCTAGATGAAATTCTGATAAGGCTAGTATCCACTTGCCAATTCTTCCCCTCAACATAGGTCTGGATAACATGTATTTAACCAAATCTGTGGTTGCAATTACCAAGACAGTTGTAGGTAAAAGATAATATCTTAATTTCATTGCAGCAAACAAAGCAAGACACAGCTTTTCAACAGCTGAATATTTACATTCACAAGAATTTAAAAACCTACTAAGGTAATAAATAGCTTGCTCCTTGCCTTCTTCATTGTCTTGGGCCAAAAAAGCTCCCAATGAATCTTCTGCTGCAGCTATGTACAACTTCAAGGGCTTGTTCCCCTTTGGTGGCATCAGCACTGGAGGGTTGGCCAAGTAGGCTTTGATACCTTCGAAAGCAATTTGATGCTCTGCTGTCCACACAAATTCCTCTTCATCTTTCAGCCTTAACAAGGAAGAAAATACTTTAGTTTTCCCTGCAGTATTAGAAATGAACCTTCGAAGAAAGTTAACCTGTCCAAGGAACCTTTGTAATTCTTTCTTACTTGATGGAGGCCTGGCTTCAATGATGGCTTTGGCTTTATTCTGATCAATCTGTATTCCTTTCTTGTGTACCACATAACCCAAGAAGTTTCCAGATGATACGCCAAAAGCACACTTAAGGGATTGAGCTTCAACTTGAACTTCCTCATTCTTTCAAAAGCTGCTTCTAAATGAAACAGATGCTCCTCCATGGACTGGGATTTCACTACAATGTCATCAATAAACACATCTCTAGATACCCTCCAATGAGGTCATGAAAGATAGTGTTCATAGCCCTCTGGTATGTAGCCCCAGCATTCTTCAGACCAAATGGCATTTTAACCCATTCGAAGGTGCCAATATTCCCAGGACACCTGAATGCTGTCTTGTGGATATCCTCCTCTGCAATGCAGATTTGGTTATAACCAGAGTGCCCATCCATCATTGATAAAACTTGATGCCCTGCTGAACTGTCTACCAGCAGATCCACTATAGGCATAGGGTACTCATCTTTGGGAGTTGCTAGATTTAAGTTTCTGAAATCAATGCATACCCTCATTTTGCCATTCTTTTTAACTACAGGCACAATATTAGATAGCCATTCAACATACCTGGCTGTCCTAATAAAGCCTGCCTTGAGTAGTCTAAGAATTTCTTCCTTGACTTTCTGAATTACTTCTGGACTCATTCTTCTTGGTTTCTGCTTGTATGGCTTGAAATTAGGCTTCATAGGAAGCCTATGTTCCACTAATGACCTATCCAATCCTGGTAGTTCATTGTAAGACCATGCAAAGCAATCTTTGTATTTCTTTAGAACAACCAACAACTGGTCTCTGTCCAGAGCATTCAAACAAGCACTTATATAGGTGGGCTGCTGCACAGGACCTTCCCCTAAATTTACTTCTTCTAAGGGGTCTTGTGTCTGAGAACTCATTGAAGCTTCTTCTTTGGTTTCTTCAACCTTCGAAGCAACCTTCTTACCTTGTTCTGCTCCTAGGTTCTTTAATTCGACATCTCTGCCCTCTTCCTCATAGACAAAATCTGTCCACAAGGCATCTTCTTCCTGTATCTCCTGGACTTTTGTTTCAATGTCCAACGCACAGTATTTCCCAAGGGTCAAAATTCTGACCTGTTGCTGCTCTTGTTCACAGCCAGTTATCATGGCTCTTCTCTCTTGCTTCTGTACTTTCTGGACTATTGCTTTTACGTCCAATGTTGAGAATTTAATCAGAGCCAAAGACTTGGCTTCTTGTTCTTCATCTCTTTGCCTACAACCAGGCATCATTGTCATCTTTAACGACAACCTCTTCATCAGCACTCTCTTGGACTAAGTGCTTCAGGTGTGTCACTTCCTCATCAGCCGTCACTTCGGCTGAGCCATCAGCTTTCCTCAGTATACTAAGTGGTGTCACTCCCTTAATATACAGTTTGGCCTCCGCAAAGTCTGCACAGGCTATGAAGGGTTGAGGATCTGCATCAATCTCATCTGTCTCTCCATTGCCCAAAGCCATCATGATCTTCTGATGCAAAGAGGAAGGCACACATTTATTAGTGTGGATCCAATCTCTCCCGAGTAAAGCATTATATTTAGCATTGCTGTCGATTACGAAGAATGCTGTCATGCAGTCCCTGGTTCCCACACTCAAGTTAATGGGTAGAATCCCTTGAGCCATCTGTTTATCTCCAGCAAAGCCGGATGGTTGTGCGGTTGGGATCAACCTGGGATTCTTTTCCCTAGTTTCTTCAAAGAAGATTTCGGTAATAAGTTTACTGCTGCCCCATTGTCTATCAGGACTCGATTCAGTTGTATCCCATCGAAGAAAGCCTTGATGTACAAAGGCTTGACATGTTGTGTCATGGAATTCGAGGGATATTCAAAAGGATATGAGAGGTTGATGCTCACCTCTTCCTCGCTCTCACATTCAGTTTCCATCGGGATAGCCATTCCAGGACCATCCTGTACCATACTCACTTGCGATTCCTCACTGGAGACTGGAATAGGATCCATGTCTTGGTCCTCATCCCCAGCCTGGAACTCATGAGGCAATATGTGTACCATATTGACTGATACTGGAGGAAATGAGCCAAATTGGATGGCTGGCTGTACCTTCTTCCCCTCTTGGCTACCTTGCTTGGTGTCTTCAGCAGCATCCTCCATGCTGCACTCTGGCACTTCGTTGATAACTGATCCCTTCGAAGGATCTTTCTCAACTGGTTCTTCAGTCAGAAATGTTTGTTCAGCCATGAAGGCTTCGAACATTTCTTCTTCTGCCATTTCCTCCTTTGGCTCATGCCAATCTCTTCTTCTGTTTCGCTGTCACTTTCCATCAGGGCCTTCTCCAACCCTGCCAAACTAGACTTCTCTCTGGCCTTTAGTTCAGAATGAACCTGGGCCAACTGTTCTCTGCTACAAACCACTTTGCTTTGCAGAGTCGGTTTTGGAGTATGGTCTGACTCCGAAGTCTTCTTTCCTTCTGTCTTAACCAGTGAAGAACTCTCTCCACTTTCTTTCAAATCTTGCTGGTACTGGGTGTACCTGCGCTGAATTTTCCTCCTTTGTGATCTGGAAATGACTGGAACCATATCTGGTTCCTTTGTCTTTGGATGTTTCAGCAATACCCAGTTGTTCGGAGCCACCAAAGGAGGCTTGACCATCCTGCTTGGTTTCCAACATCCCTTTGGGCAGGCACCTCCCTAGGCTTGTTCTGCATTACAAACCAATCTGGACCCCAGGTACCCACGAACTTGCTGACTCAGATGTTGAACTGCTTTTTTCAACCTTCGAAGCCATCTTCGAAGCTGGCTGTGAAGGTAAGTGCTTGAATCTGGTCTCATGTTTCGAGCCTGATTCTGGCCTTCGATGGAGGTGGCCACTTTCTGCTCTTCGTGAGGTTGGTCCCATAACCTGAACTCCTCTCCAATCTTCTTTCAGAATGGCTGCTCTCCATTCTGTAGTAGTTAGGTGGCCTAGACTCACACAAGGGCCTCTTGCCTTTATCACGCATTTTTCTACTGCAGGCTCAACCACTAATGGTCGCTGCCTATCACTAGCCGGATACGGCCTTTTGTTGTAAGCATTGGTTGACTTAGGACGTCTCTGGACATCCCTATAGTATTGCTTCCCATCAATTGGAAGCCCCTTCAACCATTTGTAGCTCAGTCTGCATCTGGGACACATCCTCTGCATTACAGCTGCTTCCAAGGAATCGTCATCCAGTGCTTCTTCATCAGAGTGTTCTTTCTGATGTGAGAAACCTTGTCCAATAACTGGTGGTTTCTAGTATCCTTCTTTGCAGTTGTCTGGTTGGCAATATGCATTTGCACATTGACCTCTTCCAATTCCTGCAGAGATAAATTCTGAAAGTTTGGTACAACCACATTAGCTGCGCTTTCTCCAACTTCTGGAAACGGGTTACTGTCAATCCCCATGGCCTTTTCTGTTTTGGCTGGGAACTTCAAACTTCCTTTCCGAATTTGCTCTTGGATCCTGTCTCGAAAAACAATGCAGTTTTTAGTCGAGTGAGACCAAGAGTTATGCCATTTACAGTATACTTTTCCTTTAAGTTCATCTGGAGATGGCAGTTTTACTCCTTTTGGTAACTTAAGGAAATTGGCTGCAAGCAAATGATCAAAAATGTCATCTGCTTTTGTTAGGTCGAAAGAGTACTTTCTATGAAAGTCTTTCTTTTTAAACTGCTGGTCGATGGTTGTATCCTTATGAATTAATGCTTCACAGATTACAGGTTCTTTGCCCACAATCTCTGCTGCATCGATCTCATAATTTGGATCTCTATAATATGTCTTATACGAGGCATTATTTCGATCTTGTTCCTCCTCTAGTAATGCTTCATATCGAGACACCTTATAGGTTAGTTCGACCAAATCCCTGAATTCAGTTGAGTCAAACTTCTTTCGAAGCCTGAACTCTAAACCATTTTGAGCCAATCTCACGAACTGCTCTGGTAGATGACTCTACATTTATTCGAGCCCTTTTAAATCTGGCAATAAACTGAGTAGCCTTTTCTTCAGGCCTTTGACTCAATCTTGCCAAGTCTGCCATGGAAACCTCTGGCTCTGATTGGAAGAATTGGCATGAAATGCCTCTTCCATTGTTGCCAAGTTTGAATGGAGCCAGGTGTAAGGTTGATGTACCATACAAATGCTCCCCCAGTTAGAGAATTTGGAAACAATCTCAGTTTCATATAGTCATGATTAGTGAATTCACCGTATTGAGCAGCAAATCTAGCAATATGCTCTACTGTTGACTGATTCCCAGTTCCATAGAAGAGGGTAAAATCTGGTATTCTGAACCCTCTTGGGTATTCATGTACCCTATCCACCCATTCTGGTATGGTTTTCGTATACAGAGTCTACCCCCGAGCCATCGGTCCACACATCTCCCTAACAATATCAGCAATCTGGTCCCTAGGACCATATTTTGTGCCTGCTGAACCACTACTGGAGGACAAACACAGGATTTGGTAGACAACCTTGTGCTTGTGGTCCTTGGTCCATAAGGTGGTACATTTGGGACTGGTTGCCCCTGTGGTGCAGGTTGCTGTTGGGGTAGGTAACCCCTTTGAGCCTGTCCTGCAAAAGGACCTACGAAAGGTGCTGGAACAGGTGTTGTGTCCCTTCCATTTGTGGAAAACCCTCCAACCCCCTGGGTATAAATTCGAATAAGGGATTATTGTACCCCCTAGTGCCAGGTATGGCTTCGAACATGGGATTTGTAACCATTCTTATGTCAGTTTCTTGTACTTGGCCAGATCCACCAACTTGTGTGGCTTCACTGTTAAATACTGAGGCATTTTGGCCTGCTATAGGCCTCGAAATGGGTTCATACCAAGACTGAGGTGATGGTCTTTCATAGTTCTGAGTACTAGTTTGACCATTAGGCTGTCCATTAACTTGCATAGGCTGTTTATCTCTAGCCAATCTTTGCTGAGGGACATTTAAAACTTCCTCTGTGTGTCTTGTGTTTGTTGGTTGGTGGTTATTCATTCGATCCAAAAAGGATGTCGCCCACCTTTCCATTGTGTTCATTAATTGTTGTCCCATAGCATCTACTAAGCCATCCCATGGATTTGTTGGCTGGGTAGATGGAACAGTGGATGGTCCAATTCTTTGGTTTCGTCCAATATTATGAACATATGGTTCTTGTCCCAAAGTACTGGTCTGTTCGACCATAGGTTCGGATAACATGGGAGTTTCCACAGGATGTGTTACTACATTATCCTCTGGATTAAGCATTTCTACCTCTCCTTCTACGCCTTCTTCCAAGCGTTCATTTTCTCTTTGTCGTCTTCGTCTAGCCATTTTAACAAGTCCCACTAGGCGTGCCAAAAATATATGTTGGCTTTTTGGCTTTTCGAAGGGTATTTTTGTAAATGCGAGCGTGCCAGCAAGGATCAATCAGTCCTTACAGAAATTATAATTGCCAACCAATTATCAGACGATTGTGTTTTAGTTCTTTCAGCCTCAATGAAGAGGACTTTTACTGGTGGCTTGACTTAGGAGAAATTAAGAGAAATAACAGTTAATATGAAGAACAATCGAAGTATTTCATTCAACATGAACACTTACAATGGTCCAAACTCAGCCTCGAAGAGGTTTACAGCAACAGTCTACTTGGATCTACTTGAAACTACTCCTATGAATCGAAGTGCAGTGCAGTATTTAAAGTGCAGGAAATTAAAGTACAGGAAATGTAAAACTGGAAAAGAAAATATGAAGTAAAGACTGGTTTGTATGATCTGAGTCTGGGGGTTTTTTATGGGGACCTCCTTGCTATTTATACTCCTCAGGGATGACCATCGAACTGCACTTCGAACTGTCGAACTGCTCCTCCATGATTGCTGATCATGCTGCCTTAGAAGTAGTTCCACTACGCCTTTCCTTGCAGTTGAACTTCCCTCTTGTATTTGAATTTGAATATGAGCAACCGTTGAAGCCACATCATCTTATATATCTTTATTGATCCTGTGCTACTCAGATCATGTGAGAACCAATTTTCACTGCCACGTGTATGATCAAGATCGAAGACTTGAGCAGTCTCCCCATACTATCCTTGCTTTGCCACGTGTCGAGCTATAATGGCTTTTACAAAATATGTAGCCAACAGTATTATCAACTAACAGGTATTATACACCCAATTGTTTCTCATGAGTGGTGGGCCATGGCCTCTCATGATTTTATTAGGGTGTTTTGGGAATTTACTAAAAAGCTGGTTTTTTTATTTTTTTAAATTTATTTTGTCTTTTTGTAGATAAATTATATAAGAGGTGATGTGACCTAAAATGAGTAAAAAATTAGAAGTTGACTTTTTATCAGCTTCTCAAAAGACTCCGTCACTGTTTAAAAAATCAAAAATATTCCCTCAATATTAAAAAATAATAATAATAAAAACAAAAAAACTCATACAGTTATTGAGTTATAACCAAACAAGGGTGTACAAAATCTACAGTGTGGTTGGGTAGTAATAATGTAGAACCAGGGACGAAAATAGGGCATGGCCAAGGGTGGCCAATGGCCATGGCCCCCTTTAAAATTTTCAAAATTGTGAAGTAATTTCATATTTTGTGAACAATTTTCATATTGCATATAGAAGAGTTCCTAATTTTTTGAAAAATTCTTTTATTAGTTCTTTATATTGCATAAATATATTCTTATAATGTATATAAGATGATTTTAAATTATTTAATATAATAGGCACGTAAATTCTTCCATTAAATAATATATATAATATATATATATTTGTAGTGGCGGAGGGAAGAAGGGACGAGGGGGTCATGTGCCCCCTTGGATTTTGAGATTTTTTTTTTTTTTCAAATATAAAAAAAATATTTTAAATAAAAAAATTATAAAAATATTATTAGAGTGAAATATGTTAATGAAATTTTAAAAATTATGAGAACAATAATAATTGTTTTGATTGAAAATGAAAAGACTATTATAAACCATATTATCTATGAAAAATTTATGAAATTTTTTTAATGTAACGATGATGTCATTATTATTGACATGCAAGTATAAGTAATCTCACTATAAAGATATGAAATTTATTGGATTGTTAGTTACATTTGACATGTGAGGTTCACTTTCTATGTGTTTATTTACTATTAGTTGGTGATATCACATACTAATGATGACATGGTATTACTATTATATTGAGTTTTTAATCAAATTTTGTATAAAAAAAATAATTTATCATTATATAATTTGTTTTAGGAAAATGCGTGAGAGCTCGAATCTCCCGAATGCCGAAATGGCATCGTTTTGGCAATGTTTTTTTTTTTTTTTTTTTGGGCTCTGAAAATGGAGATGATGTGTTGATGATGGTGATGTGATGAAGATGTTGTTGTTGATGATGATGTGTTGATGAAGATTTTGTTGTTGATTTTTTATTTATTTATTTATTTATTTTATTTTATTTTTTTATGTGTTTGATTGATGAAGATTTGGGTGGGTGATTGATGAAGATTTTTTTGTTGTCGATGAAGATTTTGGGTTTGATTTTTGGGTGGGTGGGTGGGTGGGTGGGTGGTGGGTTTGATTTTGATTTTGATTTTGATTTCAGTTTTGTGATGGGTTTCAATTTTGTGTTCAATTTTGTGGTTGAAGGAAAGTGGGTTTGATTTCAGACGTTCTTCTTCTTCTCTCCTCTCCTCTTCTTCTTTTTCATCAGAGTCTTCTTCTTCTTCTTCAGACAAACGAGAAGGTAAAAAAAAAAAAAAAATCCAAAAACGATGTCGTTTTGGGATTTCGGGGGATTCGAGCTACGTAGCGGAGTTGTTTATTTTAAGACTTATATCTATATTTTTTTAATCTTTTCCATGATACACTAGCTATAAATAACATTATTTTTTTAATGTTTCTCGAAATCAATCGTAAAAACTTGCGTGAAATATTTTTATAAAATTTTTTGATATTGTAATTAATAAGTATCCCCTCTAATTTAATTCTGTGGCTCTACCACTGTATATTTGCTACACTTATTTCGGCTCCTTTTAAAATAATTTTTATACTTCGTCCTTGTATATAACCCAATAATCTATTGTATTTAAAGTAATTATAACAATGTTGAGCACTAAGAATGTTAGTACCTCTGTTACTGTCTGATTTTATTTTTTGTTCACTTCTAGAATTAAATAAGATCGATCAATGTTTTTCTTGAACTCTCTCCTTAATCTAAGTAGTTAATTTTTTTTTTTCCTATGCAAGAACCACAGCCACAACTAGAGCTGTGCAATTTTTTCATTTTTATTTTTAGAAAAAAAAAAAAGAGTTTGAATTAAGAAGAAATATTAGATAAAGATAAGGAAAAATCTTAGATGTGCATGCATATTATATGTATGCACTTTTATTATATAATTTTATAATTTGAGTTATATATTTTTGTGAGATTATTTATATAAGTTTATGAAAATTTACATAGTTTTATGAAATTTTAATTTTTTATAAATATATTTGTATAAATTTATGTTCAATTTATATGTTTTTATAAAATTATTTATACAAATTTATAAAAATTTACGTGTTATTCCGTGATGTTGTGAATTGTGTGCGCGCAAGATTACACATCCAAACACTTCCTATTAGATAAATCAACAAAAAGAAAAGGGAAGGATATGGAGAAGAGCTAGACTTTCAAGATTTTTTATTTTTTATTTTTTACTTTTTCAGGGAAATCCTCCCCCCTCCCCCTGTAGGTTTAAGATAATACTCCTTGTAAAGATCACTAAAGTGTCCTATAAACCGTTCTGAACGAGAAAACTTTCAAGATTTTAACAAAACAAAAGCCATGTTGTTAGCTTTTTATCTTTCTCTCTCTTGTGACCGGTTACTGTTCTTTTCTCTTTTTGGCAGTTGTAATAATGAGAGACATGGCATGGTCTCCTTTGTCCTTGTTCCAAAATCACTCCAAATCGGGAGTGATTGTTTTGGTGCTCGTGTAGCATGTTTCATCGACAAAATTAGGGTACGAGCTTGAATTATTAATTTGTGAGTTTAATAATTTTGTATTTATTTTAAAATTATTAATTTAATAGATAATTAATTTAATAAATTTATAAAATTATTAGTAATAAAATAGGGATAAAATTATATATCTTGAGAAATAAAATAAAAAGATTTTTTTATCCTTGACTAAAATTAAAACATTTATTATTTTTATATAATTTTATATTTTAGAAGGTTAAAAATAATTTTAAAAATTTAAAAATATTTTTTGATATTTATTTTATAAATAAGTAATTTTTATAAAAAAAATAATAACAAACCAAACATAGCCCTTTGTATTTTGTATATTTTATTTTATTTTATTTATTTATTTTTAATTTTTTTCAAATCTACGTTTATGAAGAAATTTTAATAAAGTAAATAATGTGAAAAAATATTGATGAAGGGTAAGATTGAAAAATAAGATAAATATAATTGTAATCTTACATTCATATATTTTTATCCAATGCAAATCAAACAATGGATAAGGGGATAATTAATCCTACTAATCTAATTAGATAGTGAATATCGCACTAATTTGATGAGATTATTAATACTTTCACTATTAGTTTTATAAATCAAACAAGACCTTAGATTATTATTTTACATCATTTATTATTTTTGATAAGTATTCAGTTATTTGGTAAAAGTTATTAAAAATTTAAATTTCATAATTTTATTTTAAAAAAAAATCAAATTGAATTTGTCATAAAATCATCGCATAATCTTTTCCAAACCGTTAGATTGTGGAAATTATCGAGACAAAATCTATGAAAAAAATATGAGTTTGACTCTTTTCAATCTACTAGAGATTATTGTTTGAGTTCTCGTGGTCTATTACCATTCTTATTTTGATAATTCCAATAATTTATTTTGTATTAATTTTTATATATATCATCTATAAAAAAAAAAAAAATTAGATCGAACTAATAATTGTAACATATTTAATTTATTATATTTATTTTTAATTAAAAATAAATAATAAATATATATTTTAAAATAAATCATTTATTTTTTTATAATAAATACGATAAATTAAACTGATTAAAATTATTAAATAGACTTAATTTTTACATATAAAAATATTTATTAATGTGAGACCTTTGTGTTTAATAATAAGAGAATTTTGTAATAAATTAATTTATCTATAATATTACTGTAGTCTAATCTAATGGAGTAACTGTTTTCTGAAATAAGAACTTGAAGAGAGATTAATGGAAGAATTGTTTTCACTTTTCCCATTCCTTTTCTTTTTATAAATTTTTCAGAGAGAGGGAGTAATGAATTTGGGAGGCATCCAATGCTTAACAAGACACACTTCATTTTGCTAAAGGACAGGTGTTGGAAAAGCCCCACCTTCTTCCTTTGCTCAGCTTTTAAACATCTTCTTCTTCTCCTCTCCATTTACCTCTAGATTCCTTCCTGCACTTTGTGAGAGAGAGAGAGAGAGAGAGAGAGAGATGAAGCACTGGGCATTGGCATTTTTCATAGCCATTTTGATCCAAAAACAGTGGCACCATGTTCAAGTTGAGGCAGGGGATAATTTTATCAGAACAAGGGGAGTGCATTTCATGCTGAATGGGAATCCTTACTATGCCAATGGATTCAATGCCTATTGGTTGATGTATGTGGCTTCTGACCCATCTCAAAGAAACAAAGTCTCAGCTGCTTTTAGAGAAGCTTCAAGCCATGGCCTCTCTGTTGCAAGGACTTGGGCTTTCAGTGATGCTGGTTATAGGCCTCTCCAATACTCCCCTGGCTCTTACAATGAACAAGTCTTTAAGGTCTCCCTCTTGTTCTCATACTTGTCTTCTTTTTGTCTTCGAAAAAAAAGGTTATTCTTCCAAAAAATTCATATAGAAACAATGGCATTTTAAAATTAAAAATTATCTTGATGGAGCTTTTGTTTTGAAGTATCATTTTGTACAAGTTTTATGTATTTTATGTTTTATGACATGCTCTTTTCTTTTGGATACATTAGAGGGGATTGGAAATCATACCCGAGTCCGTGACCTCTTAAGTTGTGTTTGGGTGATAAATTTGGGTAGAAAAATGAAAAGTTGAGAGAAATTTGGGTACTTGTCTTCTTTATTATTATTTTTCTTTCATTTTCTTTGCTTTTTCTTTTCTTTTTCCAAATTTTTATTCAAATCTATGATCTAAACTGAGCTCTAGTACACGGGTTCTGGTAATGGTTTAACCTGAGTGATTTTGATATTTCTTGTAATTATCCTCATTTTCTTTATTTCTTTCTTTCTTTCTTTCTCTTTTTTTTTTTTTCCTCCTAATTTTTTATTTATTTTGTTGGTTGAAGGGGTTGGATTTTGTTATAGCTGAAGCAAGAAGGTATGGAATTAAGCTGGTATTGAGTTTGGTAAACAACTACGACAGCTTTGGGGGCAAGAAACAGTATGTGAACTGGGCTAGAAGTCAAGGACAGTACCTAACATCTGATGATGATTTCTTTAGAAACCCTGTTGTTAAAGGATATTACAAGAACCATGTTAAGGTAAAGTAATAAAAACACAAATCATTTTTTTTAATATGAATTTTTCATTAATTTTTTTTTTTTCATTTTATTTATTATTTTGCAGACTGTTCTTAATAGATATAACACCATGACTGGAATTGTTTACAAGAATGATCCAACAATCATGGCTTGGGAGCTTATGAATGAGCCCAGATGCACATCAGATCCATCAGGAAGGACCATTCAGGTTTTTAATGGTCCTTTAATTTCTTCACCACTGGTTTTTGATTTTGCTTTACTACTTCACATCTAAGTTTGAACTTTTCTACATTCCATCGGAATTTTCTTTGTTTTGTCCTCTTTGAACAATAGATTCATAGAATCCATTGGCAGTTCTATGAAATCACATTAACCGAGTTGATGACCCTTTGCATTAAAAATCCAGGATTTGATTTGTTACAATGGTCAAAAATTTATTTAGTAGTCTCAAAGTACCGTTGTGGCACGAGCACCACGGTGGTGCTCTCAACTAATGAGGTTGCGTAAAATTAAATGGATGGGATTTGTTGAAATGTATCCCACATTGGAGTTGCACTATCTATGCTGGTTACAAAATTCTAGTTTTTCTTTCCTTAATACTTGGATTTTAAGGAAAAGTGTGGGCCGGACTTTTTAATTTGGTATGAAAACTTGGTTGGGCCTGTGATTAATGTACCGTTTGTCTAGCTATTGTATGGACCTGTGATTAGTGTGCCATTTGTCTAACTTTTATATGTCCTAGTCTAAGAGGGTGTGTTGGCCATTTGTTCAGTTTCTCTCTCCTTATTACCTGGATTTTAAGGAGCCTTTTCAATTGGACTGACCTTGTCTCACACCTAACTGACTAAAGTCGGTAGTCGACTCCATGTTAACGTGTTGAGTTAATATTTCAAATCTACCTTATTTAGTAGCAGTGGTCCAACCCCACCCCATAAAGGAAAACCCACCTCAGTATATATTGCAGTTGGGACAAATTATTGACCTATGCTACTCCATAAAAGAGAATTTATTTGCACAGTATCCTTGTACAAGAAGGACCACAAAACAGAGATAAAGAGTAGGACCCGTATGTGGGATACATTCATTATTTTTGTTCTTCAATTTTTTCTGTGAAAAGGATTTGGTAAATGTAGCCCAACTCATTTTTTGTTTGCTTGTCTGATAGGGGTGGATAATGGAAATGGCTTCATATGTGAAGTCAATAGACAGAAATCACTTGCTGGAAGCTGGGCTTGAAGGATTTTATGGACAAACAACACCTCAGAGGAAGAGACTCAATCCTGGTTATAATATTGGAACTGACTTCATTGCCAATAATCGCATCCCTGGGATCGATTTCGCTACAGTTCACTCCTATCCTGATATATGGTAAACTATATCAATTTTTTATCATAGAAAAAAGAAATTTCAAGTTTCATTACAGTAAGAGAAGAATTCGACATTAACACTGGAACTGAACCAACCAAAGTAGTTATTTGCACAGCCTATTAGGAACTGCATTGATGTTCACCTAATCATCAGTTGAATTTAAGACATTCATAGCAAGTTTGGCCAAGCTATTTGATGTGGGTATGTGTTGAATTTAACTTGAATTATGCTTATTACTCGTTGGTGACCTGCAATGTCAGATTAACCATCAAATCTAACCCAGTATTTGTATTTGGGGCTATTTTGACCCGGTTTGTTACCTATTGGATCCTGATATATATATATATATATATATTTGGTTATTTCGATATTTTAGGACTTTATGGGATAAGGCTCTGTGCATCTTGGCCTCCCCAAATGCTGTTTTGGATTGAGCCTTGTACTCTAGGTTTTCCTTTTTTAGAGCTTTTGTAACACAGGATTGTGCATTGTCGAACCATTATGGATATGCCACTTATAGCAAAACTTCTCTCCCTTTTTTCCCAATTTGGACTTATAGCTGAACCATGTAAATATTTTTACGTGCTTGTGTGTTTGTTCTGTTTTATCTTCTCTCAATATGTTTTACCATAACACTATCAATTTTAGTGAAATAGATTTGAGTTTTCCCCAACATTATAATTGACACTTTGTTACATGATCAGGTTATCCAATTCAAATGATCAAAGCCAGCTTTCTTTCCTGGAAAATTGGCTCAGCACCCACATTCAAGATGCACAGTACCTTCTCCGGAAACCATTGCTCATCACAGAGTTTGGAAAGTCATGGAAAGATCCCAATTTCAGCACCTACCAGAGGGATCTTCTCTTCAACACTGTCTACTACAAAATATATGCGTCGGCCAAGCGTGGCGGTGCAGCTGCCGGAGGCCTGTTTTGGCAACTCCTAACCGAAGGCATGGACTCATTCAGAGACGGGTACGATGTAGTCCTGAGCCAGAGCCCCTCAACTGCAAATGTGATTGCTCAACAGTCCCACAAGCTTTATCAGATTCGGAAAATATTTGCCAGGATGAGGAATGTTGAGAGGTGGAAGAGGGCGAGAAGGGGTCATTGGTTGGCTAGAAACAAGGGCAAGCCTATTGGAAACTAAAAAGATGAACTAATATATGAAAATTGAAGTGTTAACAAAGTCTTTTCTAAGTGAATTAATATGTGTTGTGAGAGGTTTTTTTGGGAAGTGTTTGCTCTCTTAGAGATGAATGTTGTTTGTCCGCGAGGGTAATTTGGGTAGGGAAAGCTGCTTTGTGCAATAGTGAGACTCGAACTTGGAAATCATACTCGAACTTGGAAATCACAATGCATAGCAGTGAAACTCGAATCTATATATCACGCCCGATAGAGAGTATAATATATATTTTAGTTGGAAAGGAAGCATGCTTGTTCCTTTGCAACATTCTTGCTTATTACAAATGTAATTGTTGCCTAGTTTTTGCATTTTACTTGAACTGTAATACCTAAATTCATAGTTTGTAAGATGAAGAAATGGCTATAATAGAACAGCTTATGAATTTGATTTACAGCTAATAGATTATTAATCTTACATTGGGCAGAATGCAAATGCTCATAAGCATGGTTGGCATGAGATCCTCTAACCCTAATCTCTCTGTCTTTCAAAACATTCACAACTATTGAATTATGTCTTGAAATTTCCGTGCCTTCGGATTCTTACACGATTTAATGGTTGTGACCGCTTTGGGACATGGAGACATGAAGGAATTGACAGCCGCTCGAACTAATTAAGAATGCAATTACCCCCAAAGAATGTGTTCTTAAAGTAGTGAATTTTGCATGCACTGAGAGATTTCAATCCACATTGCTTGGCTCTTGTTTTAACTAGGAAATCAGTCAGAGACTGTTCCATTCCATCTGCAATTTCTGCAAATCATTGATAATATTATTACTAATTTGTTAGATACTAGTTGACATCAAAGCAAATTGATATAGGGTCTGTTGAGAGTCATCACTAATTCTCCTCACTCTCTAGAATCTTCTCTTTAGAATATTTTAGTAGTTTCCACATGAATCTAGAATACTTCGGAAATATTTAGAAGATTCTAGAAAGACCTAGAGAAACCCGGAAGATTCTAAAATATCCTAGAAGGTTCTAGAACATTAAAAAAGTTTGGAGAAAACTAGAGAAATTTAGAAAGTTCCGGAAGGTTCTAGAATATTTTAGAAAGAATAAAAAGCTCTAATATGTAATAGAGTAATCTAGATTATTCTAGAGTGTAGGAAAAATATGAGTGTATTCTAGAAAGTTCTTTAACTAGTATAAATATGAGATGAGTGTATGAATTGGACAATTGAGTGAAAGAAGAGTGAGTCCAAAGTGAGTGGTCAAGTACTATCTAGTGTGAGGTGTCTCAAGATCTTGAGTAAGGAAGACACAAAGTGTGAGTGCTTGAATGTATGTGTGAGTGGACAAGTGAAGTGTATTAGTGTGTGATTGTGTACAAGTGTTTTGTGTACAAGAGTATTATCAATAAAGGTGGATTTCTGGGTTTACCAGTGTGTCAAACTCAACAATTTGGTATCAGAGCTTGGTCGTTTGAGGACCAACACAAAGAGCGATTGAGATTGATACAAGAGATTGTTGAAGTCAACGAGCACAGTTGTTGTGGTGGATTTCGGAAACTTCATTGGTGGTATGGAGAAATTAAATTTTATAATTATGATTATTGGCGAATATGCATCGAGGCATATCTTCAAGGATAGGATCTATGGGAGATTGTTGACGGCAATGAAATTGCGTCACCTGGACAAGAAAATGCAGAGGCCTTGCGAAAGTGGCGGATTAAGGTTGGAAAAGCGATATTCGTGTTAAGGACAACTGTTCAGAAAGAGTTATTGGAGTATGTTCGAAAGGCTACTACTTCAAAAGCAGTCTAGGACACATTTGCGGCGTTATTTTCGAAGACAAACGATGCACGACTTCAGTATTTAACGGTGACACAAGGATCAATGACTATCAACCAATATTTTCTCAAGGTAAAGACTATTTGCAATAAAATTTCACAACTTGATCCCGAGTCAAGAATGAGACGCATTATTACTCAAGGTTTAAGACCCGAGTATAGTGGGCTTATGGCCGCTGTTAGAGGATGGTCCACTCAACTATCACTAGTCGAGCTCGAAAGTCTATTGGAAAATCAAGAAACTCTAGCAAAGCAAATGGCTGGAGTTACATTGAAGAATGAAAGTGAAGAAGAGGCGTTATTCAGTAGCAAGAGAAGAAATGAACTGAAGTGGCAAAAATATGGAAAATCGAAGAAAGAAGAAGATGAACAATCACAAGATGATCGAGGTTATCAACGAGGGGGAGTTCGACATGATGAAAATGATCGAAGAGCTACTAGATTTGGACGACGCAACATAAAGTGCTTCAAATGTGGCAAGATTGGCCACTACGCAAAAGATTGTCGGTCAAGAAGAAGACCAGTTGAAGGTAATATGGTAACATCTAATGGTTACCAAGATGAGAGTGAAGAAGAATGGGATTGTAATAACCCCGACCCTGATTAACGCTAATTGGTGCTTAATTATGCCTAATAGTAATTAAAAGGAAATCTGGAATTAATTTGCATATGTATTGTATGAATTATGTGTTTCTATCTGTTCAGTGTCGAAATATCTGTTCGTGTTTTAAACTTTAAATTGCGAATTGGAAGCCTTATCGGCACCCGATTTCGAAATTGACGAATGTTTTAGACTAGTTAGATTTTATGCGATTTTATGGTGGGTTTAATTAAAATTCGGTTTGGGGCGATTAAACTCGATTAAAATAATGCCATCTATTTCATTTGAGCCAAACACCACTTATAGGCTATTTTTTTTTTGCTTTATTCTTGTTTTACTCCACTAACTCACCCCTTTGCATTTCATTTTACACATTTGAGCCTCAACAAGAGAGAAAAACGTGAGGGAGAGAGAATTGAGGGAATTGGGTCTTAGCTCAAGAATTAACTTGGAAACTTAGAAGAAATTGGAGGATAACAACAAATTGAGCTAGCACACTTTGATTTCAAGGTTTAAGGTAGGAGATTCTTCTCTTAATTGTGAGTCTAGATCACTTCTTGCATGGTGCATGGTTCATGGTTAGATTAGTGTTTAAAGCTAGATTTGGGTTTAACATGTTGAATTGAAGTCCATATCATGTATGCATGAATATGTTCTTAGAATTTGAAGTTGTTTTGTATCAAATCTTCACATGCATGGTCATATTTTTGCTAAGGTCCTTGAAGTCATCAAAATTCTGAGTTTAATTTTGCTTTGGATCATGTTTTGGAGCATTGAAATTTATTTGAACTCATGCATGTTTGTTTAAACTTTGTTCTTGTGATTTATTGAATTTGTGACCAAATTGACTCACTCTTGGCCCTTGATTTTACAAATTGAGCTTTGAAACTTGATATATATGAGTTTAAATGTTTTTCCAGAAATGGGCCCAAGAGGTCGAGTTTTGAGCTATAGAATGCTTGGTTTGAGCTTGGAGGCAAATCTGGAAATTCCAGAATTTGGCTTCCTCGCTCGAGCGAAGGATTCCTCGCTCGAGCGACCCGTTTTTGAGACCGCTCGAGCGAAGAATGGTGGCTCGAGCGTAAATTTCAAGCTCTCAGAATCTTGGTGCACGCAGACGCACGCTCGAGCGAGAAGAACCTACGCTCGAGCGAGGAGCTGTGTCTACGCTCGAGCGAGCATCGAGCGGAAAAAATCAGCAACCAGTACTTTTTCATTTTGCAGACCGCTCGAGCGAAGGAGTCCACGCTCGAGCGAACCCTTTTTTTGCAAGCTCGCTCGAGCGAAAATCCACGCTCGAGCGAGACCCTGTTTTCTGAAATTTGGAAATGTTTTCTAAGGCATTTTTGCACCTCATTCCATCCTAGGCATTCCTAGGCCATGTTTAAGGCTCCATATTAAGGATAAGAGGTTAGGTACACACTTAGGACCGCTGATGTAAGTTTGTACAGTTAGAAATGCGTATTTCAAGTGTGTATCCGTTATGTGTTGTGTAGGTCGTGTGCCGCATTTTGCTTGACCGCTTGGCTCCGTCTATCTGTTTCAACGCCCACTGTGAGTAATAACTTAGTAAAGATATGTTCAACAGTACTTATTTTCTGTGTGACAAAATGAGATCTGTTTTCTGAAATGATATGTTAAGTACAATGAATGATTGTTCAATTTCTGACATGTATTCGTGACATCCTTAGTACCATGTGAGATTTACAGCCGTGACCCGGTAGCGGAGGTTCCTTGGTGGAACTAGGTTATTGGTAACCTTACGCTTATGCGTCCTGTTTGTGCACTGTTGCCCGTACCGGAGGCCCGCCATGGGGGCTTAGCTGTCCAGTTACCCGGATCCGGAGGTTCCTTCGCGGGAACTAGAAGGTTATTCATAACCTTACGCATTGCGCGTCCTGTTTAGTTATGCTAATGGATGTATCACGTAAATGAAACTATGACTTATGATTTCTGTCGGTACATGATCCGATCAAGTATGAGTTTGATAAAACTGAAGTATGATTTCTACGTGATCATGTATGCTTTTGATGTAATATGAATTGATTTCTGAAATCTGTACGAACTCATTCATTGAAACCCCTTTACTCTGTTTATTATTCACTGGGCTTTCGCTCACAGTTTACTATATATATGTAGGTGAGGCGGCACAGGACCCAGGCCAGAGTTGATGGCCTTCTGTTTTGTTTTGGTCAGCCATCCATTGCGCCTCCCGAGGAGGTTCCGCTTGAAGCCTATCGCCTTGGCTGTTTTTGCACTTCATGCTAGTCTGTTGTATCTGTTTTGTAACGTCTGATCTTGGGACTACATTTTGTAAATACTTTGTACATATTTGGTGTATCTGACTAGCATGTCTATGTATATAAATAAAGTTTTGAATTTCCTGTCCCATGTACGTCATCACAGCTCATTGGACCTTGTTATTTTGTATATTTGCTTCCGCAGCCCCTTACTATTTGTTAATCCGTTCAGAGGCCGTAGGTAATCCTCGGATTACTGGCCGGTTACGGCGCCAAACCTATAGGGGCGGGTTTGGGTCGTGACAGAGTGGTATCAGAGCACGAGTTATACCGCACACACAGGTCCTTATGAGCTTAGGATGTCCTAGTAAGAGTTAGGGGCATTCCATCTGCATGTGTGAGTGTGTGGTAATATAACTGAATATTAAAATTGAAAGTACATTTGATTAAATGAATTGAAGGAATGAATAAGATCATGCCTATGCTTAATATCACTTGATTTCTGTATTGTAAGATGGAGAATGCAAGGGAAGTGGTGAAAGTGAATCTTCAGAGGCTCGCATGGGCCGAATGGAACAGATGTTAGCAGCATTGACTGAGACCTTAACACAGCAGCAAAGACAGCAACCTTTACCTCCTCCGCCTCCACCGGTACAAGTTGAGGCAGATAACAATGACATCATTAATCTGACACAGAAATTCTTGAAAATGAAACCGCCAATGTTCTATGGTGGAATTGAACCTTTGAAAGCTGAGACGTGGTTGCTTGAAATGGAGAAATTGTATGAAGTGTTCCCTTGTTCTGAAATTCAGAAAGTCCTGTTAGCTACTTACACTCTGAAAGACGAAGCCCGCAGGTGGTGGTTGTTAATCCGAAACAACAATGGGAATATGACATGGGCACAGTTTAATGCCATTTTCTATGACAAGTATTTTCCCCAATGTTTCAGAGATCGAAAAGTGTCTGAATTCCAGGAACTCAAACAGGGAAGAATGGCAGTGGCAGAATACGAAGCTAAGTTTACTGAGTTAGCCCGATTTGCTCCACATATGGTGGACACAGAATACAAGAAAGCCCGAAAGTTTGAAGGGGGATTGAATCTTGATGTGTTTGATCGAGTAGGCGTCCTAAAATTGCCTACTTATGTGGAAGTCCTAGACAGAGCCTTAATGGCAGAGGCTACCCTAGCTGCCATGAAACAAAGCAAAGCGCCAGTACCTGCAGCAAACGAATGGAGAGGAAAAAGATCCGGATTTGGTTTTAGGAAAGGTCGGTCTTTTAACAATAAGAAGCAAAACACAGGGACTTGGAGCAACTCAAGTCAAAGTAGTGAGCCTCCTCCAGTCTGTTCTGATTGTGGTAACAGGCACAGGGGTGTCTGCCGCCGCGCGTCCAGTGTTTGTTTCCGATGTGGCCAGCCGGGTCATATGATGAGAGATTGTCCACTTAGATCTGAGACTACTAGCCATCCTGCAGCAAGTTCAGCGGGATCCGCTTCTGTGGCCAAAACCAATGCCAAAGCCAATGCAGGGAAAGAACCTTTGAAACAAGGCCGAGTGTTTGCCTTAGTGCCCGGGACGTACCGAACACCTACACTGTGGTGTCAGGTACACTTTCTGTATGTTCTCAAAATGCATGTGTATTGATAGATTCTGGTTCTACACATTCTTTTGTGTCCCATGCTTTTCCCAAAAATTGACTAGGCCATTAGAACTTATGACATATGTGCTATCTGTATCTACGCCATCTGGGGACTTTATGACGTGTACTCATGTATATCCAGCATGTGATGTTAGGGTCGGTGATATGATGTTGTATGTGGACTTATTACCTTTGGACATTCATCATTTTGATTGTATTTTGGGGATGGATTGGTTGACTAAATACTGTGCTACCATTGATTGTGCAAACAAAACTGTTGTGTTTAGACCCGGGTATGCCTGAATTTACCTTTAGAGGGAATGGGGTAGTTCCTCCCCCATACTTAATTTCGGCTATGAAAGCTGTAAAACTGCTTAGGAAGGGATGTAGGGGTTATCTGTGTTGCATACTGACTACATCATCTGATAGTCCCACTGTAGAAACAATTCCTATTGTCTGTGACTTTCCTGATGTGTTTCCAACTGATTTACCGGGGGACTTAGTTGACAGAGAAATTGAATTTACTGTTGAGGTGTTTCCGGGGACACAACCTATTTCCAAGACTCCTTATAGAATGTCTATCTCTGAATTAAAAGAATTGAAGACCCAACTTCAGGAACTGTTAGACAAGAACTTTATCCGTCCGAGTACTTCACCTTGGGGTGCTCCCGTCTTGTTTGTTAAAAAGAAGGATGGATCTTTGAGATTGTGTATAGATTACCGGGAACTGAATAAAGTAACCATCAAGAACAAATACCCTTTGCCTCGAATAGATGACTTGTTTGATCAACTTCAGGGTGCCCAAGTGTTTTCTAAAATTGACCTCAGGTCTGGGTATCATCAATTAAAAGTTAGAGCCGAGGACATAGAGAAAACTGCATTCCGAACTAGATATGGACATTATGAATTCCTAGTAATGCCGTTTGGGATGACCAATGCACCTGCTGCTTTCATGGATCTTATGAATAGGGTGTTTAAATCATATCTGGATGACTTCATTGTTGTATTTATTGATGATATTCTGATATATTCTAAAGACAGGAAAGAACATGAGAATCATCTGAGAACCGCCTTGCAGATTTTGAGAGAGAAGAAATTGTACGCTAAATTGTCCAAGTGTGAATTCTGGCTTGACAGGTGGCATTTTTGGGTCATGTTGTCAACAAGGATGGTGTGTCTGTGGACCCTCAGAAAATTGAAGCTGTTGTAGCTTGGCCTAGACCTACAAATGTGACAGAAGTTCGAAGTTTTCTAGGACTCGCAGGTTATTACCGGAGATTTGTGAAAGACTTTTCTAAGCTTGCCTTACCATTGACTCAATTAACTCAGAAAAACATGCCATTTGACTGGAATGACCAAAGAGAGGCAGCTTTCCAAGAGTTGAAAACCAGGTTAGTGACTGCACCAATTTTAACCTTGCCTAATAGTACTGATGGGTTTCAAGTGTACAGTGATGCTTCTCATAAAGGCTTGGGATGTGTACTAATGCAAAACGGAAGGGTGATTGCCTATGCCTCTAGACAACTCCGACCTCATGAAAAGAATTACCCAACACATGATCTTGAATTGGCAGCCGTGGTGTTTGCTTTGAAGATGTGGTGCCACTATTTGTATGGGGTAACTTGTGAGGTTTATACGACCATAAAATTTGAAATATTTCTTCACCCAAAAAGAGTTGAATATAAGACAGAGACGTTGGTTGGAACTAATCAAAGATTATGACTTGCAAATCTTGTACCATCCAGGAAAGGCTAATACTGTAGCAGATGCCTTGAGCCGAAAATCTGGTGCAAGTTTGTTATGTTTGCTATCCAACCGGAGAGAATTGTTGACTGATTTTGAACAAGATGGGCTGTTATCTGCTATCTGCTCAACCTACTATTCTTGATGAGATTAAACAAAAGCAATGTGAAGATAATACTTGAAAAAGATTATAGAGGAGTTCGATTCGAAACCGAGGCCAGAATTTGTGTTTGAAAACGATATACTGAAATTTCAGAATCGTCTTTGTGTGCCCGATTGTTATGATTTGAGGAAACGTGTTATGACTGAAGCTCACAGTAGTAAATTCGCTATGCATCCGGGAAACACGAAGATGTACCACAACTTGAAACAGAATTTTTGGTGGCCTGGAATGAAAAAGAGTATTGCAGACTTTGTGGCTAGATGTCTACATTGCCAACAAGTTAAAGCTGAACATCAACGACCTGCTGGTTTGCTACAACCACTCCCAATACCAGAATGGAAATGGGAGCACATCACCATGGACTTCATCGTGGGATTGCCTCGTTCTTCTCGAGGTATGGACTCTATTTGGGTTATAGTTGACCGATTAACTAAGTCTGCACATTTTCTGCCTGTTAAAACTATCTATAATGCTGATAAATTGGCCAACATCTATATGACTGAAATTGTGAGATTGCATGGAGTGCCAGTGTCTATTGTGTCTGACAGGGACTCGAAGTTTGTGTCAAGATTTTGGCAGAGTTTGCAACAGGCCTTGGGAACAGAATTGAGACTGAGCAGTGCTTATCACCCACAGACCGATGGCCAAACTGAACGAACTAACCAAACTCTGGAGGATATGCTCAGAATGTGTGTGTTAGACTTCCAGGGAAATTGGGAAACCTACTTGCCATTAGCTGAATTTGTGTACAACAACAGTTACCACTCAAGCATTAGAATGGCTCCTTACGAAGCTTTATATGGAAGAGAGTGTCGATCTCCAATATGTTGGGCTGAAGTAGGTGACAGACCTTTGTTGGGACCAGAACTTGTGCAAGAGACAACCGAGAAAGTGCAACTGATACAACAGCGTCTGAAAACTGCACAGAGTAGGCAAAAGAGCTATGCCGATGTTCGGAGAAGAGAAAGAGAATATGAAGTGGGGACCATGTGTTCATCAAAGTGACCCCAATGAAGGGTCAAACCCGGTTTGGTGTAAAGGGAAAATTGGCGCCAAGGTATGTTGGACCTTATGAAGTTCTCGAAAAGATCAATCCGGTGTCGTATCGGATAGCCTTACCTCCTGTCATGGAACATATGCACAACGTCTTTCATGTATCGATACTTCGAGAATATTTGAGAGATCCACTCCATGTCATTGAACCGACACATGTACTTTTGAAAGATGACTACACCTATGAAGAAAGACCTATCCAAATTGTGAATCGAAGGGTCAAAAGGTTGAGAAACAAAACAATACCGTTGGTTAAAGTGGATTGGCAAAATCACGGAGGGACCTATGCAACTTGGGAAACTGAGGAAGACATGAAGAGGAGATATCCGGATTTGTTCCCTTTAGACCCTATGTTGACTACGAATGAAGGTAATTTGAGTTTGGGGACCAAACTCTTTTAAGGGGGGAAGACTGTAATAACCCCGACCCTGATTAACGCTAATTGGTGCTTAATTATGCCTAATAGTAATTAAGAGGAAATCTGGAATTAATTTGCATATGTATTGTATGAATTATGTGTTTCTATCTGTTCGGTGTCGAAATATCTGTTTGTGTTTTAAACTTTAAATTGCGAATTGGAAACCTTATCGGCACCCGATTTCGAAATTGACGAATGTTTTAGACTAGATAGATTTTATGCGATTTTATGATGGGTTCAATTAAAATTCGGTTTGGGGCGATTAAACTCGATTAAAATAATGCCATCTATTTCACTTGAGCCAAACACCACTTATAGGCTATTTTTGCTTTATTCTTGTTTTACTCCACTAACTCACCCCTTTGCATTTCATTTTACACATTTGAGCCTCAACAAGAGAGAAAAACGTGAGGGAGAAGAGGAATTGAGGGAATTGGGCCTTAGCTCAAGAATTAACTTGGAAACTTAGAAGAAATTGGAGGATAACAACAAATTAAGCTAGCACACTTTGATTTCAAGGTTTAAGGTAGGAGATTCTTCTCTTAATTGTGAGTCTAGATCACTTCTTGCATGGTTCATGGTTAGATTAGTGTTTAAAGCTAGATTTGGTTTAACATGTTGAATTGAAGTCCATATCATGCATGCATGAACATGTTCTTAGAATTGAAGTTTTTGTTCAAATCTTCACAATGCATGGTCTATTTTTGCTAAGGTCCTTGAATTCATCAAAATTCTGAGTTTAATTTTGCTTTGGATCATGTTTTGGAGCATTGAAATTTATTTGAACTCATGCATGTTTGTTTAAACTTGTTCTTGAAGATTTATTATTTTGTGACCAAATGACTCACTCTGGCCCTTGATTTTACAAATTGAGCTTTGAAACTTGATATAGTATGAGTTTAAAGTGTTTTTCCAGAAATTGGGCCCAAGAGGTCGAGTTTTGAGCTGTAGAATGCTTGGTTTGAGCTTGGGAGGCAAATCTGGAAATTCCAAATTTGGCTCCTCGCTCGAGCGGAAGGATTCTACGCTCGCACCACCGTTTACTCTGAGCCCCGCTCGAGCGAAGGAATGGTGGCTCGAGCGTAAATTTCAAGCTCTCAGAATCTTGGTGCACGCAGACGCACGCTTGAGCGAAAGAACCTACGCTCGAGCGAGGACTGTGTCTTACGCTCAAGCGAGCGTCGAGCGAGCATCGCGCGGGAAAAATCAGCAACCAGTACTTTTTTCATTTTGCAGACTGCTCGAGCGAGGAAGTCCACGCTTGAGCGACCCTATTGTTTTGACAAGCTCGCTTGAGCGAAGAAATCCTTGAGCGAGACCCTTATTTTCTGAAAAATTATGGAAATGTTTTTTAAGGCATTTTTGTACCCTCATTCCATCCTAGGCATTCCGAGGCCATGTTTAAGGCTCCATATTAAGGATAAGAGGTTAGGCACACACTTAGGACCGCTAATGTAAGTTTGTACAGTTAGAAATGCGTATTTCAAGTGTGTATCCGTTATGTGTTGTGTAGGTCGTGTGCCGCATTTTGCTTGACCGCTTGGCTCCGTCTAGCTGTTTCAACGCCTACTGTGAGTAATAACTTAGTAAAGATATGTTCAACAGTACTTATTTTTTGTGTGACAAAATGAGATCTGTTTTTCTAAAATGATATGTTAAGTACAATGAATGATTGTTCAATTTCTGACATGTATTCGTGACATCCTTAGTACCATGTGAGATTTACAGCCGTGACCCGGTAGCGGAGGTTCCTTGGTGGAACTAGGTTATTGGTAACCTTACGCTTATGCGTCCTGTTTGTGCACTGTTACCCGTACCGGAGGCCCCATGGGGGCTTAGCTGTCCAGTTACCCGGATCCGGAGGTTCCTTCGCGGGAACTAGAAGGTTATTCATAACCTTACGCATTGCGCGTCCTGTTTAGTTATGCTAATGGATGTATCACGTAAATGAAACTATGACTTATGATTTCTGTCGGTACATTGATCCGATCAAGTATGAGTTTGATAAAACTGAAGTATGATTTCTACGTGATCATGTATGCTTTTGATGTAATATGAATTGATTTTTGAAATCTATACGAACTCATTCATTGAAACGCATTTACTTTGTTTATTATTCACTGGGCTTTCGCTCACAGTTTACTATATATATGTAGGTGAGGCGGCACAGGACCCAGGCTAGAGTTGATGGCCTTCTGTTTTTTTTGGTCAGCCATCCATTGCGCCTCCCGAGGAGGTTCCGCTTGAAGCCTATCGCCTTGGCTGTTTTTGCACTTTATGCTAGTCTGTTGTATCTGTTTTGTAACGTCTGATCTTGGGACTACATTTGTAAATACTTTGTACATATTTGGTGTATCTGACTAGCATGTCTATGTATATAAATAAAGTGTTGAATTTCCTGTCCCATGTACGCCATCACAGCTCATTGGACCTTGTTATTTTGTATATTTGCTTCCACAGCCCCTTACTATTTGCTAATCTCTTCAGAGGTCGTAGGTAATCCTCGGATTACTGGCCGGTTACGGCGCCAAACCTATAGGGGCGAGTTTGGGTCGTGACAGGGATTTTTAAGCTTCATGTGAAATGTTTGAGACCGTTGAACCAGGTTACTTAGAAGAAGAGCCAGAATTCGAAGAAGAATGAGATTTTGAAAGATCTCTTACAATGTTTGTGGTTACTGAAGCAGATTCAAAAAAAGAGATAGACTTCGATGAAGGCGTACATGAGTAATGCAATGCAGTTACCAAGGAAGTGGATGCACACTTTATCACAGATGAGTCGATTCTTGCAATTGAGTCTCAGTCTTCAACATTTAAAGATCTAGAAGCTCACTTACCAAAGAAGTTGGGGAAGCAAACAGAAGAAGAAGTTAAAGAAATGATAAAGCTGCAACAATCAATATCTGCAAGGCAATGTCGACCCAATCCAAGGTACGTTGATGCAAACTTTGGTAAGAAAGATAGTATAAAGGAACTAATAACATCTCAGGAAACTACAAAAGGATTTAATTGGAGGAAGACAACAAAAGAAGATATTGATGCATCAACACATATTCAAATGTGGCACTCGTTATCTAAATTGGAGGATGCGAATCCTGCAACTGGCCAAGGACGTGGTGTTCCATGGAAGAATAAATCATTTCAACAGAGAGAAATCAATATTGGAAGAGATGTAGACAAAGTTTATCGTGGCAAAGGATCACGGTGCAGATATACTCATGAAGAGTTTCTGAAACAACGTGGCATGGTTGCATAATCTAGAAATGAGAGTTAGTACTGAGGGGGAGTATTGAGAGTCATCACTAACTCTCCTCACTCTCTAGAATCTTCTTTCTAGAATATTTTAGAAGTTTTCACTTGAATCTAGAATACTCCGAAAAGATCTAGAAGATTCTGGAAAGACTTAGAGAAACTCGAAAGATTCTAGAATATCCTAGAAGGTTCTAGAACATTAAAGAAGTTTGGAGAAAACTAGAGAAATCTAGAAAGTTCTGGAAGGTTCTAGAATATTTTAGAGAAGAATAAAAAGCTCCAATATGTACTAGAGTAATCTAGATTGTTCTAGAGTGTAGGAAAAGTATGAGTGTATCCTAGAAAGTTCTTTAGCTAGTATAAATATGAGATGAGTGTACGAATTGAACAATTAGACAATTGAGTGAAAGAAGAGTGAGTCCAAAGTAAGTGGTCAAGCACTATCTAATGTGAGGTGCCTCAAGGTCATGAGTGAGGAAAACACAAAGTGTGAATGCTTGAATGTATATGTGAGCGGACAAGTGAAGTGTATTAGTGTGTGATTGTATATAAGTATTTTGTGTATAAGAGTGTTATCAATAAAAGTGTATTTCTAGATCAATCAGTGTGTCAAACTTAGCAGGGTCCCATCTTTATCCGAATATGCTCATGATTTTGCCAAGCATGCACTAGTCGGTGAGGTCTCAGCAGTGTTGAAGTTTGGATGAAGGAGGATCCTCATGTGTGGGTCTTGTCATTCTTTATGCAAAAATCACACACGTGTGATTCCAGATTGATTTTGAGTAATGGTACTTGTAATATTAAATAAATGTTCGAGTGTCGTATCTTCAATTGGAAGCATTGAGCCCAATGCTAACGCAACGCTTATGGGTGGCCAAAATGGCATGCAACTCACTCTTAATTGGGTGCTTCTATTCCCACACAAAAAATATTCAGCACACATTTTTTTTCGAGAAACACAAAATGATTTTAAAAATTGATATTTTATTTGGAACACAATTAAGGATTATTTTGGAAACTAATTATTTCAGTTGTCTTTTTAAAGACGTGCAAAAAAATAAAGAATATAATTGACTTTTTTATAACGACTTTTTGACAATCGCCTGTAATAGTCTAGGTATTAGGATTTTGGATGGATCTGGGGTGGTTGTTGTGCGGTGGTGTACAACAACCATTGTTGTGCAGTCAAATGAGTTTATTTTGTAATCCATTTCGATAATCGGAACCGTTCACATTTAGAATACATCAAGTAGAACATACTTGCTAAAAATCAAGTTACTTTTTTTGATTTTTAGCAAGTATGTTCTACTTGATGTATTCTAAAATGTGAATGGCTTGGATTATCGAAATGGGTTCATTTGACTGTACAACAGTAGCTACTATGCATCCCGCACAGCAGCCATCCCAAACCTGTTTTGGATTAGAGAGGATAAAGATATTTTCATAGTTTTATTTTAGAATAAATTATAATTAAAAAAATTTCACCAAGTGTATGAACTGAGCAAAAAGTGTATGAAAATAAAGGCTTCCTTCCTTAATGTCCTTATGCATATGAAGAGTTAACCCTAACAATTCTCACTATTTAAAGAAAGAAAAAAAAGGAAAAAAAGAAAGAAAAGAGTTTTCAATTTTAGAAAAGTCATTTTTCAAGTTATTTAAACATAACTTATTTATTTGTTAATTTAAAATGTAGGACCACCATACTGAAATTTGCAACAAAATATGAATTATAAATATTTGATAATTACAGTAACTTCTTACATTTGAAGAGTTGCTGTAGTAACCCCTTAAAATTGGTTATCACATGCGGCGAAGTCTTTTAAAGTTGATTTTTTTTAAAGAAAAATTACAAGTCAGTGAAAAGATTTCAAAAAAATTACTCCCTCCGTCCCAAAATAATGGTCCCTTTTGGGGAATTCAACTTTTTTTGGTAGTACAATTATTGCATTTGAAAAAAATTGATTTTCCAAAATTATCCTTTTGATAGTACATTTTTTGAGAATATCAATGCATAATTATACTTTTTATATTGTTTATTAATTTAAAAGAAGGGCAAAATAGGAAATTTATATTATTTTTGTACTTGATTTTTGAAGAGGGACTAATATTTTGGAACAATGAAAAATGGAATAAGGGACTAATATTTTGGGACGGAGGGAGAAAACAATATAGTTATTAAAGTTAATAAGTTTTACCATTTATTTATATATATTTTTTGAATCTTTCTACTTATTTGTAATTTCTCTTTTATTTTATTTTATAGGTGGCTCAATCCTTCCTACTCAAAGGCCCCGTTTGTTTTGGGTTATAGGGAGGGTATTGGGATTGCTAATACCTTGGGACTAGTATATGGGGTGTTTGTTTTGAGAGGTAGCCTTGGGACTACTAATACCTTGGGACTAACTAATACCTTGGTATTACTAATACCGTGTTTGTTTTGAGAGATAGGGAGGGTACTACTAATACCTTGGTATTACTAATACCCTTGGGAGGGGATTCATAGTGAGGAGGTAGAGATGGTATTAGAAAAATAGTGAGGGGATTAGAAATTTTTTTATTTTTTTATTTTTTATATATTGGGATTTTTTTTTAAATATTAATGTTTAATTTTTATATTTTTATATTTGTTTTATTATTTTATATAAAAATAATTTAACAATTCCTCACTATTAATCCCTCACTATCAATCCCCTTACTATTAATCCCCTCACTAACAATCCCCTCACTATTAATCCCCTCACTATCAATCCCCTCCATTCTATCTCTGAAAACAAACGACCCTCACTAACAATCCCCTCATTATTAATCCCCTCACTATCAATCCCTCCATTCTATCTGAAACAAACGGGGCCGAGAAATATTTAATTTTAGTTAAAATTTAAAAAAAGTTAATAAGTTGTAGTGTAAAATTACTTCATCTACTATTGGAACAATGTTGAAACTCAAAAGCAACATTTATGGGTTAGATTAGATATTAGTCTTGTATATCAATCTTTTCCAACAAAATTCGAATGTTGTCCTGGTCGATTCAGTTCAGGTATGGAACTGTGTATGGCTTCCAGATTAACACAACCATGTTTTTATCAATCAGGCCTCATATAAGGCGATTATTATATACAGCATCAACCATTGCTCATGATGAACCCAGAGTCCTCCTATCTTTAGATCAAAACAAAGATCACTTACCTCAAAAGATCAACAATGTCACTCAAGTTAATATGCTTGAAGTTAACTCAAAGTTGAAAGAACTGGTCAAAACCGGGTTTTTAAAAGATGCTCGCCAAATGTTTGATAAATTGCCTCACAGAGATGTAGTCTCATGGACCACGATGATTTCTGGCTATGTCAGTGCATCTGATTCCTCCCAAGCATTGTCTTTGTTTTCGAAAATGTGGGTTCAGCCTAATTTCGGACTAGACCCGTTTGTGCTTAGTGTTGCGCTCAAGGCTTGTGGACTCGGCTTGAATGCGAAACATGGAGAATTATTACATGGGTATTGTGTAAAAACTGGTTTTGTGAACTCTGTTTTTGTGGGTAGTGCCCTTCTTGACATGTATACGAAAAACGGAAGAATTTGGGATGGTTGCAGGGTTTTCGATGAAATGCCTCTTAGAAATGTGGTTTCGTGGACTGCCATTATAACGGGGCTTGTTCATGCTGGTTATAATAATGAGGGTTTGAGATACTTTACTGAAATGTGGAGAGTAGGTGAGGAATATGATTCCTACACATTTGCTATTGCGTTGAAGGCGTGTGCTGATAAAGGTGCTTTGAATTATGGGAGGGAAATCCATACTCAGGCAATGAAGAAAGGCTATGATGTGAGCTTGTTTGTCGCTAATTCTCTTGCTACTATGTACAACAAGTGTGGGAAATTAGAATATGGCTTGTGCTTGTTTGAAAGGATGAGTGCTAGAGATGTGGTTTCATGGACCATAATTATAACAACATACGTTCAGATGGGTCAAGAAGATCATGCTGTTCGAGCATTCTTGCGAATGCGAGAATCAGAAGTGTGTCCTAATGAATACACTTTCGCAGCCGTCATCTCTGCTTGTGCTAATCTTGCAAGGATGGAATGGGGTGAACACCTACATGCCCATGTTTTAGTTTTAGGTCTTTTGGACGCTTTGTCAGTGGCAAATTCTATCATGACCATGTATTCAAGATGTGGACATTTGAATTCGGCTTCAATGGTATTTCATGAAATGATGAGAAGAGACATTGTTTCTTGGAGCACTATAATTGCAGGGTATGCTCAAGGAGGTTATGGTGAGGAAGCTTTTAATTTTCTATCATGGATGAGAAGGGAGGGACCCAAACCCACTGAGTTTGCTCTTGCTAGCGTGTTGAGTGTTTGTGGAAATATGGCCATTCTCGAACAAGGAAAGCAACTGCATGCTCATGTCATGTCCATTGGATTAGAGCACACAGCCATGATACAAAGTGCTTTGATCAATATGTATTCCAAATGTGGGAGTATAGAAGAAGCTTCAAGGATCTTTAGTGGGACGGAAAATGATGATATTGTGTCATGGACGGCTATGATTAATGGGTACGCTGAACATGGCCACAGCAAAGAAGCTATTGATTTGTTTGAGAAAATTCCTGGGGTTGGTCTAAGACCAGACTCTGTGACTTTCATTGGTGTTCTTGCTGCTTGTAGCCACGCTGGACTTGTTGACCTCGGTTTTCGCTATTTCAATTCAATGGGTGAGAAGTACAGGATTAAACCTTCGAAAGAACACTATGGTTGCATGATTGATTTACTCTGTCGGGCTGGACAATTAAACGATGCTGAGTGTATGATCAGAAGTATGCCACACAACCGGGATGATGTTGTCTGGTCAACTCTGCTAAGAGCATGTAGGGTACACAGTGATGTTGAGCGTGGTAGACGCACAGCAGAGAAGGTTTTGGAATTGGATCCGAATTGTGCCGGGACCCACATTACCCTCGCTAACATCTATTCTGCAAAAGGGAGATGGCGGGAAGCAGCAGATGTGAGAAAGTTGATGAAATTGAAAGGTGTAATAAAGGAGCCTGGGTGGTCTTGGATTAAGGTCAAAGACCAGGTTTCTGCATTTGTCTCTGCTGATCGATCACATCCAGAGGGTGATTATATATATGGAATTTTGGATTTGCTAGCTTCGAGGGAAGAATTAATTGTTGAGGAAATGGGTTCTCTTCTATATGATGCTGAAGATTTGTAGAAAGTTGAGCTTTCCTTTGCTGTACAATAGGTTTCTCCTCTAACAGTGACTACTCATTTGAGAGTTTCCTCAGGAAGAAGTTGATTTTTTGGGTCAATAGAATTATTTGACATCATGGATGATCATGAAAACAATTTATCTGAAAACTCAACTAATCTGAAAACTCGGAAACACATGAATCACTAGTATGGTTTTCTCCAAAGATTGTTGTGGACTTCTCCAAAACCGAGCCATGTGGGCATTCACTTTGCCAACTCTAGAGAGTGATCCTTTAGTTCTCGTGTAATTATGTTGGCAACTAAAGCATTTCTTATGCATTGGAACAGAATCTTCAATCTTATGCTCCAACTTCCTCAGTAGAGAATGAAGTTTTTGAGAAGGTGAGTGTGTTCTGTTGACCCTTTTGTCAGGTTTGATGGATAATGGATAATAAAGTGTTCTGGAAATCTGAAACCATGCATTTGGCATGACATATGCTGAGGCTAAAGGTCTTAGAAGAGAGATTGCTACCAACCACTGATGAGGTACAACCACGAAGGAACGAACAGATCACTCGACAGGAAACACGAGTTTATTAAGAACATAATAAGGATACAAGCTACAGGAGAGATGTCTTCTCTCCTCTAACCCCAACATTCTTTATATAGACTAAGTGATGGATCTTCCGATTCAAGTTAAATTTTGAGGAGAAAACTACTCTGATTGCTTTTGCTCTGTTCCAATGTTTGTTAGTTTTTTTTTTTTTTTTGAACTAGCCAATGTTTGTTACTTGGGAGTCCCATAATTGAATTCAACCAACCACGGTGCAAGGTAGCAGTGAAGCAACATGTTTCCAAGTCAAGTCAAGTTGCTAGCGGTTCAGCAGCATGTTTCTGCTGTATTGAGGACTCAATTGTTTTGTTTTGCAACCACGGTGCAAGGTAACAGTGAAGCAACATGTTTCCAAGTTTAAGTCAAGTTGCTAGTGGTTCAGCAGCATGTTTCTGCGGTATTGATGACTCAATTGTTTTGTTTTGTTTTTTATTTTTGTTGGGTTGTTATTGTAACAGAAATGCTTCTTTCATTACTCTCCATGTAATTTACAGCCGACTACTATGCGGGGAACACATTGGAAGCATACATCCATAAATGGATTTCTGTTATAGAAGTAATTCTTGTAAGTTATTAACTGATGAACTGTTCGGTACTACCTTTTTTCTCCTTTTCAAAAAATATAAAACAAAAATGATACATCTTTCGGGTTGTGTTCTACAATCAGATTGTGTTTTCCCATTTTCCTTGGCTCTGGGACTGTAACCAGAGAAATTCAAGAAGCCCTAAATGGAACACGGATAACATTAACTGAGTTGCAATGTCCATCAAGAAAATCCAATAGGGGGAGCCAGCGAGCATCTTCCATCTGACTGAGTGCAAGCTATCAAATGAATTTCTGTTGAAGAGTTGAGCACTGGCTGAGACCACAAAACACTTATTGCTTAGACTATGATATAACTGACAACTGCTTCTCGGAAGGCAACTGTCTAGTGGCTCAAATTGGGACAACGGTAGAATCACAATCACCAGCCCTACAATGGGATCTTTATTGAGCAGCCCGTGCGGCCATTCAATGACAGAGTCATAGGATCATAACCACTTGCATCAAGGACTTCAGTTCTGCTGCCACCATATA
The DNA here is from genome assembly GCA_030407325.1 of Camellia japonica. Taxonomy (NCBI): domain Eukaryota; kingdom Viridiplantae; phylum Streptophyta; class Magnoliopsida; order Ericales; family Theaceae; genus Camellia; species Camellia japonica. Next base: position 131,615,106 of record JAPPVO010000059.1, on the reverse strand, counting down.
ACTCGTGGAGGAAGAGTTTTAATGTTCATTATCCTATACGCACACGACATGTATACACTCGTGCACAATGAAATATTGTGGCAGATTGACTAAGAGAAGAAAACAAAATGGCAAAGAACTGCCGTATAAACTTGTATTTCATATGTTATTGATCCTCCAAAAGAATTAAGCTCCTGTTGACAGTATAACAGAGAGAAAACTGCATGTCAGCTTAAACTATTCTCAATATATTAAAAAAAATGTTTGCTCATATTCAAAACCCAACACCGAATTATATATATAAGAAATCCCAGGCAAGATCCAATGGCCCCCAAAACAACAATGATTTGAACCCACAAATAGGACATAAACGCCTTCAGCACAATCGCATTCCATAACCAAAACCACAAAATGGAGAAAATTGATCCCAAGACACAACCCACCGCCACTTGGCTGATCGTATGGAGTTGTTGTGAAACTCGTAGCCATGACTGCAAACACAGAGAGCAGATGTAAGCAACCTCACCATTAATATTTTCTTTACTATTTAGTTAAGCAAATACAACATGCCAAAGGGACTGTTTGGTGCAACTTATAGAGCTTCTTATAGCTTTTTTATTTTAGAAATCCATGGCAAAGTATTTGGTGCAGGGGGAAAAGTGCTTTTTGCTTCTGTTTTTTTATTATCAGATTTCAACTTGCTAGAAAAAGGGGCCTGAAATCAAGTTCCATACTCCAAGCTAATTTTCACCACACAATAGTGTCTTCAAGTGGATCCCAATTTGTTGGTATGAAGTGTCACCCTCATAGCTCTATCGTTGCTGGTCTGATTAAATGATTACGTTGATTGATAAATCCAATTTAATTTTTTTTCAAGAATATCATATTATTAGTACTAGCATGTTAAGATACTTACCAGATATGCACCAAATGCCAAAGTAAGGACACTAAGAGCTATTGTAAGTTCATTTATCCCAAGGTTCTCAACCACTGTGACAGCAAACATTGAAAATAAGCATTAGAAACCGAAAAGGAGAAAGGTTAACCAGTACATTGGTATTCACTAATAATTGCAGCAGCAAAAAGAAAACAATCATCTATTCTTTTTGGTAATTGACAAAAAATTATCTATAACTAAAACCAAAAACTGAATTCACTCCCTTCCTCACTCTTCTCTCTAAACAAATGAACAAATAAGCAGAAAAACAAAAGCACTTATGAGCATTCTCATCACATTGCAAATTGAATTGTGAATCATAAGAGGAAGGCTAGAATCTTCATCAAATCATAATAATTCATCACTAATTGCAAATATCATTCTTAGTCCTCACAGAACCCAAATTGAAAGATCTAATAAAAAATAACTGTCCCTTGATTCCTCAAAAAAGCCAAAAACTAGGATGGGAACATGGTCCTCACAAGATTCTTGCTTTGAGCAGCGGAATCACGGTTTTAGAGAGAAAAAAATCAACCCCAATAGGTGATTCCAGCAAATAAGATGCAACCTATGAATTCTTCAGCATCATTGTTGAACCTTTAAAGCTTAGATTCATGATTTTCTAAAATATAAGACCAGCAATTTGAAATTTACAATCAAGAATTAGAGACTATTTTTTTTTTAGAATTTAATGGTATCAAAAGATCTATTTCTTTGGTCTACCTAGGTTGTCATTAATAATTATTAAAATGCCAAATTTAAATCAAAGTTCAACTTCATTGTACAAGTAAAAGGATCGTGAAAGACAATAACTTGAAAAAACAGCAAATACAAAGGTGAAGAAGATGGATTGTGCATGCGAAGATGGCATTCCAGGGTCAGATCTCAAGTTAGAAACAGGTCGCTCTTGGTTTAGTAACTGTTTCAGTACAGTTGAGAGCCCAACATTTGCAACTGAACCCATAGCAGCCCATAATGCTTCGGCATCATGCCTCCAAAGAAGGATTGCACCAAAAAGTGCAGTAACAATCCACTTGCTCTGCAATCAACAGCAATAAAAGCCTTATAAATCACAAGGAAAGGTATTCTTAGGAGGCAAATCCTATTTTGTAGAGAACTTGGTCAAAATGCTAAACTAACTAATCAGCACAAAGTATCTAAAAATATAAATATGGCTCTGGAATACTGGACGGTATGTTGAGAAGGGATAACAAAAGAGTATTGAGAGATATAAACCTAAGCCAATCATGGAGACCAAATACAGAATTTTAACAACAAAAGAAAAAAGTAAAATACAACACAGAATGTGATTCCACATCTTCTATAAAAACTATTGATAGCATCATATTTGAAAAATTGAAAGTAAATATATAAAAGAATTAACTAAGAACATAGAAATCTACTTTGAATTGAAAGAAAAAGAAAGTTCAAGGACTACAACATTAACCCCGGTTACAGAAAACATTAGACACTCCTTCAATCTTTCTTGACATCTACGAGCAATGAATATACGGAAAGAACACTGATCAGATCATGATTCATGACAGCATAATCAACTGCATTGCACAAGTATATCCTTCTTTCACTAGGTATATAACTATGAAGCATGGGTACTTTGACAAACATGCCGTACCCGTACTGGATAATTACCGGCGTATGATACTTCGAATGGTACTTCTGCATACATACCAGGTACATGAAATGAAACACGTATCCAAATTTTTTTTTCTTAATTTTTAACGTACCTATTATATACTCAAGCCGTACCGTATCTCAGTCAAAATAATATTTTTTTGAACTATAGGGATAAAATTCATTTCATTAGATTTTTTTTTATATTTTTTTATTTTAGTTTTATGCTTAGTATGATTTTAAAATTAAGTTATGATTTGTAAGTTATTCAATATAATAACATTTAATTTTGGGTTTTTTTTTTTTTGATAAATACATTTAATTTTGGTTTATACCTTTACTTTTGACATTAAATATTAATTGTAGGTTGGATCTTAAGAAATTAATCCATTTAATCAATTTTTGCATTACTCCAAATTAAAAAGAAATATTTTTTTATAAACATACCAAAGCCGTACCCATATCCTACTTTTTTTGAATTTTACCATATCGACATACGTGATACACCTAAGTTATGAAGGCCTCTGGTCTTAATTATAAAGTTTTGTGGTGAACTTGGTTATGAGTCTTTGTAGTGGTTGGTTATGAGTCAAAATGACATTGGTTACGCAATTGTGGTGTTTTTAGTAATGACCCAAATTAGTTTTGGTTATGAAGCATTATGATGTTCGGTTATGAAGCTTTATGGTGTTTTGTTATGAACCGAAGCAACATTAATTATAAAATTTTATAGTATTTTTGTTACCAACTAATTCTAGTAATTGTTATGACCCAAATTGATAGAAATTATCAACCATTGTCAGTGAAATTTTGAGTGCACACCATATATACATACAAATAACACTTGCAAGAATCTATTTATCAAAACAAAAAAACAAAAACTAAAGTAACACTTACAAGAATCTAAACCTTGAAGACCTTGAAAATGAAAACTGAATATTTTGAGCTGTAAAAAACCCAAATTGAATTTAATTATCCAAATGACTCTTCTCATTCATTGGAAGAATTCCTTTGTTCTATTCAACTAAAAGAGCAATAGATAAAATCTACCATTATTTTATAGTTGCTTCACACTACATAACAGTTTCTCATCTATTTTTCTTCATGCAAATCGTTCAAACCAAAAAAAAAAAAAAAAAGAAAAGAAAAGAAAAAAAAAGAACAAGAAAAAAGAAATCAAAAGCTTTTCAACACTAGAACACTGCACAACAAGTCAAAATTCAGCTCCTTATGCATATACATGAGTTGGAAAATTCATAGAAACAAATAGATACAAACCAGACGATTGAGGGTGGATTCGAGTCTGACGACAGTGAAATTTGGGGGAAACTCAGAGGATCCATGAATGGAAGAATCTTGTTGAAGAACTCCAACACCTTCATCACTACTACTTCCCCTGTAACCAGAACTTGAAATCGACCCAGTCATGGTGTTCGGACGACTCCGATTCCTGGCTCTTTTACACCCCAAAACAGGTTTCCGGGAAACAAATTCACCAGAGAAAAGCAATCTCGAGGAGGGAAATTCAGGGTTCGAAACGATTTTCAGAGATTTGAGACTGGGGAGAAGAAGGAATGCGTATGAGATGGTGGTTGTTCTTGTGGTGCTGGTGGGTTTGTATAGAATGATGGGGGTTAGTGCTGACATTTTCTTGAAAATTCATTCAATGCCACAACACAACCATAAGCAAGCAAAAGAGACTTTACTTACCCTACCAAATGGTTTGGTTTGGTTTGGTTTGGTCGGTTTGGTTTGGTTTCTTCACAACCAACCATATAAGTAAATTCAATCTGAATTGCCATTAGTATATCTGATTGGCTAAGAAAGCTACAAAAGTAGCATCTGACCCACAACCATCATCCTAAATTTTGGAATTTTTCCATGCATACCCAACTAAAAGAGGAAATTACATTACACGTCATGCTATCTTTTCTTAAATCAATGAAAATTTTTATATGTATTATAATAATTAAATTTATAATTTTTTTTTTGTTAATTTGTAAAAATAATTTCTCCCAAAAAAAACCTTTAAAATAGAGTAATTTTTTAGTGTCATTGGTGAATCAATTAGTAATGTTCGAGATTTACATATTTAATTCACAAATTTATCAATAATGATGTGGCAGGAGAATTAGACTCAATCATTGAGTGTGTAACAAATTATGACATCTATCATCACATATCATTGTGGATAGAAGTGTGAGAGTTTTTTGGAGGTGTCAAATATTTTCTTCAATCACCGTATCATGAATATCCAAAAAACAAAAACTCTTATTCTTGTGTGTTTGTGTGTGTGTGTGTGTGTTTTTTTTTTTTTTGGTCAATAAATAGAAGAGTAATTACAAGTATATGAAATATTACATTATCAAATAGATCACTAATTTACTAGTTAGAAAGTTAACAAAACCTAACAACAATCCCTATAATAGGAGAGAAATAATCACTATAAAAAATATTAAACTCCTCTTTATAATGAATGATTAAACCCGTAATCTCACAATACAAAAATATGTTACACAATCAACAGGTCAAATAACTTAGTTCAAGTGGATACTAATACAATTTTCACTAAAATGAGATGACATGATGTCACTTCCAATACAAAACAACACTTCTTTAAAAATACATTTTAAAATTTGTCTACTTTATGTTGAGAATATGTCATTTTTAATTCTAGACTTTTAAAACATTTTCTATAAATACAATTTAAAATTTATCTTTTAGTATAAGTTGAGAATATATGCATTTTAAAATTTATCTTCTAGTGTATGTTGAGAATATTTCGCTTGTAATTCTAGACATTGAAGACATTTTCTCTAAATGCATTTTAAAATTTATCTTCTAATATATGTTGGGAATATATCATTTGTAATTCTAGACATTGAAGACATTTTAGAGTGCATTTATAAGAAGTTGGGGGGAGGGGGTGTGGTGGGTTTTTGGTAGAATAACATTTCCCCATGACATTGGTAGACAAAGATTGAGTGAATTTGAGATATGCCGTAAGGGTACACGTCTTCTTGAACTCGAGATTCACGTGCCAGATTATACATCAACTAATTAGACTTCTTCAAGAGTCTTTGTGCCCTCTAGCATCCCACCAGGCTAATAAGACTAACATACAAAAAGTGCCTCAATCTCAACCCTAGGGATATAGAATCTGGATTCTCAAGAGTGATTTTCTGTAAAGTAATTTTATAGTGATTTTTTAACTGGTTGCGATTTAATTTTATAAAAATTAAAATACAATAACATTAATAATTACTTTAAAAAAAATCTCGACCATATAACAAATCATTCTAAGCTCACTTTATAAAAAACAATTATAGTGTATCTAAACTCAGACAAATATTAAGATGGTTGACAATTAGAGTTAAAAGTTTGTCTAAGACTTACAATTTGATCAATTTTAAAGCTGAAGACCTCCATAAGAATGTTTCTCGTGTGAAAACAAAGACATAGTGTCCTCCAAAATTTCCTATACTCGAGGAGCACAATTGACCACCTTTGTATTGTAGCCATAAGGTCTTTGAGGATTTAACGTCCCTACCAATATTGCCCTTTATCCTCATTTTGAGAGTGATTATTTAATAGTCTTAGAATATTACTCCAAATATGATAGCCCAACAGGCTAAACTAGACGGGTTTAGTCCTCTCTCCAATTGGATAGAAGTTTGATATTTAAGAATTTAATGATAAAATTTATTTTTGATAAAAGTAGTGATGAAACGAGCAAATGAGATACTTTGGTAGGCAACATCGTCCTAACATAGTGACATTGCAGAATTTTTTTTATTTATATTTTTTATCATCTAAATATTTGTATGTAACTTATTGAACCGCAATTTCCATTCAGCAAATATTTCGTTGTCTCTCTCAAATTTGTGGCAGTGAATGAAGAGAAAGTTTAGGTTTCTGTTAGGGATTCAGATAAGTTGTTGCATTCAGTTTGAATACGCCCTAGTCTTTAGGGTACTTGTTTAGTGTTTCTTGACTTTTCCTAGTTGCACTTATCATGTTGATTAGTTGTAAATGTGAGCTAGTTTTTTTTCATTCGGTTAAGATTGTAGAAGGCTATTTATAAGCCTAGATTGTTCAATAAGAAGTAAATAATTCCCATAATTGTTGTGTAATCTTTCATTTTGTGTTTTGATTCCTAACATTCTAGTATCAGAGCCCCCACTGGGCCTGACAAAATCAAAGCAGTAGTCTTTGAGGTTCTTGCAACAGCAGCAAAGAAGATGACAACCGAAGGGAATTTTGTGCAACCAGCCACCCCTCGCTTCAATGGTCACTATGACCATTAGAGCATGTTGATGGAGAATTTCCTGCGATCTAAGGAATATTGGGGGCTAGTAGAGACTGGTTATGTTGAGCTAGAGAGTGGAGTGGCGTAGGCAGAAGCACAGCGAAAGGGGCTAGATGAATTGAAGCTGAAGGATCTGAAAGTCAAAAATTATCTCTTTCAGGTCATAGATCGGATGATATTGGAGACCATTCTCGTGAAGGATACTTCTAAACAAATTTGGTAGTCTATGAAGAAGAAGTTTGAAGGGAGTGCTAGGGTTAAGAGGTCACATCTACAAGCTCTCCACAGAGAGTTTGAAACCCTAGAGATAAAGGCTGGAGAAGGAGTCTCCGAGTATTTTTCAAGAGTGTTGTCAGTGGCTAATAAGATGAGAACACATGGAGAGCAGATACAAGACGTCACAGAGAGAAGATTCTCAGATCATTGAGTGAGAAGTTTAATTATGTTGTTTGTTCGATCGAGGAGTCCAAAGACATCGATCAACTCTCCATTGATGAATTGCAGAGTTCTCTGATTGTTCATGAGCAAAAATTCCAGTGACATACAGGAGAAGAACAAGCACTCAAGATAACCTCTGAAGACAAGTTTGGTGCAAGAGGTTGGGGTCAAGGTTCATACAGAGGCAGAGGAAGAAGGAAAGGCCGCTAGTCCTACAGCAAAGCAACAGTGGAATGTTATGAGTGTCACAAGCTTGGACACTTTCAATCTGGTGTAGTGTAATGACCCCGATTCGTAAATAACTACTAATTCGTAATTAAGAATGCTAACTAAGTGTTTAGAATGAATTATGTGTTATTATTAATTGTGATATGTGCTTTGTAGTAATTTGTGCATATCTGTCTGATTTGAAAATTATTTGTCATGATTTCTACTTTGAATCTGAAATTGTTAGCCTAAATGCTTTCAAAAACCAAATTTGAGTTCATGGATTGACTAACTAGAATATTTGGAACCATATGAGAAGTTTTGTTAAAAATTGATTCAATTTAGTAAAATAGCATGTGATTAAATTGACCCTTAATTGGAACTATTTCTTTGATTAATTGAATTTTGTGTTAACTTTGATTAATTAAGGCTACTTGTGTTTGATTAAAATGATGCATGATTGCTACCTAATCTAATCTTATTTATGATCCAAGATGTGATTAAGTGTATTATGTGCTGAGGCATTTTGTAATGTTGGGTGTAGAGGATTAAAATCCTTTAGTGGGTGTGTGCTGAGAAATCTATGTGGGTGTATTGATAAATCTGAGTTGGGCATTTTGTGTTGAGTGTAGGGGATTAAAACCCTTGTGTGTATGTGTGTTAGAGTTTTGCATGTGTGTGCATGTATATTGTGCTCAAGAAATGAGTGTGTGTTGTGTATATTCAGTTGAGTGTGGAAATGTTTGTATCATTCCTTTGCTTATTTGGTTCTTTGTGTTGAGAGAGTTCAAGCTTAGAGAGAGAGAGAGAGAGAGAGAGAGAGAGAGAGAGAGTTTGGCTTTAGTGAGAGAGAGCTCAAAAGTTTGAAGAAGAAGAAGAAGAAGAAAACTAGGAAAATTTATCTCACATTTTTTAAATTAAAGCCTTGGGTAAGGATTCTATGTCTAATTTCTGTAGCTATTCCTCCATGCATCATGATTTCATCAAGTTTTAAGCTATTTTCATGAGAGTGCAAGAAATGGGTCTTTGAACATGTAGATTACTTTCATGTGTATTCATGGTAGATCATCTTTGATTTTATCATTTTGAGTTTGAGTTTTAAAGTCCTTGCATGCATGCGAGTTTAAATCATGTCCATTGTTTCATAGATTTATGGGTTTGTTGATCACCATTTGCATGTTATGAAAAACTATGAAAAGAGTTGAAAAATCTTGCATGAAAGAATTTTGATTCAAATCTTTTAAGAATTGATGAGTTTTTGAATAAAAGATGTTTTAAGGGTCTTGTATTGAAGTTTTCTAAAGCTATTTTATGTGTTTGATCAATCATGTAAGACCCCAAGTTTTGAAAGTTGTTTGGAAGCCATTTTTGTTAAGCTTGGTGCTTAGAAATTCACAACTGGCTCGAGCGAAGAAGTGGTGGCTCGAGCCAACATTACGAGCTCCTAGTATTTTGAACTCTGCAAAAGCTGGCTCGAGCAAAGGAGTGGTGGCTCGAGTGAGCTCAGTTTTTGCCTTCAGCTGGCTCTATCCACGAAAAGCTGGCTTTAGCCACCAGCTTATTTTCAATATGTTTTCAAAAGATGTTTTAAGTACATATCTTCACTCCCATCTCTTTTCGGGCATTCTTAGGCATGATTTATGAGCCATTAAGGATTAATAAGCTAAGAAACAACATACATGAGTGAATTAGAAATTATGTGTCAAATTCGAATATGTGGTTCTATATGGACAAGCTATGTGTCATGGAATTAATAGGAAGTTAAAGCAAGAAAGCTAAGCCATGTATGGCCACATAAATGAGTAATAATGAGACATGTTTTGTGCTATGTACATTTATGTTTGTAGGTCAAGACTCGAAGACTGACCAGCCGTTTCTGGAAGCCCACTGTGAGTAACGTTATTGTAAAGATATGTTCATATGAATTATGTTCCAAATGTAATTTGATAAGTTATGATTTCTGAAATGATATTTGTTTACGTGAATGAATGTCCTATGTTGAAATCTATTATGGCATCCATAGATAGTCCCAAGTCATAGAGGACGGCATGTTAATGCGAGTCCATGACATATATGTGATTACGAGATCTCGTTAGCCACTTCATTATGGTGATGTGTTTAATCAGTATCTAAAACCGATTACTCTAGTCGAAAGACAATATGTGATGTGTTCTATGGGATGTACCATTATTATGTTCGGATATGAGGGTGATTATGTTATGATCTGTTTTATGATTATGAAATGTTCGGAATTCGTTCATTGACCTCTTTACATTGATGTTATTCATTGGGCTTTAGCTCACTGTGTGTATATATGTATGGGTGAACGTTTTGGAGATCAGGCCTGAAGACTTTTGTCTGGATTTATGTCTTGTTGTCAGCTAACCATTGTGCCTCACGTGGAGGTTCCGGAAGTGTCACGTGTTATAAGTTCTGGTTATTTGTATATACAAGACTTGTTTTGGTTTTGTTGGTTGTACTTAAGATGTTATAGTTAAGCGTGTGGGTATAATGTGAAAATGATTTTTGGTTATGTAATTAAAGTTTTAAATATTCTGTTTCATGTAAGTCTACACAGCTCATTGGACAACTATATTTATGTATTTGCTTCCGCTAGCCCCTTAATTTTGTTAATCAGTTTAGAGGCCTTCGGTAATCCAAGGATTACTGGCCGATTATGATACTAAACCTATAGGGACGGGTCTGGGTTGTGACATGTAGCGATCCCAGTTTTGCCACTTCACTGAGTATGTCGAGGATCGAGTTGCTCGGTCAGCTCGCAGGGGTCCAGGGGGCAGCGCCCCTTGGTGGGTCTTAGGGCAGCGCCCTGGTGGGGATTGAGCTGCCTGGTCAGCTCGCGGGGGTCCAGGGGGCAATGCCCCTTGGCGGGTCCTAGGATAGCACCCTGGCGGGGTTGAGGGGCAACACCCCCGAAGCAAAAATGCAAAATACATAAGAAGTTGCTTGTCCGCTCGAGCGGCCGTTTATGCGGCCGCTTGAGCGGAGAATGTTTGGTTCTAAAGTTTTACCTGTTGCAAAAATACTGGGAAAGTGTATTTGACGCTCGAGCGGGGCTTTCAACACTCGAGCGGACCATGTTATATTAGTTCATGAATCTGATATTTTAGATTACTTTTGTATATCTCTCTCTCTTTAAAAAACCCTGTCCTCTCCCTTCTCTCTACATTTCCCTACGCCAAATTGGATCAAAATCTTGATTTCTCAAGATCCATTAGAGTTCTGCCATAGGTTCTTCATCAAAGTTGGTTAACTTCTCGAGGGTTTCGTTGTGTGCGGCGAAGATCGAGTTTCGACACCATTGATTTTGGAGGTTTCATCTCATTTCTTCTTCAAAACTTGAGGTAGGAATTTTCTTAGAGTTACATATATATATTTTTGCAAGATCTATATGATTTTCGAAATCATTTTTCGATAGCTTTAAAAATTGATTGTTGATTCAAGAAGTTGAGCGATTTTGAAAGTGGATTTGTCTCTTGTTCTTTTAAAATGATCTTATGGATTTTGATCTTCGTTAATTGAAGAAAAGATGATTTTGGAAAGTTTTTTTTTCAAAAGATTTGAGTTGTATAGTTTTGGTGAGAAAACCTAGAATTTGGGGATTTTTTTTTTAAAGGAAACTGAAAATCCATGAATAATATTGTTATATTTATTTTGTGTGTCAAAATAAATAGATGTTTAGAAAATTTCTTATTTATATTTATATAAATGATGAATTTCAGGGAATATGAGAATTGTTGTTCATTTTGGAAATTATTGTTCAAAACGTTGAAATAGTCTTGAAATAACTAATTGTTGAGGATACTTGAGAAGAGGGAATTGTGTTATTCCTTGGATGATGAATTGGAATAAAAGTATTTATATTCATTTGTGAAAGTGGCATATCAATTCATTTGATTACATTAAACTTTGAAAATTGATTTGAAAACTTGCATTGAGAAAAGAATGTTGAGAAACAAGTTTTCATGGAATGGTTTTGGTGTAAATACGTTGGTAAGTCTTGATTGGTGGTGTAGATGATATTGAACAAGTTAGCCTGAGAGTCCGGGGTGAAAGACCGAAAACCCGCGTAGATAGGTGTCGAGCCTTTCGGTTAATACCGGTAAAAATGACAATTTGGTAGTACTTGTATAGTCTACTTGCAGATACCGCCCTAGGGATTACCAGAGTCGTATTTATCGCCTTGAAATAAATTGTTAAGTTTTGAACAATTGAAATTACATGATATCATTGAGCATGATGGTTTTCAAAAGACGAAAATGTGATTTATCTTCAAAAAGGGCATAGCATGGCATGTGCATTTCATCTCTTGAGACTTGTATAAAATGTATATACTTTGTTAAGAATTTCTTACTGGGCTTTATGCTCACCCTACCAGATTTTTGTGCAGGAAAAGATATGGTGATCCCACCCAACTAGGGGCATGGAAGTATGTGTGTTGGGAGTATAATGCTCTCATTTTGCTATGACTCTGTGTGTAAGCCGAGGGCTGTGTTTGTGTGGGTTTGAATAACTGTTTTGTGTAACCAGGCTCAAGCCTTGGGAACTTGTAAACCCTTGGGGGTATTTATTTGTTTATTTACTTGTTGTTAGATTAATGTATTGTTGCATGAAGAACTATTGTATCATGTAATGTAAGTTTGGAGATTTATATTCGGTTTTCCTTGAAAGAGCCATGATTGTTGTATTATCATTTAGGCTAGAAATTTGGGGCGTTACATTGAGTATCCAAGCTAGGATAAGGAAGCCAATTACGCTGAATTAGAAGAAGAAGAGGAGATGTTGCTCATGTCATATGTGGAGATGACGGGTGCTCGAAGGGAAGATGTTTGGTTCGTAGATTCTGGATGTAGCAACCACATGTGTGGCAACAAGAGCCTGTTCTGTGATCTAAATGAGGACTTCAAGAAGAGCGTAAAGTTGGGAAATAACACAAGGATGGCTTTGTTAGGAAAAGGCAATGTGAGATTGACAATAAGTGGCTTTACACATGTTGTCAATGAAATATGTTTTGTGCCTTAACTAAAGAACAATCTTCTGAGCGTCAGTCAACTACAAGAAAGAGGGTTGACGATTCTCATTCAACATGGAAAGCTTAAAATTTATCATCCAGAGAAAGGGCTCATAATACAAATCGAGATGACAACAAATCAGATGTTTGTGTTGCTAGCAAATTCACTGTCTCCAAAGCCAACTTGTCTCTACACTTCCACACAGGATTTGGCACACTTATGGCACTGTCG
>JAPPVO010000059.1:131237343-131599843 GCA_030407325.1 Camellia japonica | reverse complement strand
CATTGATGTGCGCTTCCATTTTCTTCGTGATCTCACACGAGAAGGAGCAATTGAGTTGGTTTATAGTGGAGCACAAGATCAGCTGGCAGATGTGATGAAAAAGCCCCGCACATTGGATGCGTTTCAGAGGTCTCGGAGTCAGTTGGGAGTTTGTCAAGTTCCTGAATTAAACTAGTTGCAGTTGTGAACTAGTTTAAGGGAGGGAATGAAGAGAAAGTTTAGGTTTCTGTTAAGGCACTACAAGAAAATGCACAATTGGCGACTAAAAAAAGCATTTTCGTCGCTAAAAGTCGTAGAAATGGCGACTAAAGTCAGTTTTGTCGCCAAACCTAAGCACTTTTGCCGACTAAAGCACTTTAGTCGCCGAATGTAGGCCTTTTGGCGACTAAAAGTCGGTTTAGTCGCCGAATATAGTAGTTCTAGCGACTGAAAAAATTTTAGTAGCTAAAGGCACGGTTTTTTGGCGACTAAAAACCATTTAGTCGCGAAATCTATAGGTTTTGGCGACTAAAAAAACTTTAGTCGCCGAATATGGGTGTTTTACTGACAAAAAAAATTTTAGTAGCTAAAACCTGGACAAGTGGCGACTAAAATTGATTTTAGTCGGCAAAATTCGAGCTTTTGGCGACAAAAAATGAGTTTAGTCGCCGATTGTAGTTTTTTTGGGCGGAAATTCAAGTTTTTAGCGACAAAACAGAATTTAGTAGCCAAATGGCACAGAATTGGCGACTAAAATTCACATTTAGTCGCCAAAAGTCCTCTCATATTTTTTTTTTAATAAATACTTTATTTTTTACATAAAATACATTAAATAAAAATAATTATTTATATATATAGATTGTATTAATACCGGTATAAATAGTATATAAATAATATATGTTGCATTAATATTCGCGTGAGGTTGTAGTGGCATAGTGGGGGAGAGAGTGTTGCTAAAGGTTGACAAAGTTGGGACTTGGTGGTCACGGGTTCGAAACTGGGCAGCAGCAAAGGGAAAAATTTTTTTTTGTGAAAATACTTTCAGCGACTAAATCCTTTAGTCGCCAAAGGTGTTTTTAATTAAATTAATAATATAAAAAATTAAGTATTGGCGACAAAAAGGTTTAGTCGGCAAAGGTTAAATTCCCAAAAATGAAATTGACAATTGGCGACGAAATCTTTAGTCGCTGAAGACCACAGAAATGGCGACTAACAGATTTTTAGTCGCCAAAGGCATCCGCGACCAGATTTTGGCGACAAGATGGGCGACTAAAACTTTTAGTCGGGGAAAGTCGAATTTTGACATTTGGCGACTAAAATGGGACCTTTGGCGACTAAAAATTTAGTCACCAAAGGTGTGTTTTTTTTGTAGTGAGGATTCAAATTAGTTGTTGCATTCAGTTTGAATAAGCCCTCGTCTTTAGGGTACTTGTTTAGTGTTTCTTGACTTTTCCTAGTTGCACTTATCATGTTGATTAGTTGTAAATGTGAGCTAGTTTTTCTCATTTTGTTAAGATTGTAGAAAGTTATTTATAATCCTAGATTGTTCAATAAGAAACAAGTAATTCCCAGAATTGTTGTGTACTCTTTCATTTTGTGTTTCGATTCCTAACAGTGAAGAGCAAGCAACATTGAGGGTCTATTTGGTAATTTAGTTTTTTTTTTTTTTTTGTGGCTAAAATAATAAAAAGGTTTATAAAAAAATCATAAAGTTAAAAAGTTACTAAAAAATTGAAAAGTCAAAAAGTCACTAAAATAATATGTGATTATCCAATAAAAAAAACTATATTACGTAAAAAATATATGCATATAAAATAATAAATTAGTATGAGAAAATATATTGCATGTTTATAAAAATAAATATGGAAAATCATATAACTATTATAATTGAATGAATTGATTTTTTAATGAATAATTTACACACAAAATTCTAAAAATTAAAGGAAATGGATCATCAAACTAGAATTCATAATAGTCCCATAAAATGTGAAACCTCATTCAATTTTTATTATGTTTACTTAATTCTGTATGTATGATACTTGACTTGTCCTTCTTGATGTCGTTTGGATATGGGCCTCTCTTTTTTTTCTTTTTCTTTTTTTTCATATCCTTGTGTCTAGGCCAATTTACACGCATCTTGACTAATTCTAAGATTCTGAAGTTAATGATCAGGCAAACCTATGATGGCCCCAAGTTTTAGAATGTTTACCTTTGGTATGATTCAAACTTATGACCTTTTGAATGGTAAACCTTTTGGTTGCCTTCTTTCCCACTAAACCAAACTCCTTACCGTTTAGTGTTGAGTTTGTTATAATGATTTTGCATTTTTTTTATTCAAAAAATATTTTTTGATTTTATAATAGAATAATGGTTATTACATCTAGAATTTACATTCTATTTTATTTTATCAAACTAAATATGAGAATAAGCATTACAACATAATATGAATTGTCGAAATAATTTTATACAACTACGCTATATGTTTGAACAGGGTGTCCAGTGAACCATATAGGCCAAACTGCCAAGCTCAAGTAAGAGGTGGACCAAGGGTAGTAGGTCAATAAGTCCATTCAGTCTAATGTGATAGATTTTTTATTCCCACACAATTTGTTGTATGTGATTTTTATTTTTATTTTTACTAGTACACATTTTAGAAATGACTACAATATCAATATCTTAATATACTTCCTCTGGTAGTGAGCGATTGCAGTCTCTCAGACAAGAGGGAGAATGCCTCATTCAATTCTTAATATACTTTCATGTGTATATGACACTTCTCTTGTTCTAGTACCTATCCTTTTCACTCTCACATGGGATGTGATTTCTATATGGGCCAAATTTAGGGTTCTCTAATTTTGGACAAAAGGACTACTCTCCTAAATTGGTAAAGAGTAATTCCATCTTGAATTTACACTCTTCATTTTTATCAAACCAAAATATTCTATTCTAGTTTCAATTCTAATGAATCAGATACTGCATAGTGTAGAAGTATTACTCAAAACACTAAACACACAGATTATTGTCCCAAAAAATACACACAATGATCAAAGTTAGTATGTGTTTGTATCATGATAAAAGGTAACTTTGTTTATGTTGTGCAAAATCATGGTTTCAATCATACAACAAAGCAGTGAATAAAAGAACAACTAGACATAGAAAACATAAGAAAACAATACGTTTACAATTGAAAAAAGATCAAAATCGACTATACGTAATAAGGATTACGAGAATAAACCTGTAGCTTTCTTTCTTGGTTGGGCCTTTTACTCCAACTCTGAGCCTCAACCTCCACCTCCATATAAGGTCTCTTACAGTATTTTGAGTATACAGTAAATACAAGACACCTTACAACAGTAACTGCATTGAATTTGATTTTAACAACCCAAAAGTTTGTACATAAACACATACAATTTAAAGACTCTTTGAAAGTAGGGAAAAAAAAATAAGGGAACCTCGCAACAGCCTCATGCCAAACTTGTCCAAGGCTCCAAAGCAAAACATAACTCTTAAATCCCTACAATGGGATAGACTTTACTACTTTGATTTGGTAGACCCAATAATCCATTAAACAAAAGGAGCCTAGCTAGCAACCCAATTCTGACAAGAACTTTACCCAGATTCTTTGATTCCAATAGGTAAGTAGGTCTACATAACAAGCAAGCCCAAGTTCATCACTCAGATCCTGGCTGGTCTTGGAGTGTTAAGCCCTGGGTATTGAGTTCAATTCTTCTCATGGCTAGCCACTTGGTCACACAAGATTAGTAAAACAAGTTTTCCAAACTTGAGCAAATCATACCCAGTGTCTATAGTGTGGATTTGAATTCCCACCTATAAGTGAATTCATAACTTACCGCTATACAATTGAGTGCCATGCTATATAGTCCCACAAGTCACTCCTCTATAATTAGACTTTTTAGTTTTGTTTTTGTTTTTGTTTAAAAATTTTCTTCTAGAATTTTATAAATCCAATGTGATTCATCAATAGTTTTGATAATGGGGGTTAAATCACCATGCGGAACGAGCGCAAACTCTTTATCACAAATATATTTATATTGTTCTAACAAAGGAATATGAATTAAGACATTATTTATGCTTAATGAAATGACTTTTTCCTGTATTTGTATTGGAAGGTATTTATATATAAAATTGTTTCCAAGAAGGAAATCTCCATGCATATAAGGAAAACATAGAATTTTTGGTATAATGAACTTGCTATCATTTAACCAAATAGCTATATTTTTAGCCTTGAATTGTATTAAAGTATGATTTCCATTAATTCCAGTAACCAAAATTGGATGTTTCATTAATGTCCATTTTTCTTTTGGTATGACATTCCATTTACATGAGCTGATTGTAACTCCTGTATTTATGAGAACACTGAGGCTATAGGGTTTATAACCTGCAAAATTAAGTGTTCCGAATATATATGTGTATCTTCTTTGTCCTTGACTAGGAGAAAAAATAATATCATTATTTTTTGCTCAGATTGTTTTCTTGTTCTTGGGAAAACAAGAATTTGAACATTGTTTAAAATAATAGATTCTTGATTAGAATTATTACTCGATTCTCTAATGCTTAATTTTGAAAATGATTTGTTAGGAAAATCTTTTTCAAATATAGAAATTGATCTTTTAATTTTTGAAACTGTATTTTAATATATAAATTTTTCCTAATGCTTGCATTTGTAATTGTGCAGAATTTTTTGTTTTAGAAGATTCTCTTTGTCCCACTAGGTCGTGGATTAACCATTGTCAAGGGACTTCTAAATGGCTCAAATTCATTACACGAGGTTGGATTACCGTGTCAAATGGTCGTGGTTCGAAGATTTCAACGATTTTATTATCTTTTGATCTTGTTTTAGTTTCAAGAAATTTGGTCAATTCATAAATTGTTTTCCAACGAATAGCCAAATCATGAGAATTCGATTTCATTTCTAATCCTTGTGTTAAAATTCTTATTCTTACCGTGTTTTCAAGATTAGGATTATTGATGGAAATAAAGAAATTTGGTCTAACATTAAACCAAACTACTCCATTAGCCAAATTAGATTGAATTCCTCCAATGATTACTTTCATTGGGTCGGAAAATCTTTTGTCAAAAATTACTGTCAAAATAGGAGTATTTATCCCTTGGCAGAATAAGGCTGTTATGGTTACCTGTATTAATCCAATATGAATATATTGAATGTCAAGATATTTCTTTTTCCATCTTGCAACCTTTTTCTTGTCAAAAAAAGGAATATCAATATTTTCCTCTTCTGACCATTTTGCTTGAGTGTTGCCATTGTATTGTTCAAACACTCTTGCTGAAAAGAAGTTGAATTTAGAAAGTTTGTAAATTTCTAGCACTGCAACTTCTTGTATTTTTTCAAATTTTGTTAATTCTTCTTCAGTAAAAGTTTTTTCTTCTCCGATTACAACTCCAAGTTAAATGGCTTGTAATTCTTCTGGAGATATACCATCTGTTTCTTGAGATATTTCTTGACTATTAATATTAGTCATCATGAAGATTAGTTCTTCGTCTGAACTTTCTTCATCACTAGAAATTTCGTATAAGATTTCTTCTTCAAAAATTTCTTCGCTATATATTATTTCAAAATCTTATTCTTCAAAAACTTTGATCATTTTCTTTGCACTTTTTCCCTCTTTGGGTATTCAGGTGCACAGTGACCTTCTTCGTTACAAATGTAACATTTACAAGTTTTTTTTTTTGAAACACATGTGGGTTTCTTTTTTCAAATATACTTTTTCTTTTTTGAAAAAATTTTGTTCTTTTTCCAAGGTTTCCATTTATATTTTCTGCATTTTTTGAAAAATCCTTTTCGCTTGGGAAATGTATTACAATCAATTTTTCAATTTTCTTTCAGAATTTTATTACAACATTTTTGACCATATTGTGAGTTGGAAATTTGATTTTTTATTTGTTTTTTCGCCTTTGCTTCTAAACACCGATCTGTTATCAGTCTTAGAACATAATTAATGCGAAAATCAAGATTATCATATTCTTCCTTTCCTATTTTTTTTGAGAAAATCAGGATATGTTTTAATACATAACTCATCCCATGGATTAGGGAGTTTATGGAAAAATTGATCTAGCCAAAGTTGATTTGCTGGTGGATCAATAAGATATTAATATTTTTAAAAGTTTGAACATAATCTTCAAAAAGACAAATATTACATAATTCTAATTTTGTCAAAAATATAATTTGCATCTACTTGCAAATTTGTATCTCCTGTAACATCACATAAATTTTCTTTTATGATTTTTGCAAACTCAGCTAAGATGGTGTCAAGTGTGAGAAAATTTGCCAACAAAGCTGTTTTTTGGCTTTTTCCAATTTTAGATTTTTCCCACTGTCTTAACCATTGCAACACATCTCCTTGGAGAGTTGCTGCAATATAATCAAGGAATTTTTACTTTGACCAACTATTTTTATAATTGGTAATAATGATGTACAATGATTGTGCCCAATCATCAATTGCTTGTGGCTGATCCTTAAATGGAACATGAGACAAGTCTAAATAAATACCATTTTGAGCTATTGGATACTTATGATTATTATCTTTTCTATATATTATTGGCTCAGGTGTAGGATTGGAGGTACTTCCAGTGTTAGTATCATTTTTAACTTCATCTGTTTGAATAAAGTCAAAATTTTCTCTATCTTCCCACGTGCTAAATAATTCGGGATCAATTGGCTCTTTTACCTTTCTTTTTCCCTTATTTATTTCTAGTGAAATATCTTGATCTATTGTTCCTTCAGATGAGGATGATTGACTATCATCGTCATTAGTTAACATATTAATATCATAATTAAAATGTTGTAAAAGGGTTTCATGTTCTAGATAAGTTTCTATTATTAATGATCTAGTAGCATATTTCTTTCATCAATACCTAAATCTAGGTCTTTATATAATTTTCTCCAATAATCCAATATTTTAACAATATTTTCATATTTGGTCCTATTATAGGTATTGGTTTGAAGTACCATAATATTTTCTGTACCATAAAATAGCCTAGGAATGGAGTTATCTCCTGGACTATTCATTCCATCATTGTTCATAAAGGATATAGTTTCTAATTTTGTTATCAAATTGTTTATTTGTTTTTTTGCTTCTTTGTTGAAGTCAATATTTATTATAGAACCTAAATTGTCTATTTTAGATTCTATGGACTCAACTTTGGATTCTAGATAGTTTTGATTTATTTTTTGATTTTTATCTAATTTAAAAAACCAAGAACACATAATATCAATAATATTATTTAAACTATAACACGCACTATTTATATTTGCAGATTTTTTAGTAATATGCAAACTGTGGTCATATTTATTATTAACGTTATTTTTTGTATTTCCAAAGCATATTATATCTTCAGGGTTAATTGCCATTATAGATTGTTGTTTATACCTAAGACCCTCCTAGTGTATAATCTGGTGTCTAAAACCTCTTTTTATGATCTTAAAGACTTAAAAATGCCTAATTATGGCCACTAGTCAAAAGATCTTAATGAGTATATGGGCTTTGACATACACTAAGCATATAGGTTTTATAATAACTATAAATGAAACAAATAATTATGAAGATATAAAATATAAATGATACACAAAGACTATTTTTTTAAAAAAAATATCATTAAACACACCATACACACTTATATATATCAAAATTTATACATAGATAGAGATACTTACATAGCTTGATCTTGCTTTTAAAAGATTTTCACCAAGCTCTAATACCAATTACACAACAAAAAAGGAAAGTAGGTTTCTACTATTTTTATTATGGAATTATGATGAAGTTATGGAGTTAAGAGAAGTTAGAGACGAAGTAGGAAATAAAAGGATGGAGAGAATTTAAATGTTTCTTATGCTCCTCCCGGGTTTTAGAGAAGATAAGTATATCATCAATATAAACTACACAACAATCTTTACGATCTTTAAAAATTGTATCCATCCACCGTTGAAATACTTGTGGTGCTATATTTAATCCAAAAGGCATAACATTCCAGGGGTAATGTCTTCTAGGTGTACTGAAAGCTGTCATTTTTTTGACTCTTCAGTCAATTGAATTTGTCAAAATCCACTTTTACAATCAAATTTGCTAAACATTTTTGATCCTTTGGTTAATTTAATCAAAACATCTTTTCATGGAATAAAATATCCATCAAATTCTAAATTTTCATTTAGCCGTTTATAGTTGACTACCATTCGGGATTTTTCTCTTTTAATTTCAGCATGTGTAGACACCCCATTTTTGACCGCCTTTACGACTTGGACGTCACCATTTGCACACCCAATGATGAATGTGTATATGCTTGTTAAGTGCTCGGAGTCCTCAGCAGAATGCCACAGCTTTGAGCCTTCAAACCCTATACACTTTTTGCCTTATTTTAGACCACAACTATAGATCTTCAAGCCTGAAAACCCTTGGAACCTGCCAGCCACCACCTTTGGCTGCCGGCCATTAATCTTGGCTGCCGGCCACAAGTGTGTTTTGCAGATATTTCTGCCAACTATGCCAGTAGTTGTCACAAATGCATGCACTGACTTACACGTGTATGTATTGATATTTCTGAGGGAGTCTGATGTTTGTCTATATATAGAGGACCTCCCCTCTTGCTTTCAAGGTTAGAAAATTTTGGAGCAAAATTATTTTTTCTCTCTCTCTTGCTAGTTATTGAACCTTTGCCTATACACTCTAAACCAAACCTTGTCATCTTTGAGCTGAGGAACTTTTGATCCTACTTTGAGCTCTTGAGGGTGTGTATGTGTTAAATTGTTGCTTAGAAGTGTTCTCCTTTTCAAAAGGTATAAAGCTTAATTTGTTTCCTTGCTTTAATTGCTATTTTTCCTACTGTTTTTGTACTATTTTTGGACTGTATAAACTCTCTAATTTTGGGCTAAAACTTGTCGTTTAAGGCCTTAAAGGGTGGAGGGGTGGTTTACATTTCTTTCGACATTGCTTCTATAGCCTTTACCCTTATGTTTCCTACCTTTACATTATCTTTTTTTGAGCTTTTAAACATTGATTTTTAGAGCTTTTTCATTAGCTAAAATGTTGTTTTGAAGTCTCAAAAATGGAGGGGGTAGCCTCCCCTCCTTATGCTTTGTTTACTAACTTACATAGCTCTATGTTTTAGTTTATTGTTCTAACTATTTTTGTCTTAATTCTAGCATGTTTTAGGACTGATTTAGCATTGTTTTATAACTTTTTTTGGTTGTTCATTGCATTTGAGTCTTGTATTGCATGCTTGTAGTTTAATAGTCCTCATAGGTTTGGTGGTTTAGGCCTTAGCCACCAACCTATTTGAGTTGATAGCATTTGTTTATAGCTTTCTGTACTTGTTTTCTGTCACGACCCAAACCCCCATATGGGTTTAGCACCGTAACCGGCCAGTAATCCGAGATTACCGAAGGCCTGCTTAACAGTAAGACAGTAAACAGAGTACAGGGGCATGCGGAAGCCAGTACAGTAAATAAACAATGTCCAATGAGCTGTGACAGTCTGTATGCAAAAAGATTTTCATACATATACAGCAGTGACAAAACAGTATGTACAACATTATACAATCATTCAACAGGGACTTAATCCCTATTAAACAGTACAGTACAAAACAGATACAGAGACAGGGGAAATAAACACCCCTAAGCCATAGCTTGGCAGGCTCGGAACCTCGCAGTGAGGCATAGTGGTTGGCTTGACAAAAAGGGAAGTCTACCCCACGCTCCTAGCTCCGGTCTGGTGCCTGTACACCTACATATATATATGAGCAGTGAGCTAAAGCCCAGTGAATAACATAATGCGTAAAGGGGTTTAGAATGAATGTCCTTACAGTAATGAAAACAGTTCATTTCAATCAGTATATCAGTTGTTCAGTACAGTAAACAGTCATATGTGGTACATCCATTAGCATAACAGTAAACAGTAGGTCTTAAAAGACCGAACAGTCAATGATGGCCATCAATCAAACAGTAGTGGTTCCAACGAGGGAACCGACAGAGATCTCTGTAACAGTAACAGTCAGTAACAGTAGTTGCTAAGGATGCCACAATACAGTTCAGAATATAGGACATACATTCATTCAGTTAACAGTATCAGTTCAGAAACAGTACAGTTTAATTGTTCAGAAGATAATCATTTTGAACATATCTTTACACAGTTGTTACTCACAGAGTTCTGGGCTACAGTAAGCTAGAGCGTCTCCTCGCCAACCCTACACAGTTAACAGATGAACACACACTAAGCTACACAGTTGGGAAAGATAATAACTTAATCCCTAATTGCCTCGGTGTGTTCTACATCTATATCCTCATTAAGATGTCTTAAACTAGGCCTAAGAATGCCTAGGATGGGATGAGGATGAAAATGTGTTCAGAAAACATTTTCAGAATTTTCAGTGAAACAGGGTCCCGCTCGAGCGTAGGTTACCCGCTCGAGCGGACAGGCAAACAAAGGTCCCGCTCGAGCGTCAACTTACCCGCTCGAGCGGACCAAAAAGTACTGGATAGGTGAAATTCACGCTCGACGCCGCTCGAGCGTGTCACCCAATCCTCGCTCGAGCGCATCATTCCGCTCGAGCGGACTGATGAACAGTGCAAAGTACTGGATGCTCGAATTCCCCGCTCGAGCGCCACTCCCCGCTCGAGCGGGAGTGCAAAATCTGGAAAATCCAGATTGCACCTCCAAGCCAAAAACCAAGTTTAAATGCATCAAATTCGATCCTCTTGGGCTAATTTTCTGGAAAACACTTGTAAACACATAGAACAACATGATTCAAAGCTCAATTTGAGAAATCAAAGCCCAAGGGTGTTTAATTCAAACTCAATTTCAAACCAATTTTCATGAACATGCTACAAACATGACATGCAGAGCTCAAATCATTTCAAAGCTTAAAACATGCTCTAGTGAGCCAATTCTTTGCAAAACAAGATGAAATCATGGTCTATTCTCAAAATATGGACATGCATGTGAGGAAACATGAACTATAACCTCAAAACTTCAATATATGTACATGCATGCAACAATTAAGCTTCAACATTCAATTTGAGCCATAAATTCTTGCTCTAGACTTCAACTCACTCTAAACCATGCAAGAATCAACTCAAAACATAAACAAGAAGGCAATGAATCTACCTTAAGTCTTGTAGTTCAAGAAGGGAGCTCAAATATGCAATCTCTTCTACAATTCTTCACTTTCAAGCAAAACTCCAAGAACAAAGAGGAACTCAATTCTCTCACCTCTCTCTCTCTATGGTCGGTTAGAACAAGAAAATGGCTGATGAAAATGTTTTGAATGCAAGATAATCTCTCAATATGGTATAGTGGCCACTAATGTGGAAATGTAAATAAGGCAACATTGCAATTAGCTTATTTTAATCTAATTTAATCATACCAAATCAGTTTTCAATTAATATACCATAAAATCATAATTCAATTAGCACAGAACATCAATCAATTTCAGTTCGGCCGCCGATAAGGCCTTCAATTTGCAGTTTAAACAAAAAATATGAACATATAGTCAAACAGTCAAACAGATAGAAATGCATTTAAACAGTACTCAATCAATCAGTTTCAGTTTCAGTCAATCAGTTCAGTATTTCAATTACTTCAATTATCAGTCACAATCAGTCTCAGTTTAGCATAATCGGTAATTAATCGGTAATCAGTGTGAGGGTTACAGTCTCCCCTCCTTAAAAAGAGTTTAGTCCTCTAAACTCGAGTTACCTTCATTCTGGAAGAAAACAGGATTCAGTGGGAACAGTTCAGGATATCTTTTAGCCATGTCATCTTCCCTTTCCCAAGTGGCATACACGCCACCATGGTTTTGCCAGTCAACTTTCACAACGGGATTTCTTTGTTTCTCAACTTCTTGATCCGTCTTTTACAATCTGTATGGGCCGTTCCTCGTAAGTGTAGTCATCACTCAGCACTACACGAGTAGGCTCAATCACATGGAAAGGATCCCGGAGGTAGTCCCTCAACATAGAAATGTGGAAGACGTTATGCATATGCTCCATTTCAGGAGGAAGCGCAACTTGATACGCCACCGGATTGATTTTCTCAATAATCTCATACGGTCCGACATATCTTGGCGCTAACTTGCCTTTGACTCCAAAACGAGTCTGGCCTTTCATCGGTGTCACTTTCACAAAAACGTGATCACCCACTTCATATTCTCTGTCTCGTCTTCTGACATCTGCATAACTTTTCTGTCGGCTTGTGCAGTTTTCAGTCTCTGTTGTATCAGTTTCACTTTCTCAGTCGTTTCATAAACAATCTCGGGCCCAAGCAAAGGCCCATCTCCAACTTCTGCCCAGCAATCGGAGATCTACATTTTCTGCCATACAATGCCTCGAAAGGCGCCATACCAATACTTGAATGATAGCTGTTGTTGTAGGCGAATTCAGCTAAGGGCAAATGGCTTTCCCAGTTTCCCTGAAAATCAAGGACACACATTCTCAATAAATCCTCCAGAGTCTGGATGGTCCTTTCTGACTGGCCATCTGTCTGAGGATGATAGGCACTACTCAGTCTCAGTTCAGTACCCAATGCAGTCTGTAGGCTTTGCCAAAACCTCGATGTAAACTTCGAATCCCTGTCAGAAACAATGGACACAGGCACTCCATGCAGTCTAACAATTTCATCAATATAGAGTATAGCCAATTTGTCCGCATTATAAATTGTCTTAACAGGTAAGAAGTGAGCAGATTTAGTCAGTCTATCAACAATAACCCAAATGAGTCCATACCTTTACTGGAGCGAGGCAATCCCACAATAAAATCCATAGTAATATGTTCCCATTTCCACTCCGGTATCGGTAAGGGCTGCAATAAGCCTGCGGGTCGTTGATGTTCAGCTTTAACTTGTTGGCAATGAAGACATTTCGACACAAATATTTCTTTCTTCATTCCCGGCCACCAGAAATTCAGTTTCAGGTCTTGGTACATTTTCGTATTCCCCGGAATAGAAAATTTTGAGTTGTGGCCCTCTTGCAGAACTCTTCTTTTCAGTTCAGTATCATTCGGTACACACAGTCTTTCTTGAAATTTCAGTACATATTTTCAAATTTGAAACCCGGTTCGGTTTAGATTCCCTTTCTTCGATGATCTTCTTCAAGAAGTCATCCTGTTGCTGTTTCTCTTTAATTTCTTCAATCAGTGCCGGTTGAGCAGAAATAGCAGCTATTGTTCCACCTTGTTCTCTCAAAACAATTTCAATTTCAGATTTCAAGGTCACAAAGCAACTCTTTCTGTCCGGTGAGCAAACAAGCTAAGTTTCCAATCGATTTCCGACTCAAGGCATCGGCAACGGTGTTGGCTTTTCCCGGATGGTACAGAATCTGTAGGTCATAGTCTTTAATCAGTTCTAGCCATCTCCGCTGTCTCATGTTCAGTTCTTTCTGTGTGAAGAAATATTTCAGACTCTTGTGGTCGGTATATACTTCACATGTGCCCCATAGGTAGTGACGCCAGATTTTCAATGCAAATACTACTGCAGCAAGTTCCAGGTCATGGGTCGGGTAGTTCTTTTCATGCGGTCTCAGTTGTCGGGAAGCATAGGCAATTACTCTCCCATTCTGCATTAAAACACACCCCAAACCCTTATGAGAAGCATCACTAAATACAGTATAACCATCCGTACCTGAAGGTAAGGTAAGAACAGGTGCAGTCACGAGTCGAGTTTTCAACTCTTGGAATGCTGATTCCCTTTGGTCAGTCCAGTCAAATGATATCCCTTCTGAGTAATTGAGTCAACGGTAAGGCAATTTTGGAGAAATCTTTGACAAATCTTCTGTAATATCCAGCCAAACCCAAAAAGCTTCGGACTTCTGTCACATTTGTGGTCTAGGCCAGTTTACTACAGCTTCAATTTTCTGCGGATCAACAGAAATTCCATCTTTGCTAACAACATGCCCCAAAAACATAACATGATCAAGCCAGAATTCACATTTAGACAGTTTAGCATAAAGTTTCTGTTCTCTTAAGGTCTGTAGGGCAAGTCTCAGATGATGTTCATGTTCTTCTATACTTTTGGAATAAATCAGAATGTCATCTATGAATACAACAATAAAGTCATCAAGGTATGGTTTAAAGATTCTGTTCATGAGGTCCATAAATGCAGCAGGTGCATTGGTAACTCCGAAAGGCATAACTAAAAATTCGTAATGTCCATACCTCGTTCGAAAAGCAGTTTTATCAATGTCTTCTGGTTTAACTTTCAACTGATGATATCCGGATCTGAGATCAATCTTAGAAAATACTTGAGCACCCTGTAACTGATCAAAAGGTCATCAATACGAGGCAATGGTATTTATTTTTCACAGTTACCTTTCAGTTCACGGTAGTCAATACACAGTCTCAGTGAGCCGTCTTTCTTTTTCACAAATAAGACAGGTGCGCCCCACGGTGAAGTACTACGGCCTGATGAACTTTTATCTAACAGTTCCTGCAATTGCACTTTCAATTCTTTCAATTCAGTGGAGCCATTCGGTAAGGAGCTTTAGATACTGGCTGGGTACCCGGAATCACATCAACGGTGAATTCAATCTCCCTGTCAATCAAATCCCCTGGCAGATTATCTGGAAAAACATCTGGAAATTCTCTGACTATGGGAATACTGTTCACATTAGCATTATCATCAGTAGATACAGTCAATACAGAACACAGATACCCTTTACACCCCTTTCTAATCAATTTAACAGCTTTCACAGATGAAATCAAATACGGGGAGGTACACTCCACTTCCACTAAACACAAATTCAGGTAAACCGGTGGACGGAAAACTACTTGTTTCGTTACACAGTCTATGGTGGCATGATATTTCGTTAACCAGTCCATCCCCAATATTACATCAAAATGATCAATGTTCAGTGGCAGTAAGTCAATAAACAAATGTGATCTCCAACAATAATTTCACAAGCAGGGTACATGTATGCACAAGTCATGGATCCCCCAACGGGTGATGATACAGCTAACAGATAGTTCATAGGTTCTAAGGGTCTATTCAATTTTCGCGAGAAAGCATGCGATACATAAGAATGTGTAGACCCCAAATCAATCAGTACATATGCATTTTGAGTACAAATAGAGAGGATACCTGACACAAAGGTCTCAGTATTTTGTATATCTCCCGGTACTAGGGCGAATACTCGGCCCTGCCTCATGGGCTCTTTCCCAGTAGCTTTGGGGTTCGGTTTTGGTGCAACAGTTGATGCTGCGGCGCTGCCTGCAGCTTTACTATTGCCCCGAGCAGTGGAAGGGCAATCTTTCACCATGTGGCCCACCTTGCCACACCTGTAACAAGCACCAGATAGTTTATAACAAACTCCCTTATGATTCTTACCACATTCGGAATAGGGCGGTATGGAACCACTCCCTTGGTTGGGGCTAGTTGTTGACCCCGTATTCTGTTTCTTGTTCAATGGGTTATGCTTGCCTTTCTTGAATTTAAATTCTGCCTTTTACTACGCCATTCAGACGCTGGTGTTTCAGTTTTCAGTGCCTCAATGTTTGCTTCAGCCATCAAGGTTCGGTCAAGAACATTCACATACGTCGGTAATTTCAGAACACTTATTCTATCCAGTATTGCAACATTCAGGCCGCCTTCAAACCTTCTGGCCTTCTTGTAATCAGTGTCCACCATATGTGGTGCATATCTAGCAAGCCGGTGAACTTTGTTTCATATTCCAACAGACATTGTGCCTTGTCTTAGCTGTTCAAATTCAGTCACCTTTCTGTCCCTAACACACTGAGGGAAGTACTTTTCAAAGAAGGCTACTTTGAATTGAGCCCAAGTCATAACAATGTTGTCATCTCGGGTAAGCATCCACCCCTTCTAGCCTCTTCTTGTAAAGTGAAGGTGGCCAACAGTACCTTATGTGCCTCCGAGCACGGGAACACTTCAAACAGTTTTTCAGTCTCCAGAACCCATGCTTCAGCTTTTCACGGTTCAAGGCCTCCCTGAAAGGATGGGGGTTTCAGTTTGCTGAACTTTGGGTAAGAGCAATTATGTCCCCATCATTAGCATTAACATTCTGTTCTGGCTGTACCGGAGGAGGGGGTGGGGGCTGTTGGTTCTGTTGTTGATCTAATCTTTCAGTTATCAGTTCCATCATTCGTTCTAGTCTTGCCATTCTTGCCCCAGAGGATGAGGATGAGGATTCATTTGCAGTTCTTGTATTATCCATTTCACTATAAGCAGTTATAACAGTTATCAACATAAGCGGTTGCATACTTAAACAGTTTATCACATTAACACATATTCGGTCATGTCATAACCACACACTTATCATGCTCATGCGATGCCCTAATTGCTTTTCTAGGACACCCTATAGTTCATTTGGACACGTGTGTGCGGTATAACTCGTGGTTAAGTATCGCTCTGATACCACTCTGTCACGACCCAAACCCGTCCCTATGGGTTTAGCACCGTAACCGGCCAGTAATCCGAGATTACCGAAGGCCTGCTTAACAGTAAGACAGTAATACAGAGTACAGGGGCATGGCGGAAGCCAGTATAGTAAATAAACAATGTCCAATGAGCTGTGACAGTCTGTATGCAAAAAGATTTTTCATACATTTATACAAGCAGTGACAAAACAGTATGTACAACATATACAATCATTCAGAACAGGGACTTAATCCCTATTAAACAGTACAGTACAAAACAGATACAGATACAGAGACAGACAGGAAAATAAAAACACCCCTAAGCCATAGCTTGGCAGGCTCGGAATCTCGCAGTGAGGCACAGTGGTTGGCTTGACAAAAAGGGAAGTCTACCCCACGCTCCTAGCTGCGGTCTGGTGCCTGAACACCTACATATATATATGAGCAGTGAGCTAAAGCCCAGTGAATAACATAAAGCGTAAAGGTGTTTAGAATGAATGTCCTTACAGTAATGAAAGCAGTTCATTTCAATCAGTATATCAGTTGTTCAGTACAGTAAACACTCATATGTGGTACATCCATTAGCATAACAGTAAACAGTAGGTCTTAAAAAGACCGAACAGTCATTGATGGCCATCAAACAGTGGTGGTTCCAACAAGGGAACCGACAGAGATCTCTGTAACAGTAACAGTCAGTAACAATAGTTGCTAAGGATGCCACAATACAGTTCAGAATATAGGACATACATTCATTCAGTTAACAGTATTAGTTTAGAAATAGTACAGTTTAATTGTTCAGAAGATAATCATTTTAAACATATCTTTACACAATTGTTACTCACAGAGTTCTAGGCTACAGTAAGCTAGAGCGCGTCCCCAGTCGCCAGCCCTACATAGTTTACAGATTGAACACACACTAAGCTACACAGTTGGGAAAGATAATAACTTACTCCCTAATTTGCCTTGGTGTGGTTCTACATCTATATCCTCATTAAGTTGTCTTAAACTAGGCCTAAGAATGCCTAGGATGGGATGATGATGCAAAGATGTGTTCAGAAAACATTTTTAGAATTTCAGTGAAACAGGGTCCCGCTCGAGCGTAGGTTACCTCGCTCGAGCAGACAGGCAAACAAAGGTCCCCGCTCGAGCGCCACTCTCTCCGCTCGAGGGGAGTACAAAATCTGGAAAATCCAGATTGCACCTCCAAGCCAAAAACCAAGTTTAAATGCATCAAATTCGATCCTCTTGGGCTAATTTTCTGGAAAACACTTGTAAACACATAGAACAACATGATTCAAAGCTCAATTTGAGAAATCAAAGCCCAAGGGTGTTTAATTCAAACTTAATTTTAAACCAATTTTTCATGAACATGCTACAAACATGACATGCAAGAGCTCAAATCATTTCAAAGCTTTAAAACATGCTCTAGTGAGCCAATTCTTTGCAAAACAAGATAAAATCATGGTCTATTCTCAAAATATGGACATGCATGTGAGGAAACATGAACTATAACCTCAAAACTTCAATATATGTACATGCATGCAACAATTAAGCTTCAACACTACAATTTGAGCCATAAATTGGCTCTAGACTTCAACTCACTCTAAACCATGCAAGAAATCAACTCAAAACATAAACAAGGAGGCAATGAATCTACCTTAAGTCTTGTAGTTCAAGAAGGGAGCTCAAATATGCAATCTCTTCTACAATTCTTCCACTTTCAAGCAAAACTCCAAGTGAAACACAAGAAGGAACTCAATTCTCTCACCTCTCTCTCTCTCTATGGTCGGTTAGAGCAAGAAAATGGCTGATGAAAATGTGTTTGTGCAATGCAAGACTAATCTCTCAATATATGGTATAGTGGCCCACTAATAGGGTAGAAATGTAAATAAAGGCAACATTTGTAATTTAGCTCATTTTAATCTAATTTAATCATACCAAATCAGTTTTCAATTAAGTATACCATAAAATCATATAAATTCCAATTAGCACAGAACATCGATCGATTTCAGGTTCGGCCGCCGATAAGGCCTTCAATTTGCAGTTTAAACATAAAAATATGAACAGATAGTCAAACAGTCAAACAGATAGAAATGCATTTAAACAGATGTACTCAATCAATTCGGTTTCAGTTTTCAGTCAATCAGTTCAGTATTTCAATTACTTCAATTATCAGTCACAATCAGTCTCAGTTTAGCCATAATCGGTAATTAATTAGTAATTAATCGGTAATCAGTGTGAGGGTCATTACATTTTCACCCCTAATCACTTCAGCAAGCTCCCTCATTTCTAGGCTTGTGCTTTTCTTTGAAAGTTGGTTCAAATTAGTTACTTGTTTAAAGCATGAGATTGAAGTCTTGTGCTTAATGCTTTAATCCCTTTGGGGGTTCATTACCAACGACATGACACTTCTCTTATGCCTAAAATAACCCTTGGTTTGATGCTTCTTTCCATTAGAGGAGTTAAAGCTCACCTTTGGACTTAATTTACTAAGGAATGGTTGGTGATTAAAATGGAGTAATAAAATGAGGGCTAAAAATGATGCAAGATAATAACTTGGTTTGGGTTCAATCGGACGTTAATTGAACCCTTGAGTCTTGAATCGTTTCATACTTGTTAGTGATGTAAACGGTTCAAGAGTCATTGTCAACCACTTCCCTTGATTTGTTGCATTGATTGAACTTGCACACTTTGGTTCATAGGCCATCATGCAATGAAATTGCATCGATTGATGGTTTGTGAATCAAATTTACCACTCCTTTGAGCTGTTTGATGATAAGGAGGGGTAAGTTGTACAAACAACCCTTGAGAATGAGTTTTCTGATCCAGTTTTTGAACAAATAAAAAGAATTTTTCTTTTTGAAAAAGCAAGAACTTTGTTCCCAAAAGAAATGTTTCTGTTAATAAAAAATCGAGTTGAGGATTATCGTGATAAGATTAGACAAATCTTAGAATGATCTTATGATGAATTAAATTTTAATGATGAAATTCCCAAAATAACCATCATAGCAAACCATGACATGTGATTTTTTGAAGACATAGATTGGGGAATAACTAATCAAGTTATTTTTCAAATTTTAGATCCAATCCAATGGATAGAATATCCAATGATCATTAAAGCAATGCTCTCATGGGTAGAAAAAGCTTCCGATGGAGTAAATATTTTACGTTCTGGATCTCCAGCACTGTTGGTTGGCGGGAACGAGAACATTTTTTCCAACCATACCAGATTTGGTATATTAAAGAAATTGAAGATTTTGAATTTGAAGATGATTATTTAAATGAAGATCACTGACAGAGTGATTGGAAAATATTCAAAAAATTTCTTTGATAGAATATTAGATAGACAGTCTAATATCTGTTTCACAGGCACATCCAATATCCATGGCTCAACAAAATTTCCATTCATAGTCACAGATGGTAGAATACTATTTGTAACCCATTTTTCCATAACATATCGAAGGTCTCCTACAAAAATTAATGAGGCTCTTGACATGTTATTAAATCTCAAAAAGAGAAATAATTTGGATCTTTCGTTAGAACTAGCCATGACCGCGTATGATGTAGAACATTTTCGGAATCAGCAATACAATCAGGATCCTGATTCCCCTCTATCAGAGACTGATGAAGAATATCACAATCTCATAAACCGAATGGAAGCATAGTGGACCCCAATATCACATGCAGCTATCTCCTGATCGACTCCAACCTTATTCAGGACACGTGGAGCAACCTACATTATTAGGCGGAAAGTAGTCAAATAAATCATTTTAGCTGACGTTACAAGACGAAAAAGATCAGCAAAATCTTATCTGTTTCAGTCTGTTCCTTTGAAAACCGGGGCAGGTAGGCAGTGTATATAATTGTAGTTTGTTAGAATATGGCCAATAATGGTAGGTTTTTATTTATTTTTCTCAGACTTTTTTGATCTTGTATTTATTTTTTGTAGAACTTTTGTCAAGCCTATATCTAGGCTTATAGCCTTTGGTAGAAAGATGCAAAATTTTAGCTGTATTGATGTGCTAATTTTCTACAATGTAATAATGTTAGAATAGATTAGGATGACTTTATGGTTTTGTTTGTATATGTGAGATATATTCTATAAATTGGCTTTCAAGCCAACATAAATAATGTAAATTCTCTCCATCCTTTTGTTTCCTACTTCGTCTCTAACTTCTCTTAACTCCTTAACTCCATTATAATTTCATAATAAAAATAGTAGAAAGCTCCTTTCCTTTTTTGTCGTGTATGGAAAATAATTGTAATTTTTCCTTTAGACTCTTTTGTCTCTTTGTATTTATTTTTATATAGACATTTTATAAAGCATATGACTAGGCTTGACTAGGGAGTTGGAATTTTATGCAAATTTTGGCTGTAAGTCTAACCAAGTTAGGTATGCTTTAAGTTTTTAGTTTTGTTTGTATCCATCTTGTATTCTATATATTGGTTTTTACGCCAACATAATAGACAATGTAAATTCTCTCCATCCTTTTGTTTCCTACTTCGTCTCTAACTTCTCTTAACTCCATAACTCCATCATAATTCCTTAATAAAATAGTAGAAAGCTCCTTTCCTTTTTTGTTGTTAATTGGTATCAGAGCTTGGTGAAGAGCTTTTAAAAGCAAGATCAAGCTATATAAGTATCACTATCTATGTATAAATTTTGATATATATAAGTGTGTATGGTGTGTTCAATGATATATAAAATAAAAAATAAAAAAATCAAGTTTTGTCTTTGTGTATCATTTGTATTTTATATCTTCATAATTATTTGTTTCATTTATAGTTGTTGTAAAACCTATATGCTTAGTGTATGTCAAAACCCATATACTCATTAAGATCTTTTGACTAGTGGCCATAATTAGGCATTTTTATGTCTTTAAGATCATAAAGAGAGGTTTTAGGCACTAGATTATACACTTTGAGGGTCTTAGGTACCAACAACAATCTATAATGGTAATTAACCCTGAAGATATAATATGCTTTGGAAATACAAAAAATAATGTTAATAATAAATATGACCATAGTTTGCATATTACTAAAGAATCTGCAAATATAAATAGTGTGTGTTCTAGTTTAAATAATGTTACTGATATTATGTGTTCTTGGTTTTCTAAATTAGATAAAAATCAAAAAATAAATCAAAATTATCTAGAAACCAAAGTTAAGTCTATAGAATCTAAAATAAACAATTTAGGTTCTATAATAAATATTGACTTAAATAAAGAAGCAAAAAACCAAATGAACAATTTAGTGACAAAATGAAAAACTATATCCTTCATAAACAATGATGGAATGAATAGTCCAGGAGATAACTCCATTCCTAGGCTATTTTATTGGAAAAAAATGGTTTATATAGGCTTATTTTGGGCCGACTTTGAGCCCAAAATTGAGTGGGCCCCAAACGTTTTTTGGGGTAGGTCCGAAGAGGTGAAGTGTTCCTTGCCGCGTGGCAAGTCACACGGTGAAGACGGTTCGTCAAAACTATTTATGAGTGAATGGGAACATGACGTTGTTTTCGGGTTTGTGGAATTGAACATTTAAGTTTTAAATGTGGGTTTCCTTGTGAGGCTTGTCCCACATTGAAACTTTAAGAGAGTTTGGTTGAGTATATAAACTCTAGCCTACAACACTTGGGTTGGGCCCCAAGGGGCACTCCAAGTTTGTAGAAGGGAGGCGTTATGGACAAAGTGAACCTTAGCCCAAACCACTACACACGCGCCACCACCGCCGTCCGTCCAGGTGGGAGTGGGAGTGGGAGTGGGGGTTGGGTCGGGTCTAACATTAATTTTTTGGACAAAATTTTTTAAATTTTTTCAATAAATTCTTGCAGGGAAAATTAATTTAAATTTGAATTTGAATTCAAATTTTAGTCCAAAATTTGTGCCTCCTACAGTTCAAATTCCATACAGAATTTCAGACAGATTCATTTCAAACTGCTCAGGCAGTTACAGGTTCAAATCTGGACAGTTTTCAAACTGTTCAGCAGTTACAGATTGTAGACAGATTCAGTTATCTGTTGCACCTGTTCTTTTGAAATCCATATCTGTTCATTTCAAATGAAGCACCTGTTCAGGTCTATATATACAGATCTGTTCCAGCAATCTCAAGACCCGAAAAATCAGTCTGAAAAATATTCATTTGCTGTCCAGATTTCATTTGTATGCATTACTCTTCATTTTAGTTTTAAAATAAAATTCAGAGAGTTAGAACACAGGTTTGGTTCGCCGAACAAATTGTTTGAAGTGCTACTACAATTTGTGAAGATCATTGTATCCTGGGAGATAGACGCCACTCAACCGTAAACACCTTAGCGGGGCGAATCTGTATTAAGGACAGAGTGTCACACACTAGACTTGGTCTTTTATTTTTAATTCGGTTCGATAAATAAAATCGGTATGTTATTTATTTATTTTTTTGATTTAGTTTCAATTTATTTATTTATACAGAAGATTGTTCCAACAATCTTAAGACAGATTCGAATTATTCTGTTTACATAATTTTTCGTTTGTTTCCTTTTCTCTTTCTTCTTTTAAGAAAAAATTATTTTCTGTGGATTTACAAAACAATATTCTAATTGGAAAAACAAATAGTGGTTATATGCTATTTGACAGATAGTAGTAATATACTGTCTATTTTCTTTGACAACTAGTAGTGATATACTGGTGTCATTAACAATTCAGAATATATTT
Source organism: Camellia japonica (assembly GCA_030407325.1). NCBI lineage: Eukaryota > Viridiplantae > Streptophyta > Magnoliopsida > Ericales > Theaceae > Camellia > Camellia japonica. The sequence goes on along the minus strand of JAPPVO010000059.1, from coordinate 131,576,782 downwards.
TTGTGGAACTTTTTCAGAAAATTAATTTTGGTTTTTAAAAATTATTTTCTAAGTTTTCATTAATTAAAATTCTGTTTCAGTATTTTAATTATTGAAGTGAAACAGAAATTTAATTTTTTGTGTTGAATTAATTTGGTTAAATAAATTTTTATTTTATTTCCAAATTAATTGAAAAATAAAAGTTACATTCTGGTTTCTTTTATTTTTACAAATTTAATTCTGTGAATTTGGATTAGTTTTCTGTGTGGAATTAATTTGGTTAAATAAAATTTTATTTTATTTCCAAATTAATTAAAAATAAAAGGTACATTTTGTTTTGTTTCTTTTATTTTAACATAATTTATTTATGTAGTTTTGGTTTAATTTGTTTAAATAAAATTTTATTTTATTTTCAAATTAATTTGAAATAAAAGATACAATTCTTGTTTCTTTTATTTTTACAGAATTTAAAATTCTATGTTTATGGTTTAATTTTCTGTGTAGTATTAAATTCTCATTATAATTGTGGTTTATAATTTAGAATTTATGGCTATTGAAACTAACCAAACCAATGTCCAAACCAGTACTGGTATGGTGATTGCCATCACACCAACCTCTCCTTATGTTAGGACTGTGCTAGTGAATCATGGTGAAAAACCAGAGAAGTTCTTAAGAACTGTTTTAAAAGATGGCAGAATAAAATGCTATCTAAAGGGGGAGAAACTAAGAAGTACAAGTTTAATGGCATGTGTTACATTTGTAACAAAAAAAAAAAAGGGACATCGGGCCAAAGATCGCAGTTACAAACGTAAAGGCAAAGGAAGATCAAGTAAGAAGGTTGCTAAAGCCAAAATGACCGAAATGGATAAAATTTCCAATGGTGTAGATGTCATAAATCTTTCTGCAGTTGTTTCTGAGGCAAATCTGTCAGAAATCCTAAAGAATGGTGGTGGACACTGGTGCTACTCGCCATATCTGTGCCGACAAAAAGATGTTCACATCTATTCTATAGTGGACAATGGTGAATAACTTTTATGGGCAACTCCTCAACTTCCAAAGTTGAAGGATAAAGAAAGATTGTACTTCATATGACATCTGGAAAGGAACTCACTCTCAACAATGTGCTGCATGTACTGGACATTCGCAATAATCTTGTTTCCGAATCTTTGTTGAGTAAGAATGGGTTTAGGCTAGTTTTTTTAAAGTGACACGTTTGTACTTACTAAGAATGGGATGTTTGTAGGAAAAAGGTTACATGTCTGATGACCTTTTCAAGTTAAATGTAATGACCGTTGTACCCTCAGTTATTAATAATAATACATCTTCTTCTTACTTGCTTGAGTCTTCAAATTTATGGCATGGTAGACTAGGACATGTTAATTATGGATCTTTGCATAGATTAATTAATATAGAATGTTTACCTAAATTTGACATTGATTCAAATCATAAATGTTGAAATTTGCGTTGAGGCAAAATTATCTAAAACTCCTTTTCATTCAATTGAAAGAAGTACGGAACCACTTGAATTATTCATAGTGACATTTGTGATTTAAATCAATTCAAACTAGAGGTGGGAAAAAAGTATTTTATCTTTTTTATAGATGACTATACTAGATATAGTTATATTTATTTAATTCGAACCAAAGATGAAGCTTTGGAAACTTTCATTCAATATAAGAATGAAGTTGAAAATCAACTTGGTAAGAAAATCAAAAAACTAAGAAGTGATAGATGTGGTGAATATGAATCACCTTTTAGTGAGTTTTGTAAAGAACATGGAATAATTCATCAAACCACGGCTCCTTATTCACCTCAACAAAATGGAATTGCTGAAAGGAAAAATAAGACTTTAAAAGAAAATGATGAATGCCATGTTAATAAAGTTATGGATATACTTCAGAACTTATGGGGAGAAGCAATACTTTCTGCTAATTATATTTAAATAAAGTACCCCGAAAGAAAGTGAATCAAACACCTTATGAAATGTGGCATGTAGAGTACCATCCTACAAATACTTAAAAGTGTGGGGTGTTTGGCTAAAGTGGCTATTCCTAGTCCTAAAAAGACTAAGGTAGGTCCTAAGACCATTGATTGCATTTTCATTGGTATTACTAAGAATAGTAGTGCATATCGGTTTGATTCATAAATCAGAACATACCGAAATGCATGTAAATACTATTATTGAGTCTCGAAATGCATCATTCTTTGAACATGTATTTCCAAATAAGACTAGACAAGAGACTAGTAACAATAAGAGATCTCATGATGCTATTACTAGTCAGGATCAAGAACATGATCAAGAACAAGAGTTAGATCAAAATGAGGAAGAGGAACCTAGGCGTAGTAAATGTGCTAGAACCTCAAAATCTTTTGGTCCAAATTTCCTAACATTTTTGTTAGAAAATGAGCCTTTAACTTTTAAAGAGGCTATGTCCAGTCCTAAGGCTCCTTTATGGAAAGAAGTTGTCAATAGTGAAATTGAATCCATCTTACAAAATCACACTTGGGAATTGGTAGATTTGCCACCAGGTTGTAAACCTCTTGGATATAAGTGGATTTTCGAAAGGAAAATGAAAGCAGATGGATCAATTGACAAATACAAGGCAAGACTTGTGGTCAAATGATTTAGACAAAAAGAAGGTCTTGATTACTTTGACACATACTCACCGGTTACTAGATAACATCCATTAGAATGCTAATTGCCATTGCATCTCTATACAATCTAGAAATTCATCAAATGGATGTGAAAACCGCTTTCTTAAATGTGTGAGTATAGGGAAGAAATTTACATGGAACAACCAGAAGGTTTTTCTGTTCTAGGAAAGAAAAAAAGTGTGTAAATTGGTTAAATCATTATATGGTTTAAAACAGCGCCAAAGCAATGGCATGAGAAATTTGGACAAGGCAATGATGTCAAATGGATTTAAAATTAATGAGTGTGACAAATGTGTTTATATTAAAAATACGGACAAAGGTTATGTCATTGTATGTCTTTATGTGGATGATATGCTCATCATAGGTAGTAATGATGACATGATTAAAACTATCAAGAAAATGTTGAATAAACATTTTGACATGAAGGACATGGGCATTGCTGATGTAATTCTTGGTATGAAAATTACCAAAACATCAGAAGGATATGCTTTGTCACAATCTCATTACATTGAGAAAATACTTGACAAATTCAGCAAAGATGATGATCATCTTGCTAGAACACATGTAGATGTTAATTGTATCTTTCTAAGAATGTACAGGAAAGTATTTCTCAATTAGAGTATGCCAAATTATTGGAAGCTTAATGTACTTGATGAACTGCACTCGCCAGACATAGCTTATGCAGTAAGTAAATTAAGTAGATATACGAGTAATCCGGGAGTAGAACACTGGAAAGCAATTATAAGAGTTCTAAGGTATCTCCGATTTACTCGTAATATTGGGCTGAATTATACTAGATATCCATTTGAGGGTTCTAAGCATTTGTCACACTCATTAATTTTAAATCCATTTGACATCATTGCCTTGTCAAATTTCTCATGCCATTGCTTTGGCGCTTGTTTTAAACCATATAATAATTTAACCAATTACACACTTTCTTTTCTTTTCCTGGAACAGAAAAAACCTTTTGATTGTTCCATGTAAATTTCTTCATCTAACTCACCATTTAAGAAAGTGGTTTTCACATCCATTTGATGAATTTCTAGATTGTATAGAGATGCAATGGCAATTAGCATTCTAATGGATGTTATTCTAGTAACCGGTGAGTAAGTGTCAAAGTAATCAAGACCTTCTTTTTGTCTAAAACCTTTGACTACAAGTCTTGTCTTGTTTTTGTCAATTGATCCATCTGCTTTCATTTTCCTTTTGAAAATCCACTTATATCCAAGAGGTTTACAATCTGGTGGCAAATCCACCAATTCCCAAGTGTGATTTTGCAAGATGGATTCAACTTCACTATTGACAGCTTCTTTCCATAAAGGAGCCTCAGGACTGGACATAGCCTCTTTAAAAGTTAAAGGCTCATTTTCTAACAAAAATGTTAGGAAATCTGGACCAAAAGATTTTGAGGTTCTAGCACGTTTACTACGCCTAGGTTCCTCTTCCTCATTTTGATCTAACTCTTGTTCTTGATCATGTTCTTGATCCTGACTAGTAATAGTATCATGAGATCTTTTATTGTTACTAGTCTCTTGTCCAGTCTTATTTGGAAATACATGTTTCAAAGAAAGATGCATTCCGAGATTCAATAATAGTATTTACATGCATTTCGAAATGTTCTGATTTATGAATCAAAAACCGATATGCACTACTATTCTTGGCATAACCAATGAAAATGCAATCAATGGTCTTAGGACCTATCTTAGTCTTTTTAGGACTACGTATAGTCACTTTAGCCAAACACCCCCACACTTTTAAGTATTTGTAGGATGGTTCTCTTCCATGCCACAATTCATAAGGTGTTTGATTCACTTTCTTTCGGGGTACTTTATTAAGTATATAATTAGCAGAAAGTATTGCTTCCCCCCACAAGTTCTGAGGTAATCCAGAACTTATTAACATGGCATTCATCATTTCTTTTAAAGTCCTATTTTTCCTTTCAGCAATTTCATTTTGCTGAGGTGAGTAAGGAGCGGTGGTTTGATGAATTATTCCATATTCTTTACAAAATTCACCAAAAGGTGATTCATATTCACCACCTCTATCACTTCTAAGTTTCTTGATTTTCTTACCAAGTTGATTTTAAACTTCATTCTTATATTGAATAAAAGTTTCCAAAGCTTCATCCTTGGTTCGAATTAAATAAACATAACTATATCTAGTATAGTTATCTATAAAAGTAATAAAATACTTTTTCCCACCTCTAGTTTGAATTGATTTAAAATCACAAATGTCACTATGAATTAATTTAAGTGGTTCCGTACTTCTTTCAATTGAATGAAAAGGAGTTTTAGACAACTTTGCCTCAACGCAAATTTCACATTTATGATTTGAATCAACGTTAAATTTAGGTAAATATTCCATATTAATTAATCTACGCAAAGATCCATAATTAGCATGTCCTAGTCTACCATGCCATAAATTTGAAGACTCAAGCAAGTAAGAAGAAGATGTATTATTATTAATAACTGAGGGTACAACGGTCATTACATTTAACTTAAAAAGGCCATCAGACATGTAACATTTTCCTACATACATCTCATTCTTAGTAAGTACAAATTTATCACTTTAAAAAATTAGCCTAAACCCATTCTTACTCAACAAAGATCCGGAAACAAGATTCTTGCGAATGTCCAGTACATGCAGCATATTGTTGAGAGTTAGTTCCTTTCCAGATGTCATCTTAAGAACAATCTTCCCTTGTCCTTCAACTTTGGAAGTTGAGGAGTTGCCCATAAAATGTTGTTCACCATTGTCCGCTGTAGAATAAGATGTGAACATCTTTTTGTCGGCATAGATATGGCGAGTAGCACCAGTGTCTACCCACCATTCTTTAGGATTTCCGACAAGATTTGCCTCGGAAACAACTGCAGAAAGATTTATGACATCTACACCATTAGAAATTTTATCAATTTCGGTCATTTTGGCTTTAGCAACCTTCTTACTTGATCTTTCTTTGCCTTTACGTTTGTAACGGCAATCTTTGGCCCGATGTCCTTTTTTGTTACAAATGTAACATATGCCATTAAACTTGTACTTCTTAGTTTCCCCTCCTTTAGATAGCATTTTCTTCTGCCATCTTTTAAAAACAGTTCCTAAGAACTTCTCTGGTTTTTTCACCATGATTCACTGGCATAGTCCCAACATAATGAGGGGTTGGCGTAATGGCAATCACCATACCAGTACTGGTTTGAACATTAGTTTGACCAGTTTCAGTAGCCATAAATTCTAAATTATAAACCACAATTATAATTAGAATTTAATACTACACAGAAAATTAAATCATAAACACAGAATTTTAAATTCTGTAAAAATAAAAGAAACAAGAATTGTATCTTTTATTTCCAATTAATTTGAAAATAAAATAAAATTTTATTTAAACAAATTAAACCAAAACTACATAAATAAATTCTGTTAAAATAAAAGAAACAAAACAAAATGTAACTTTTATTTTCAATTAATTTGAAAATAAATAAAATAAAATTTTATTTAACCAAATTAATTCACACAGAAAACTAATCCAAATTCACAAAATTAAATTCTGTAAAAATAAAAGAAACCAGAATGTAACTTTTATTTTTCAATTAATTTAGAAATAAAATAAAAATTTATTTAACCAAATTAATTCCACACAGAAAATTAAATTTCTGTTTCACTTCAATAATTAAAATACTGAAACTATTTCACTTCAATAATTAAAATACTGAAACAGAATTATAATTAATGAAAACTCATAAAATAATTTTTAAAAACCAAAATTTCACAAAAATATATTCTGAATTGTTAATGACACCCGTATATTACTACCAGTTGTCAAAGAAAATAGACAGTATATTACTACTATCTGTCAAATAGCATATAATCACTATTTGTTTTTCCAACCAGAATATTATTTTGTAAATCCACAGAAAATAATTTTCTTAAAAGAAGAAAGAGAAAAGGACACAAACGAAAAATTCTGTAAAATAGAATATTTCGAATCTGTCTTAAGATTGTTGGAACAATCTTCTGTGTAAATAAATAAATTGAAACTAAATCAAACAAAATAAATAAATAACATACCGAATTTATTTATCGAACCGAATTAAAAATAAAAGACCAAGTTGAGTGTGTGACACTCTGTCCTTAAGACAGATTCGCCCCGCTACGGTGCTTACGGTTGAGTGGCGTCTATCTCCTAGGATACAATGATCTTCACAAATTTGTAGTAGCACTCCACACAAATTTGTACGGCGAACTAGAACCTTGTGTTCTTATACTCTCTTTATTTTATCTCTAAAACTAATATGAAGAAATAATGCAAATAAGAAAATCTGGACAGCAAGAGAAAGGATTTGCAGACTGATTTTTCGGATCATACGGACTGCTGGAAATTGATTGTATTTATAGGCAAACATTTGATCCGAACAGGTGCTGTGAGGAATCCGAACAGGTACCACTTTGTTTCAAACAGATATAATTTGAAATTCAAACAGATTCACAGCAGTTTACATAACTGAATCTGTCTACAATCTGGAACTGCTGGACAGTTCGAAAACTGTCCAGATTTGAACTTGTAACTGCCGGGGCAGTTTGAAATGAATCTGTCCGAAAAAAACAGATTAAAAACTGGACTGAAGAAGTAACACATGAACAGTAAAATTAATTTAATAAGTGAATTAATTTCGATAAGAATTTTAGAAAAAATTCAAATGAATTTTCTCCAAAAAATTAATATAAGAACCGACCTGACCCCCACACCCGCGCCCGGCTCGACTCGACCGGAAGGACGGCGGCGGCGCGCGCATGTGTGGTGGTTTGGGCTAAGGTTCACTTTGTCCATAACTCCTCCCTTCTACAACCCTGGGGTGCCCCTTGGGGCCCGACCCAAGTGTTGTAGGCTAGAGCTTATATACACAAATAAATTGTGACAACCCTCACCACTGTTTACTGATAACACCACTGATTAGTGCTAATCTATGATTAAGCATGTTAATTGATTGATTGACTGAATGTGCTGAACTGATTGATTGAGTGCGTTAGTTTGAATGCAATCCTATCTGTTGACTGCTAAATTATCTGTTCATGTTTTATGTGTTAAACTGCAAATTGAAGGCCTTATCGGCAGCCAAATCCGAAATTGATTAATGTTTTATGCTCGTTAGAATTTATGTAATTTTATGGTATATTTAATTGAAATGTGATTTGGTATGATGAATTAGACTAAATAATGATTAATTGCAAGAGTTGGACTTAATTACCGAAATGCCATGTTAGTGGGCCATCTCATACAACATTTGAGACTTGGTTTCATAACATTTCCTCAGCCACTTCTAGTCCATAACCGACCAAGAGAGAAGAGAGGGAGAGAGTGAGAGATATTGAGTTCCATCTTGTGAATTGCTTGGTGAATTAAAGAAATTGAAGGTTGATTTCATAGTTGAGCTTCCTACACTTAATATTCAAGGTCTAAGGTAGAGAATCCATCTTCTTAAACTTGTCTTTAAGTTAGTTCTTGCTTGATTCTTGTTATATTGAAGATTGGAGGCAAAATTAGCTTAATGTGTTGAATTATAGCATAAATCATGCATGCATGTTCACATTGGTGCATTTTGAGGTTGTTCTTCATGATTCCACATGCATGTTCATGTCTTGAGCTTAGTCCATGAATTCATCTTGTTTTTTAGGCAATTGAGCTCATTTGAGCAAGTAATTGAAGCTTTGAATTTGATTGAACACATGCATGTTACATTTGAAGTATGTTCTTGAGTTTTGAGCTAAAGTTTGTATTTAATTAACTTAACTTTGGGCTTTGATTTCTCAAATTGAGCTTTGAATCATGTTACACTATGAGTTTACAAGTGTTTTCCAGAAAATTAGCCCAAGAGGATCGAATTTGAGGCATTTAAACTTGGTTTTGAGCTTAAGGTTCAAATATGGAATTTCCAGAATTTGGACTCACGCTCGAGCGGGGAAATTGGCGCTTGAGCGTGGAATACGTGCTCCCAGCACTTTACATTGTTTTACAGTCCGCTCGAACGGGGAAATGCACGCTCGAGCAGGTGTCGAGCGCCCATCGAGCGTGATTTTCACACATCCAGTACTTTTGCCATGTTTTGCAGTCCGCTCGAGCGAGGGAAGTGACGCTCGAGCGGGGAACCTTTGTCTGCATGTACGCTCGAGCGGGGAAAACCACACTCGAGCGGGACCCTGTTTTTCTGAAAATTTTGTAAGTGTTTAAAAATGCATCTTTGCATCCTTATTCCATTCTAGGCATTCTTAGGCCTAGTTTAAGGCATCTTAATGAGGATATTGATGTAGAACCACACCGAGTCAAATTAGGGATTAAACTATTATTTTTCCCAGCTGTGTAGCTTAGTGTGTGTTCACTCTGTAACTGTGTAGGGTTGGCATCCGGAGACGCGTACTAGCTTACCTGTAGCCCAGAACTCTGTGAGTAACAATGTTGTAAAGATATGTTCAAAAATGATTATCTTCTGAACAATTGAACTGTACTGTTTTCTGAAATGATACTGTTACTAATTGAATGATGTCCTAATTGTGAACTGTATTATGGCATCCTTAGTAACCTACTGTTACTGTACTATACTGCTACTGTCACAGAGATCTCTGTCAGTTCCCATATTGGAACCACTACTGTTTACTGATATGATGGCCATCAACTGACTGTTTGGTCTGTTTAGACCTACTGTACTATTTTGCTATTGGATGTACCACATATGACTACAATGACTGAATAACTGATATACTGATTCAATTGACTGTTTTCAATACTGAAAGGACATTCATTCTTAACCTCTTTACGCATATGTTATTCACTGGGCTTTAGCTCACTGCTCATATATATATGTTGGTGTACAAGCACCGGACCGTTGCTAGGAGCGTCGGGATAAACTCCAGTTTTGTCAAGCCAACCACTAGGTTCCAAGTCCTTCAAGCTAGGGCTTTTGGGGTGTTTTAGACTTCCCCTTTTTGTATCTGGTTTTGTAATACTGTATAGACTGAATGATGTTTTACTGTTAAGCAGGCCTTCGGTAATCTCGGATTACTGGCCGGTTACGGTGCTAAACCCATAGGGGTGGGTTTGGGTCGTGATATAAACTCTCTTAAAGTTTCAATGTGGGACAACCCATTAAAAGGAAACCTACATGTAAATCTTTAAATGTCCATTCCTCGAACCCGAAAACGACGTCAACTTCCCATTCACTCATAAATGGTTTTGACGAACCGTCTTCACCGTGTGACTTACCACGTGGCAAGGAACACTTCAACTCTTCGAACCCATCCCAAAAGACGGTCGGGCCCCACTCAATTTTGGGCTCAAAGTCGGCCCAAAATAAGCCTAATAAACCAAAGGTAAGTCTCGACACATTCGTCGTCGACATAATACCGTAAGACAACTACTCTTTAATAGAATAATTTCCATAGAATATGTTAAGTCTAAAGACAACATAGCGGATCCACTAACCAAAGGGTTAGCAAGAGAGTTAGTTGAGAATTCATCGAGGGAAATGGGACTTAAGCCTATTAAATAAGAGTTACTACAACAGCAACCCAACCTAGTTGACTGGAGATCCCAAGATCTAGGTTCAAAGGGACAACCGAGTTATGTATAACTCAGAAGGATCACTGTGGAGTCTAACTCCTACCTATTTCTATGATGAAATAGTGAAGTCTGCAGAATTTTAGGTTAAGTAATACTTTTAATGATTCTTATATCTTGGTATACCTAGTGGAGTATGGCAGGATACTCTTTATAAGAATCACCTATATGAGTGTGAATTGGGCCGGTTTTATGAGATTTGTGAAGGGCTACAATTCTCTAGAGCACTCATGAAAGACCAGGTTGTTCAAGGCTAAAATGAACACATTAGTGAGAACTAAACTGTGTCTGGGGATATACTGTGTGAGTTCTATTGTCTTGGTTTACACAAATGGCTGAACAGTTCAAGACATCATGTTCACTGGTTAGCTAGTAAATCCGATAGTGTCTCACAAGGGAAGGTTCAAAGCCAAAAGCTACCTATCCTTTGCAGAATATTTCCAATTTCTGTACTCTCTGTATTTAGATCATGTTGTTGCATTTTCTCTCCGTCAAATTCTATTCATGTGGGGAATTGTTGGAAAAAAAATGGTTTATATAGGCTTATTTTGGGCCGACTTTGAGCCCAAAATTGAGTGGGCCCCAAACGTCTTTTGGGGTAGGTTCAAAAAGGTGAAGTGTTCCTTGCCGCGTGGCAAGTCACACGGTGAAGACGGTTCGTCAAAACCATTTATAAGTGAATGGGAACATGACGTCGTTTTCGGGTTCGTGGAATTGAACATTTAAGTTTTAAATGTGGGTTTCCTTGTGAGGCTTGTCCCACATTGAAACTTTAAGAGAGTTTGGTTGAACCACCACACACGCGCGCGCGCGCCGCCGTCCTTCCGGCCGTGCCGGGCCCGGGTGGGGGTGGTGGGTCGGTCGGGTCGGGTCGGGTCTAACATTAATTTTTTGGACAAAATTTATTTAAATTTTTTAAATAAATTCTTGCAGGGAAAATTAATTTGAATTTGAATTTGAATTCAAATTTTAGTCCAAAATTTGTGCCTCCTACAGTTCAAATTCCATACAGAATTTCAGACAGATTCATTTCAAACTGCTCAGGCAGTTACAGGTTCAAATCTGGATAGTTTTCAAACTGTCCAGCAGTTACAGATTGTAGACAGATTCAGTTATCTGTTCCACCTGTTCTTTTGAAATCCATATCTGTTCATTTCAAATGAAGCACCTGTTCAGGTCTATATATACAGATCTGTTCCAGCAATCTCAAGACCCAGAAAATCAATCTGAAAAATATTCATTTGCTGTCCAGGTTTCATTTGTATGCATTACTCTTCATTTTAGTTTTAGAATAAAATTCAGAGAGTTAGAACACAGGTTTGGTTCGCCGAACAAATTGTTTGGAGTGCTACTACAATTTGTGAAGATCATTGTATCCTGGGAAATAGACGCCACTCAACCGTAAGCACCGTAGCGGGGCGAATCTATCTTAAGGACAGAGTGTCACACACTCGACTTGGTTTTTTATTTTTAATTCGGTTCGATAAATAAAATCGGGTATGTTATTTATTTATTTTGTTTGATTTAGTTTCAATTTATTTATTTACACAGAAGATTGTTCCAACAATTTTATGGTACAGAAGATATTACGGTACTTCAAACCAATACCTATAATAGGACTGAATATGAAAATATTGTTGAAATATTAGATTATTGGAGAAAATTATATAAAGACCCAGATTTAGGTATTAATGAAAGAAATATGTTACTAGATCAAATAAGAGAAACTGATCTAGAACATGAAGCTCTTTTACAACACTTTAATTATGATATTAATATGTCAACTAATGATAATGATAATCAATCATCCTCATCTGAAGAAACATTAGATCAAGATATTCCACCAGAAATAAATAAGGGAAAAAGAAAGGCAGAAGAGCCAATTGATCCCAAATTATTTGGTACGTGGGAAGATGGAGAAAATTTTGACTTTATTCAAACAAATGAAGTTAAAAATGATACTAACACTGGAAGTACCTCCAATCCTACACCTGAACCAATAATATCTAAAAAAGATAATAATCATAAGTATCCAATAGCTCAAAATGGTACTTTATTTAGACTTGTTTCATGTTCCATTTAAGAACCAGCCACAAGCAATTGATGATTGGGCACAATCATTGTCCATCATTATTACCAATTATAAAAATAGTTGGTCAAAGGAAAAATTCCTTGATTATATTGCAGCATCTCTCCAAGGAGATGTGTTGCAATGGTTAAGACAGTGGGAAAAATCTGAAATTGGAAAAAGTCAAAAAACAATTTTGTTGGCAAATTTTCTCACACTTGATACAATATTAGCTGAATTTGAAAAAATCATAAGAGAAAATTTATGTGGCTTTGCAGGAGATACTAATTTCCAAGCTGATGCAAATTATATTTTGACAAAATTAGAATTATGTGATATTTTTCTTTTTGAAGACTATGTTCAAACTTTTAAAAAATATTATTATCTTATTGATCCACTAGCAATTCAACCCTTGCTAGATCAATTTTTCCATAAACTCCCTACTTCATGAGATGAGTTATGTATTAACACATATCCTGATTTTCTCAAAAAAATGGGGAAGGAATAATATGATATTACTAAAAAAAGTACTTTTTGCGACCGTTACAAGCCGTCGCAAATAATAAAAAAATAGTCGCAAAAGACTTTTTGCGATGGCCCATGTGACGGCAAATGAGAGTCGCGAATGTGGGAGTGGCAAATATTTTTTGCGATTACAAAACAGCAGTCGCAAATTATTTGCGACCTCCTAACCTACTTATAGCGACTGATATTTTGCCGTCGCAAAAAATTTTAAAAAATGCCTACAATGTATTAGCAACCATCTTTTTACCGTAAAAAAAAAAAAAAAAAAAAAAAAAAAAAAAAAAAAACCTACAATCATATATATATATATATATAGATATATATGTACATATATTCAAATATTATACCATAAACGTAAAGACATATTTGCAAAAATCTCAACATTCATGCATTATTTTCCATTTCTTCTCTTAATAAATTCTCTTTCTTCAAAAAAAAAAAAAAAAAAGTGTGCAACAATAACAAAGAGTTCCTGAAAGAATCCTACAAAGGTTTTTCATCTCTTGCTTATTACAAAGAACATTTGTGGTTACAGTAGTTCTGATTCTAAGAATCCTTCACAGTCTTGTTACAGAGTCGGAAGAAGAGCAACAACTCTTGAGATTGCAGACATCTTCTGATTTCGTCATCTGCTTTAAGAGAGAGACAAAGAGAGAGAGAGAGAGAGAGAAAGAAAGCAAAGTAGCTCAAGTATTAACCCAGGGAAACATGGAGCCCAAGAATGCTTTAAAATAGCAACAATGATCTATATAATATCTATAAATTCATTTTAAATTATGAAAGATGATAGTTAGGTGCTAAACAATCAAAATTCACAAGTCCAAGCATACAAAGCAACACTAGCAATATGATTATAAGCAAAATAGAGAGAAAATGTTAACCTATGAACAAAAAAAGTGATTTCCGAACACATCAAAAAGTACACAGCAGCAATGACAAGAATGCTTGTTTGTCTTATCTCTATTCATTTTCATTCTCAACTAAGTTCGACTGCATATTAGGCAAGAATTATCCATGGAAGTTTTTCAACTGCCTCATGGTTTCTCTTTATCTTATCAAACCATGTGACATTAACACTTCTTCTACACTTTCCTGTTTTTCTTTCCTCAGAACTATCACAAACCTCAAAATATACTTTCCATTAAATCAAAGAAACTAAACAATCAAAAAGAATTGAAAGTGAATTAATACATTGCACAATTAAAAAATTAGACTACACTTTGTGACTCGTCATCCTTTGTACCTAAATTCTTTCATTTCCTATTTAGACGATAGTCTTGAAATTTAAGTCAGCAATGAAAAACTCTGAACATCACAAAAGACAATATCCAGCAATCACTTGATCAGACATTACCATTGCTTCTTTGAATAGATACTCCTGTAAGTGAATGCAATATTTGAAATCATCACACTAATGAAACCAGTCCAGTTGAAAGAAAGTTCCGTCAGTGATGCCATTGATATGCCTAATATAGAATTTGAGAGGATTATCATCAGCAAAAGAATATGTTGCTCAATTTATTTTATTAAGCCTTTGGTTCTTGACATAATCATATAATCGTTTGTAAACAAATTTTATTCAAATGCTTGATAAAAAATCTAATTACATGTACAGATACATGTGTAATTTATACTATGATAGGTTACTTGATTAGTTTTATGACAGTTTCACTTTTTATTAAAAATAATATACCCAGCAAATCAGGTTTAGAGAAGCGGTAATTTTGATTCAACATGAAGACAAATGAACTAATAGATAGGAACAAAGTCGAACAATTACCAAAAACAACAAGGGCTAATGATAGCCAAAAGAGCAAGGGACCCTGGTGGCCCAAAATAAATTGAGAAGCAACAGCATTGAAGCATGGTTCGAGTGCTATAAAAGAACATCACAAATGTAATTAGATTTACAATAGTAAGTATTAAATAGGAGCATCATAAACTTAGTTTTATGACAACTAAGAGTTAGTCTATTCATCAAACTATTTTCCAAGCAGATGTTAAGAGAGGGAAAAAAAAGGGCTTAAACACCAGGGTTTACGAAGCTACAAAATACATTTAAACTTAAAATACAAATCGAAATAGCTAGATGCTATCATTCTTACTGCTATTATGTGAATTTTCAGAATGTAAATGTGGGGAAAATTATTATTGCGCTTCACATGTTAACTTTAATATGAAACTAATTTTTTTAAGTTGTAAAAAATTCAAAATAAATAAATAAATAAACAAAACACTAACTATACTACAAAAAATTTCAATTAAAATTCCAATGCACCTTCATCAGACAAAATACTAAAATAAAACAAGTCTACACAAAATTTAGGCTATAGAAATTTTTTGTTTGAATAGCGTGTCATAAATTCTTTTTAAAAACTATATGTAATTGTGAGTAACAAAGCCAGAGAGAGAGAGAGAGAGAGAGGAGAATAAAAAGTAAATGAATCAAACTCTAACTTTTGCTCTCTCACAGTATCCTTCCTAAATTCTATGAAATTTGTGAAATTGGCTATGAATTGCAGAACAAAAAATAATCGAATTCAGATGTGTGTATATAAATATGCATGTATATGTGAGAAGAATTGAAAATAGATAGAAACATTTCAGATGAGAAAAGAAAGAATTGCAAATAATTGAAAACCTAGATTTCCTAAGTCAGATAGAGAGAGAAGTAGAGGTGATAGAGGAGGTTGAGGATTGCAAAATTACTTGTATTCTCACAAGACACCGATGAAATCACCTAATTTGCAATGAAGTCACCTGAAAATTCAACAAATTGACAGGTACATTACAAGTTTCTGAATTCAGAAACAATTTAAGAGAGAGAGAAGAGAGATTGAGAAATCGAAGAAGAAAGAGCAAGATTGAGAAATCGGGAGAGAGGGAAAGAGAGAGAGAGAGAGAGAGAGAGTTATGAAATTGAAATTAGGGAAAATTAATTAAAGAAAGCCGTGTACGTTTAAGAACATTAGCCACTTATTATTTGCATCCCTTTTAAGTTATGACTATTGCTGATATTTTTTTATTTTTTTTGTGACTGCTTATTTAACAGTTACAAAAGAAGTAGACGCAAAAAGTCACTTTTCTAGTAGTGTAATTTTGGTTTGCGCATTAATTATGTTCTAAGACTGATAGCAGATCAGTGTCTAGAAGCAAAAGAAAAAAAATAAAAAATAAAAAATCAAATTTTCAACTCACAATATGGTCAAAGATGTTGTGATAAAATTTTGAAAGAAAATAGAAAAATTGGTTGTAATATATTTCCTAAACGAAAAGGATTTTCCAAAAAACACAAAAAATATAAATGAAAATCTTGGAAAAAGAACAAAACTTTTTCAAAAAAGAAAAAAGTATATTCGAAAAAAGAAATCAATAAGTGTTTCAAAAAAGAAAACTTGTAAATGTTACTTTTGTAACAAAGAATGTCACTATGCACCCGAATGCCCAAAAAGGGAAAAAGTGCAAAGAAAATGATTAAAGTTCTTGAAGAACAAGATTTTGAAATAATATATGGCAAAGAAATTTCTGATGAAGAAGAAATCTTATACGAAATTTCTAGTGATGAAGAAAGTTCAGATGAAGAACTAATCTTCATGATGACTAATATTAATAGTTAAGAAATATCTTAAGAAGCAGATAGTATATCTTTAGAAGAATTGCAAGCCATTCGACTTGGAGATGTAATCGGAGAAAAAAAAACTTTTACTGAAGAAGAATTAACAAAATTCGAAAAAATGCAAGAAGTTGCGGTGCCAGAAATTTACAAACTTTCTAAATTCAACTTCTTTTCAGCAAAAGTGTTTGAACAATACAATGGCAACACTCAAGAAACATGGTCAGAAGAGGGTAATATTGATATTCCTTTTTTTGATAAGAAAAAGGTTGCAAGATGGAAAATGAAATATCCTGAGGTTCAATATATTCATATTGGATTAATACAGGTAACCATAACAGTCTTATTTCGCCAAGGGATAGATACTCCTATTTTGGCAGAAATTTTTGATAAAAGATTTTCCGATCTAATGAAAGCAATCATTGGAGGAATCCAATCGAATTTGGCTAATGGAGTAGTTTGGTTTAATGTTAGACCAAATTTCTTAATTTCCATAAATGATCCTAATCTTGAAGATATAGTTGTAGATACCCCATTTTTGACTGCTCTTAAGACTTAGGCGCCACTGATTGATCACTCGATGATGAAAGTTGTGTTGTACAAATGTTCGATTTTTTCAGCAAAAAGAGTTCTAAATCCCAACCTTGCACACCTTTTTGGACGACCTCAAAACCCTCTCTTTCAAAATAATCTTGAAAAAAGTTTTTACGATGTTCCGAGGCTCACATTTCGTTAAAAGTTGTACTTTTCGGTAAACCAAGCAAGGACAAAGTGAAAATAAATGGAAGAGAGGTGAAATCTTTGAAAAAATCTTTAAAACATCTTATTTAGAGGTTTGGAGTTGAAGAAAATTGGAGGAGAGGAAAAAAACCTAGTTAGGGAAGAAGTTGGGCATAAACCGTTAAAAGAAAACCGGGCAGCCTTCACTAAATCAGGTCTATCCTTTTGTACACTTGGACTTAAGTTGTGAGGCCACCATTGGAAAGTGGACTTTCGGGGCTTAATTTTACACTCAAGAATCTCCTAAAGCCGAGTCCGGATGAGGGAGATATGGCTTGTTGAAGTTAGGCATCAATCCGGTTAAGCCAAAACTGAGCAACCTTCACTAAAATAGGAATATCTCTTAGCATACTTAGAATTTTGATGTGAGGATACTTTCATGGGAAAGAAGACTTCCGAGGCTTCAATTTAGACTCAAGAATGAGCTGCACAGGAGTCCGGAGAAAGGAGATATATCCATTTGAAGTTGGACCTGGAGAGCAGATTTTTCTGGCCGGCCACTGGTAGAGCTTGCTGGCCATGGATGGGCTTTGACGGCCATGATTGGGCCTTGATGGCCATATGTCAGCCAAGAGTGAGTTTTTTTGGCCATCAGTGGTGGCTGTCGGCCACCAGTGATGGCCGGTCGACCATTGGTGCGAAAAGGGAGTTTTTATGCAAATATTTTCCTTCAGTTGTTTTCATAATGTTCCAGCTGTCCATTTTGAGATATTTTTGACCTAAGCTCACATTTTTCTATATATAGAGGACCTTCTCTATTGTTTTCAAGGTTGGAAAAATTTTGGAAGCCTCTCTCTCTACAATCTTCTCTCTCTAGATTTCTCTCTCTCTTGAACTTTTGTGCATACAAGTAGAGATATACTTCTAGTTTGCCTATCACCCCTTAACCACAGTTGCTTATCTTTGGGCTGAGCTTACTTGGGATCCTCTTTGAGCTCTAGAATGTGGTCTAGGCTTGATTTAGCGCCTCATTTGTGCCTAAAATTGTTCTTTGCTTCAAGAGGTATAACACTTGTCCTTTAAACTTGTTTTGTACACTTGTTTTGCCATCTTTTCAAACTATTTTTGGGCTGACTTTGAACTGTTAAAAACTCTATTTTTATGATTCAAAAGTGTTGGTTTGAGGTCATTTTGAGTTAGGGGATGGTTCACCGTTCTTGCTCCTTTATTTGTTAAGATTTTGTGCTATTATTCATCACTTTAAAACCAACTTTTTTGGGCCTTTTAACTATTGAATTTCAGAGGTTTTTCAGTGGCAAAAACCTTATTTTTGAAGTCCAAAATTGAAGGGGTTAGCCTCCTCTACTTGTGTCTTGCTTGCATGTTTAGTTAGCCTCATGTTTTAGTTTTTTGTGGCTTAAGTCCAACATGTTTTAGACTATATTTAGGGCTATTTTGCCTCTATTTTTGCCTGGTTAATCCATTTGAGCCTTGTATGGCATGGTTGTAGTGTAATTTCTTTCACTAGCTTGGTTTTTTAAGATTTTAACCTTCATTGGTGTGAGTTGGTTACATGTTTTTAGTGCTTTTATCACTCAATTTCAGCACATACAATCTCTGCAACCTCTCTCATTTCTTCACTTTGTCATTTGTTTTGAGGGTTGTTTCAACCTTAGGGTTGTTTAAGCTTGAGGTTGAGGCTCATGCTTAATGGTTTAATCCTCCTTTGAGGGTTCATTACCAACAGCATGAAGCTTCCCTCATGCCTTGAACTACCACTTGGTTGACACTTCTTTCACTTTAGAAGGCACTCACCAATGGACAAATTGACTAATGAATGGTTTGGTAACTAAAATGAGTAAACAAAAATTGACAAGTAAAAGTGTGCAAGATAAGTATTCTTCGTGTTGCATTGCATGTGTTCAAATTGGACGTTAATTTGAACACAAGAAAAATGGAACATTTCATACTCAAAGTGATTAAATGTGTCATTTTCCTTGGTCACCATTGCCCTTGATCATGCATGATAGGGTGGTGGTCATTTTGGTCTTGTTTATGCATTTATTGAACTTGTACAAACTTGGTTCCTTAGCCATCATGCATGGAAATTGCTTGATTGATGGTTTGAGGACCAAGAGTTTCTCTTCTTTGAGCTTGTGTGACGATAAGGAGGGTAAACAATACAAACAACCTGTGTGAAAGCACTGTTTTGCTCTGTCTTGCTCTCTGTTGCAGCATGGAAATGTGAACCAGCAGTGGCCGACAGCCACCATCAGTGGCCGACCGGCCTCTTGTCCCCCTTGTCGGCCATCAGTGATTTTTACACAATGTGATGGTAAGATGAAGCAGAGATGTTCTGGAAGTGAGCAGCTTTGTCAGTGATCATATGTGCAAACAGAGGCTTGTAACAGCAAAACTGTAGCTTTTCGGGTGAAGAATCGAGCATGCATGCATTCCTCACTTCCCGGGATTAGCTAGTTAGTTTAATTAGCATTAGATCAAGCATGTGTTATGATTAATTAGTTGTAGCTAATTAAGTGTTGTAAATAATTAGTTAGTTTAACTAGTTATTCAATTTCGTTTCGTAATTAGTTAACTAGAATAGTTAATTAATTTGGTTTGTAATAATTAGTTAGCTTAATTAGCATAGCTAGTTGGTTAGCTTATTCATTCGGACCCTCATTCGCGAGGGCATAATGTTGTAATAAGTGTGCATGCGTATGTGTATGTCTTCCAACGCCACGTCTTTTTCCCTTTTATATAATGCTTTTGATGGTTAGATTAGGGACATGTTTCAATTAGCACACCTTATGCTTGCATCCATTCATCTTGTCTTCCATGCACCGAGGCTCGACGCATCATTCAAACTGCATTGCCATTTCAATACTTCTTTGAATACGTGTTTAATTGCTTGTTGCTCAAATTGCTTTATATGTCATATTAGTAGCCGAGCCTATTAATTGCATTATTGCATGTGTTGCATTAGACATCTCGCATAGTTAGGATCATGCATTTTTCTAACTAGTTTCTGTTTTGGCTTGGAGTACTCGGTGAGTTTTTACGCTTTAGCATACTTGTATGAGTTGATTACCATGTTGCCATATTTCGCATGCCTGCCATGAGGCTATGTGCTTAAATTCTAAACTGCATGAATGCCTGTGGATGAAGGTTTGATTGCTTGAATTAGAACGATTTAACAAAATGTATGTTTTAAGCCCACTTTATTGAATGACAAATCATGTTTTAAACACACTATGTTTGGTGGCAAATCCGCAAACTTTAAGCCCCTTGAGGTGGCAAATTCAAACCATTTTTGCAAAACAAACATGAGTTGAGTTGTTCCAAATTGAGCAAACTAGTCTATACTTGCTTGCGCGCATCACATAGTAAACCTAGTTTAATAACTGGAATAAGAACACATAATATTTATAAAATATCATATCATGATTAGTAGAGGCCGATCTTTAATCAGGCGAGCGAGGGTGCTCAATTCATGACCTTCCCCTCTCGTACCTAAGTTCTCGAGCCGAAGCAACTTTGGTGATGATGAACACGTGGCCTTCAGCACGAGTCAGGGTTTCCTAAATTTTTCTAAAAATAAAATATTTAGGTGGCGACTCTGTATCTGGCAAAGCAGTCCAATTTTGGCACTTTTTGATTCAAAATCAATTTTCCAAAATGATTTGTTGGATTTGGACTCTTTGGTGTTTATCAGTTTCACATTACATTTGTGAGATTAGATTCAGAACCACAGGAGTCCGAACTGTAGGGCTTCTTTCCGAGCTTCCGAAAGGGGGCACGAAAAAGCCGAACTACAATAGTCAGAATAAGAATTTAAACACAAGGATTAGAAATGAAATCTAATTCACATGATTTGACTATTCGTTGGAAAACAATTCACGAATTGACCAAATTTCTTGAAACAAAAAAAGATCAAACGATAATAAAATCGTTGAAATCTTTGAACCATGACCATTTGATACGGTAATCCAACCTCGTCTAATGAATTGGAGTGATTTAGAAGTCCATCGACAATGGTTAATCCATGACCTAGTGGAGCAAGGCGAATCTTCTAAAACAAAAAATCATGCACAAATGCAAATACAAGTGTCAGGAAAAAATTTATATATTCAAAATACAATTCCAAAAATTAAAAGATCAACTTCTGTATTTGAAAAAGATTTTCCTAACAAATCATTTTCAAATTTAAGTATTGGTGAATCGAGTAATAATTCTAATCAAGAATCTATTATTTCAACAAATGTTCATATTCCTATCTTTCCATGAACAAGAAGACAATCTGAACAT
This sequence comes from Camellia japonica, assembly GCA_030407325.1. Lineage (NCBI taxonomy): Eukaryota > Viridiplantae > Streptophyta > Magnoliopsida > Ericales > Theaceae > Camellia > Camellia japonica. Next base: position 131,555,311 of record JAPPVO010000059.1, on the reverse strand, counting down.
ATTGAGTCTACATATATGTATCATTTTCAAACAAAAAATGATGATATTATTTTTTCTTCTAGCCAAGAAAAAAGAAGATACACATGTATTGGGAACATTTAGGCCTTGTTTGGTTTGTTTTTGAGAGAGTAATTTTGGAGAAATTTTTTTAAAAATTTTGTTTGGTTTGGTGATTTTGGGAAAAAATTTCCAAAATCATTTTCTCTCTCCTTCACATCAATCAATCACTTTTTCTCTCTCTTCTCTTATTCTTAATCACTTTTTCACTCACCCACATCTACTCAACTATAATAAAATATCAAATTATCCCAAACTCACATACTCCAAAACCATTTCCAAAATATACAACCAGACAACCTAAAAAAATTTCTAAACTCTCTCCTTAATTTATTTATTTTTAAATTTATCTCCCAAAACCAAACCAAACACACCCTTAATTTTGCAGGTTATAAGCTCTATAGCCTCAGTGTTCTAATAGATATAGGAGTTACAATTAGCTCATGTAAATGGAATGCCATCCCAAAAGAAAAATTGACATTAATGAAACATCCAATTTTGGTTACTGAATTGATGGCAACCATACTTCCATACAATTTAAGGCTAAAAATATAGCTATTTGGTTAAATTATAGCAAATTCATTATACCAAAAATTCTATATTTTCCTTATATGCATGGAGATTTCCTTCTTGGAAACAATTTTATATATAAATACCTTCCAATGCAAATAAAGGAAAAAGTCATTTCATTAAGCATAAACAATGTCTTAATTTATATTCCTTTGTTAGAACAACATAAATATATTTGTGATAAAGAGTTTGCGTTCATTCCGCGTGATGATTTAACTCTCATTATCAAAACTATTGATGAATCACGTTGGATTTATGAAATTCTAGAAGAAAATTTTAGTGAACATCCATTAAAACTATGGCAACGTAGTCCACGTTATTTTAATTTGAAATTAAAAGACCCTAATGTTATCATTAGAGTGAGACCAATGATCTATATTAGGCAAGATATAGATGAATTTGATATTCAACTTTAAGAACTTTTACACAAAAAGTTAATCGAAGAAACCAGAAGCCCTCACTCTAGTCCAGCTTCTATGGTAAGAAACCATGCTAAAATTAAAAGAGGAAAGCCCAAATGATAGTCAACTATAAATAGCTAAATGAAAATTTAAAATTTGATGGATATTTTGTTCCACGAAAAGATGTTTTTATTAACTTAATCAAAGGATAAAAAATCTTTATTAAATTTGATTGTAATAGTGGATTTTGGCAAATTCAATTGACTGAAGAGTCAAAAAAATTGACAGCTTTCAGTACACCTAGAGAACATTACCACTGGAATGTTATGCATTTTGGGTTAAATATAACACCACAGGTATTTCAACGGTGGATGGATACAATTTTGAAAGATCTTAAAGATTGTTGTGTAGTTTATATTGATTATATACTTATCTTCTCTAAAACCGGGGAGGAGTATAAGAAACATTTAAAATTACTTTGTGAAAAATTCAAAAACTTGGAATTATTTTATTACCAAAAAAGATTGAATTAGAAAAAGAATCAATTGAATTTTTGGAAATAATTTTAGACCATAAATGTTTAAAATTACAAGCACATATTTTGTCCAAAGTACGAGATTTTCCTGATACTTTTGAAAATATAACACAATTACAGAGTTTATTAGATACTTTAAATTATGGACGAATGTTTTTCAAAAAAATTTCAAAAATAAAAATTCCGTGGTTAACCAAATTAAGGAAAAACGTTATTTTTGAATGGACAGCAGAAGATGTTGCTTTAATTAAAGAAAATGTTAAAATTTTACCAGATGTTTATCTTCCTAAAACAGGTGATAAATTAATTTTTGAAACAGATGCCTCAGAAGCATGTTAGGGATGTGTTCTTAAGCAATACCAAGTAATTTATGTAACAATCCCAAAATTTAAGTTATCCTTAAATTTTATATTAGTATTATTTAATTATAAATGTTTAATTAAATATTTTGTAAAAGTAAAATAAAATAAAATATAATTTATTTACATCAGAGTCATTATATATATATATATATATAAAGTACTTAAACTTATCCATTTGAGGATAAGCTTGAGTCTGGGGCATAATAATGGCAAGGCGACGTGGCGTGACTACGTGTTACTCAAAACTTGTTGAGCAAGTAGTGTACCCTAGTATATAAGGAGGGGTGATGCTATGGATAGAACATGGAGAAACAAGCAGAGAAGGGGGAAGAAAATACTAGGAGTAAAGAAGGCCTTTGATAGTAGAAAAAAAGAGTGAGGTATTAAAGTTAAGGTGAGTTATATTATACCTTGAGTCACCATAACATATTTTACGTATGTTTTGGATTATCATAAATTATTTTATACAATTTATGTTTTATAAATTATATTAGCATTTCTAGTTATTAAACCTTATTTTATATAATAAGGAAAACTCATGGATATAACTGTTTATTAAAATGTATTTTGAGTAATTATTTTATAAGTATCACCATAGAGGTCCTATGCCTTGGCAAACTTAAATAACTATTGGCCCTCTGATTAGTCACTTTGTGACCCTTTGTCTGTCATGGATCCACTGACATTCTGATTTCTGGTGTGGAGCAAAGTGCTGTACGGAGCTAAGTGCTACATTATTGTGGGAGCCACCTCTAGAGTTCGTACGAGCCACCTCTTGAGTCCATACATCTGTTCTATTCCGTTCTGTACTGTGGTTATGATTCTTTTGTATTATATGTTAAATGATTTCCGTGTTATATATTCTGTATTTTAATATCAAGCTTTGTTTAGCCAATAATTATCCATAGTGAATTTTATGCCATTATGCTCTTAGTATAATATTTCACTCTGCCATGTGCTTATAGCTGTTTACCAATTTTCAAGAAACAATACAATTCAGAAATAGCATTTGGAAAATCTTAGACGCGAGGCTGCGGAATAGACCCACGCAACACTTTTATGATATTTTTTTATGTAAATATCGGCCTTTCTGGTCAATAAATTTTGTAATAAAAATAAAAGTTCGATGATTATTTTGCTACCCTCACTTAAATATTATTTCTGCTCGCGTTTATTAATTTGTTCAAGAATTGGCTGGAGGTATTTCAACTACTGGCCATCACGATGCTTAACCTTTTGGTACGGAGAGCGGGTCGTAAAAAGTGATATCAGAGCAATGGTTTATAAATAAAAAAAAATTTAAAAATCATCATTGAAGCATAGGATACATGCACATTTAAGAAGTAGGATAGCGGGTAATTAGTACTAAATATTATATGTTGTTAGTCGATTTAATTATATTATAATTTTATATGATTTTGATTATATATATATATATATATATTTGTGCATAATTTGTGAAGGATAATAGATATAATTTATATTTGTTATAGTAAAAGAATGAAAAGAAACAAAGGGTGTCGGGCTCAAGCACCCACCAAAATTATAATATAATTAAATACATATAATTTCCAGTTCAGTATTCAAAAAATAAAAATAAAAAATCATTTCGACTTTTTAAAAGTGGATTCAAATTACAAAGATACTAATTTTGAAACTATTTTTCACCAGTGGAAAGTTCACGTATAAAAGAAATGGGAGTTCATCTCAAATTCCTTCAATTCCTGCATATGATTCATTTTATTTTATTTTATTTTTTTTTGGAAACAAAACTAATAAAAAGTTTTTAAAGTCACAATTATTTCTCATTTTGGCCGAAAATAATTTTTGACAAATAAACAGTGAGTTATTTTTGGTAAAGTTTTTTTTTAAGGTAATATTTTCTATCAGATTAATTATCAAATATATATTTATCAGAGTGTGCAGCGGATGGCTTTACACATATGCCAAATTTCGAGGACAAAATTTTTAAAAGAAGGAAAGATTGTAACAACCCAAAAAATTTAAGTTATCCATTAAATTTTATATTAGTATTATTTAATTATAAATGAGAAAAACTTTAAATGTTTAATTAAATATTTTGTAAAAGTAAAATAAAATAAAATATAATTTATTTACATCAGAGTCATTATAAAAAAAAAAAAAAAAATTTACTTAAACTTATCCATTTGAGGATAAGCTTGAGTCTAGGGCATAATAATGGCAAGGCAACGTGGCGTGACTACGTGTCACTCAAAATTTGCTGAGCAAGTAGTGTACCCTAATATAAGGAGGGGTGATGCTATGGATAGAACATGGAGAAACAAACAGAGAAGGAGGAAGAAAATATTGGAAGTAAAGAAGGCATTTGATAGTGGAAAAAAAGAGTGAGGTATTAAAGTTAAGGTGAGTTATATTATACCTTGAGTCACCATAATATATTTTACGTATATTTTGGATTATCATAAATTATTTTATGCAATCTATGTTTTATAAATTATATTCGCATTTCTAGTTATTGAACCTTATTTTATATAATAAGAAAAACTCATGGATATAACTGTTTATTAAAATATATTTTGAGTAATTATTTTATAAGTATCACCACGGAGGTCCCATGTCTTGGGAGACTTAAATAACCATTGACCCTCTGATTAGTCACTTTGTGACCCTTTGTCTGTCATGGATCTACTGACACTCTGATTTCTGGTGTGGAGCAAAGTGCTGTATGAAGCTAAGTGCTACACTATTATAGGAGCCACCTCTAAAGTTCGTACGAGCCACCTCTTGAGTCCATACATTTATTTTGTTGCGTTCTGTACCGTAGTTATGATTATTTTGTATTATATGTTAAGTGATTTCCGTATTATATATTCTGTATTTTAATATCAAGTTCTATTTAGCCAATAATTATCCATGGTGAATTTTATGCCCTTATGCTCTTAGTATAATATTTCTCACTCTGCCATGTGCTTATAACTGTTTACCAATTTTCAGAAAACAATACAATTCAGAAATAGTTTTTGGAAAATCTTAGACGTGGGGTTACGAAATAGACCCACACAACACTTTTATGATATTTTTTTTTTATGTAAATATCGGCCATTTTAGTTAATAAATTTTGTAATAAAAATAAAAGTTCCGATGATTATTTTGGTACCCTCACTTAAATATTATTTTCGTTCGCATTTATTAATTTGTTCAAGAATTGGCCAGAGGTAATTTCAGTTACTGGCCATCACGATGCTTAACCCTTGGGTACGGAGAGCAGGTCGTGACAATTTATGGCATGATAAAGAGATACCTTTATCAGAAAACGGGATTAGACCAAGAAAAAATCCAATACCCATAAAATTACAAAAAGAAGAATTAATTTGTGGATAAAATTCTAGAACATTTAAACCAAATGAACAGAAATATATTATTTTTGAAAAAGAATTACATGCAATAAAATTGGCAATGAAAAGTTTTTATATTTATGTAGCCCTAGAAAATTTTATTGTGCACACTGATAATAAGGTAGTAAAAGATTTCTTGATCAATAAAAACCCTATTGAGCAATGAAGAAGATTAGCCTGGTACAATAAAATTTATGAATATACTTTTGAGGTAGAACATCTTAAAGGTACTAATAATTTTTTTGCAAATTTTCTTAGTAGAAATTGTTTCAAAAAATTAAATTACTAAACAAGTAATTTTAATTTTTGTAAAAGATCTAAACCAAGAGGAAAAAATTGACAAGGGTAAACAATCCGTTCAAAGAGATTGGGTGACAATTGCTAAAAAAGCAATCCCCAAACAAGAAAAAGTTTATGTTGTGTTTGCAGGAAGACAACCTGGAATTTACACAGAATGGAATGATTGCAAAACGTAAGTTTGGGGATTTTTAGGAGCAAGCTATAAATCATATGATAGCATGACCAAAGCTAAAAAAAACTTTTTACAGTGCACCAGCTATGCCTGTTTATCAAAAGAATTTTTGTCAAATGAGAACTAACCTAGTTCCAACTAATATTCAGACATCTAAACCATCCCTAATATGAAATAAAAGACTTTTTCAACCCTGGTATATCTAGAGAAATTTATACCGAACTCAATGGAGTTTGGAAAAGTTTTAACATTTTCTTTAATTTGTCTAATTAAAGCAATATCTTCTGTTTTTCATTCAAAAATAACGTTTTTCCTTAATTTGGTTAACCAAGGAATTTCTATTTTTGAAAGATTTTTGATAAAATTTTGTCCATAATTTAAAATACTTAATAAATTCTGTAATTGTATTATATTTTCAAGAGTATCAGGAAAATCTCGTACTTTGGACAAAATTTGTTCTTGTAATTTTAAACCTTTTTGGTCTAAAATTATTCCAAAAAATTCAATTGATTCTTTTTGTAGTTCAATCTTTTTTGGTGATAAAATAATTCTATGTTTTTAAAATTTTTCACAAAGTAATTTTAAATGTTTCTTATACTCCTCCCGGATTTTAGAGAAGATAAGTATATCATCAATATAAACTACACAACAATCTTTAAGATCTTTAAAATTGTATCTATCCATCATTTAAATACCTATGGTGTTATATTTAACCTAAAAGACATAACATTCCAGTGGTAATGTCCTCTAGGTGTACTGAAAGCTGTCAATTTTTTTGACTCTTCAGTAAATTGAATTTGCCAAAATCCACTTTTACAATCAAATTTGCTAAAGATTTTTGATCATTTGGTTAAGTTAATCAAAACATCTTTTCTTCGAATAAAATATCCATCAAATTCTAAATTTTCATTTAGCCGTTTATAGTTGACTACCATTCGGGCTTTTCCTCTTTTAATTTCAGCATGGTTTCTTACCATAAAAGCTGGACTAGAGTGAGGGCTTCTAGTTTCTTTAATTAACTTTTTATCTAAAAGTTCCTGAAGTTGAATATCAAATTCATCTATATCTTGTCTAGTATAGATCATTGGTCTTACTCTAATGATAACATTAGGGTCTTTTAATTTTAAATTACAATAAAGCGGACTACGTTACCATAGTTTTAATGGATGTTCACTAAAATTTTCTTCCAGAATTCTATAAATCCAATGTGATTCATCAATAGTTTTGATAATGGGGGTCAAATCACCACGCGGAACGAGCGCAAACTCTTTATCACAAATATATTTATGTTGTTCTAATAAGGAAATATGAATTAAGATATTGTTTATATTTAATGAAATGGTTTTTTCCTGTATTTGCATTGGAAGATATTTATATATAAAATTGTTTCCAAGAAGGAAATCTCCATGCATATAAGGAAAATATAGAATTTTTGGTATAATGAACTTGCTATCATTTAACCAAATAACTATATTTTTAACCTTGAATTGTATGGAAGTATGATTGCCATCAATTCTAGTAACCAAAATTGGATGTTTCATTAATGTCCATTTTTTTTTTTGGTATGGCATTCCATTTACATAAGCTGATTGTAGCTCCTGTGTCTATAAGAACACTGAGGCTATAAGGTTTATAACCTGCAAAATTAAATGTTCCCAATATATATGTATATCTTTTTTTTCCTTGGCTAGGAGAAAAAATAATATCATCATTTTTTGTTTGAAAATGATACATATATACAGATTTAATATATTCAAATTGTCTTCTTGTTCCTAGAAAAATAAGAATCTGAACATTTGTTGATGTGATAGATTCTTGATTAGCATCATTACTCGATTCAGCAATGCTTAAATTTGAAAATGATTTGTTAGGAAAACCTTTTTTAAATACAGAAGTTGATCTTTTAATTTTTGGAACTGTATTTTGAATATATAATTTTTTTCCTGACACTTTTTGTGCATGATTTTTTGTTTTAGAAGATTCTCCCTGCTCCACTAGATCATGGATTAACCATTGTCGAGGGACTTCTAAATCACTCCAATTCATTAGACGCAGTTGGGTTATCGTGTCAAATGGTCTAGGTTCAAAGATTTTAAGTATTTTATTATCGTTTGATCTTGTTTTGGTTTCAAGAAATTTGGTCAACTCATGAATTGTTTTTTAACGAATAGCCAAATCATGAGAATTCGATTTTATTCCTAATTCTTGTGTTTTAATTCTTATTCTAACTGTGTCTTTAAGATTAGGATAATTTATGGAAATAAAGAAATTTGGTCTAATATTAAACCAAACTATTCCATTAGCCAAATTAGATTGAATTCCTCCAATGATTGCTTTCATTGGGTCAGAAAATCTTTTGTCAAAAATTACTGCCAAAATAAGAGTATCTATCCCTTGGCGGAATAAGGCTGTTATGGTTACCTATATTAATCCAATATGAATATATTGAATCTCAGGATATTTATTTTTCCGTCTTGCAACCTTTTTCTTATTAAAAAAAGGAATATCAATATTTCCCTCTTCTGACCATTTTGCTTGAGTGTTGCCACTGTATTATTCAAACACTCTTGCTGAAAAAAAGTTGAATTTAAAAAGTTTGTAAATTTCTGGCACTGCAACTTCTTGCATTTTTCGAATTTTGTTAATTCTTCTTCGTTAAAAGTTTTTTCTTCTCCGATTACATCTCTAAGTCAAATGGCATGTAATTCTTCTGGAGATATACTATTTGCTTCTTGAGATATTTCTTGACTATTAATATTAGTCATCATGAAGATTAGTTCTTTGTCTGAATTTTCTTCATCACTAGAAATTTCGTATAAGATTTCTTCTTCATCAGAAATTTCTTCGCCATATATTATTTCAAATCTTATTCTTTTAAAAACTTAGATTATTTTCTTTGCACTTTTTTCCTTTTGGGCTTCAGGTCATAGTGACGCTGTAAATTATTTATAATTTTGAAACACTTGTGGTTTCTTTTTTCGAATATACTTTTTTTCTTTTAAAAAAGTTTTATTTTTTTTCTAAGGTTTCCATTTATATTTTCGTTCTTTGAAAAATCCTTTTCACTTGGGAAAATGTATTACAACTAATTTTCTAATTTTCTTTCAGAATTTTATCCCAACTTTTTTGACCATATTGGGCCGTTGCCCCATGCAAATTTTCTATCCCAAATTGAGGCACATGATTATTGCTTAAGATTTTATGCTTGATGATATCAATAAACTTTTGAATTTTGGAATATAATCGATGGAAACACAATGTTGATATTGATTCCATGGTTTTGGACCTCACAATCCACATTTACACATAAGCAATCAAAGAGCATGTTACTATACAAAAATAAAAATAATTTTGTTCATTTATTTGTCAGGTAAATGTACAATATCCTAAATTAAATTCGTGAGGTGAAAGATATTTTAAAATCATGAACAGGCTATTTTAACTAATGAGAGTGTGTTTATAATTGAGTGAACAAATTCAAATTTGGATTCAACAAGAAGCACACTAAAATAAGTTATTATGGTATGAAAATGCTTTGGACATAAATAAACTGTCAAACCAATTACTAACACTACCATACATATTTTTCTATTCTCAAATTTCTTTGTTTTATTGTTCCAAACACTCACAACCATTGAATTATGTCTTAAGATCCTCGTAAAATGCAATAGTTGTTAGTATTTTGGGGCATGAAGACAATATTTTTGAAATAAAAATCCTTCAAAATTATCAAATCATTAAAGTCAGCCCCATAGCAAGAGGGTTCTCTTTATAGCCGTAAGAAAAATTAGACAATTGAACATAATTGACCGTTTGAAATTTCAATAGATTATACAAAAGGTATGATTTGTTTCAATTTTAATTTTTTTTTACATAAACACTAATCGAACCAACCAAAATATTATATTTAAATATTTTTAAATATTTTGATTCTTTGAGCATTAAATTAAAAGATAAATGCTTAATGTTATGTGTGTAAGGGTTGGGCTCTCACACATTTTCTTCACTTATTCTTAATGTGAGATTCGTATCAATTGCCTAAAGCTTTATGTGAATCCTCTCATATTAAAATCAATAAAATTGAAGTATTACATTAATTAGTTTTGATTGTTCAACTAACAAAATAAAAAGATTTAATTCGGAATTAAATTTTCTTTTAACTCGGACTAAATTGATTACACCCTTTTGTTGTTGTTGGTTTTTGTGTTTTACATTGGCGTCGCTGGCATTTGTATACTATTATGGGGGAAAAAAATTGATATATGCACTCCTAAAAAGATACATATGGTGTACTTTTCGTAATTACACAATGGAAATTTGTAATATAAATCATAAAATGATATAACTGTTCTTATTACAAATAATATAACTTTTTGCTCACTTAAAAGTATTTTTTAACACACACACACAAAAAAAAAAAAAAAAATCAAACATTCACAATTGTAACTATTTTATTTTTATGGAGTGCCATTAGTAACTACATCTTAATATTCCGCAATTAACACCACAAAAATTCAAAACTTTCTATTATGTAGAGTAACGTTTCACACTATTATATCAAGTACTCTCCTGCGCTTCAGGAAAGTCAAACCTATGACTTGCTTTGATACCAATTGTTGGATCAAGCGCTTTGATGTTGTACCAAAAGCTATAGCTAGTAATAAGGGTGCTACTTTGTTTTTTTAAAAAGTATAACAATTGATCCACAATTAACTATGACTCGACCCAAACCTGAGCCTCCACCATGGCAGAATAGATTATCTAGCAATTTTGAACATAATAGATTTTCGAATATTAAGATGCCAAATATACTTAAAATTTGTATCTGTTCCCTAAAATGAAAATTTTGGAAGAGACAAGAGTCAATGACATATTTTGGTAGAGTCCTCTATAACCCATAATCTGTCCATCAAAGAAGAAAGAAACATTAAGCATGAGGGTTTAACTCAGAGCTAAGTACCTAAAATGGCCTTTCCAAATATTTCTCAATCCACTTTACAGGCAAGAAAGTTGAATTATTGTCTATAAAAAAATAAAAACAATTAGTACTTTGAATCAAACTAAAAAATGAAATAAATCATGACATATCAGTTACCCACAATCAGTGGTCGCTACTATAATACCTTTCACTGGCTGCAGATTCGTAGGAGATGTATTATCCTCCACTAGACAAAATCTTTTACCTTTATTATTATCTTTTCCTTTTGTATTTCTTGCTTTTTGGATAATGTAATAAAACTTCCTTACTTTTATAATTTAAAATTTGAGAAGAAATGTCTTCTCTCTAGTCTTGATTTGAACAAAAAACGTCACCTCATAGAGTTTTAGAAAATAAATTATTTAGTTACATTAAAAATTTTATTGTAAAAAATATTAGGAGATCAATTTTTGTGGTCATGTGAGACCTATTTTGGCAACTAGGAAAAAAGTTAGTGTATTGGCTTATTGGTTATTTAGGTTACATTACATTTTTATTTATTTTTTTGTATATTTTTTTAAAAAAAGCCAAAAAAATTAACTTTTTTTCCACTTCCCAAAATAGGCCTGAGTTGTTACAAAAATGCCATCCTAACTTATTAGCGACATGATTTTAAAAATGTCACCATTAAATACACTTTTTTTTTTTTTTGAACATGAAAAAAAGGGCTCTGTGGTGTCATCATGGCCTCGTTGGGCCCTGACCCCGGGATAACCGGTTGCCAGCCAGGAATTAACCCCCACCAAGTGAGGGATCCACCACCAAGGCACCAATGAAGCGTGAACACACGCCACGGCAGTAGACAGGAGTCGAGGGGATTTACTGAGCGTGTTCACCGAAGTGATTTCAAACACTCCCTCCCTAGGAATCGACCCTGGCACGCGGCTGTAGAATGCCCCACATTCTCCACCAGGCCACCAACCCTGGTGGTACCACTAAATACACTTTGTGAACAAAATAATTTCATGCCAAAAAGTTTATTCTTTTAGAAGAAAATTTTTGTCCCAAAACAATAGTAATTTATTACTAAATATTCAATTTCGTTACTAAAAATACAATAATGAGACTTTTAAAAATTAAGATATTTTGTCCTTAAAAAGTAATTTTGTCCCTAAATTTTTATTTCTAAAACCTTGAACATTTTTTGCAAATAATGTTTATATTGACTATCCATTAACTCATTAAATATTGGCTCAAGCTTTTTTTTATTAGATCTAATATTGAGTCTGTAAATAAATAAACCAAATATAAACTATTAATTTATAAATAAGCATTTGATGCTCCAACTTGACGTCCAGCCCAATTTTAAAATGGGGAAACATTTAAATAAGAATAAATAATTTAAAAGATTGTTTTAATTATATATTATGCATATATTTACTTAATAAATATAGTCTTAAACAGTTTAGGTTCATTGCATTATCATTTTTAATCATGGTGTTAATGGCCCTTGAGTTCTTATTTTATTTATTACAAAGGATAAGAAAGGAATAAGAAAAAAGGATAACTGTAGTGATAAAACACCAATTTGGAGCACCTACACTAGGCCAATCTTGAGTTACAAAGCGGTATACAAATATTATATATAAAATTAAGAGCTCATTCGTTCCAAGTTATACAGCATAATAAAATAATAATAATAATAATAATAACAGTAATATTTAGTTGGGCTATTTGGTTGGGTCGTGAGTTACACATAATCATTTAATTGGGGTGATTCTATTTGTATTTAAAATATTATTTAGTACATTTAATTTTTCAATATTTTTTATTAAATTATTTAAGATTATAATTTATTCTCATTACATCTTATGTCTTTTTACAAATTATCTTTCAAGATAAAATAATAATTTATTGTACACTTAAATAATAAACAAATTAAAAATCCTAAATTATACCATTTAAAAACTCTTAAACAAATTTCTTAAGTAATTTCATCCATGTTAATGATGCAGATGGTGGGCAAGTTGCAGAGCTTCAGTGGAAGAGAATGGTGAATGATATATCCAATAAGGGGAAGTTAAAGAATTGTCTAGCTATCTGTGATGTATCGAGTAGTATGGAAGGCATTTCAATAGAGGTCTCTATTGCTCTTGGTGTGTTGGTTTCAGAACTAAATGAAGAGCCATAGAAAGGGAAACTCATCACATTTAGCAAAAATCCAAAGTTTCATATGGTCGAAGGGGACGATTTGATATCGAAGATTTGAGTTTGTAAGACATGGAATTGAAAATGAACACTAATTTTCGGGCGGTGTTCGATTTGATGTTGCAAGTGGTCCTAAATGGAAATTTGAGTGAAGAAGAGATGGTTAGGAGAGTGTTTGTGTTCAACGACATAGAATTCAATCACGCTTTGTTTTGGGTGATATATAGCGTTGAATACATACATAATTGGGTGATGAACTGCTTAAAAAAATTATTATTATTCTCATTTATTGTTTGATTTTATTCTAATTTTATTTTATTTGTAAACAAAAACACAATAAGAAATAATAATGTTGATGATAACAGTGAAAAGAAGATGAAGAAAAAATAATTAAAACTTGGGGAAGAAAATGAAGATATTTGAATATGAAAAATATATATAAGTAATTAGGGTGTACCATGAAAAAAAAATATATTTTAAGAATTAATATGTATTGTTCTTATTAGTAAATTTATATTAAAATATAATATGAAGTAAAATTTTTAAATTTTAATTGGATATATTGAGTTTATATTTGAATACTTGTTTGATTTTGGTTTCTAAAAAACACTTTTAAGAAAATTCTACTTTTTTATTTTTCATATTTTTTTTTGTTTTTCATGAATTTTTTTGATATTTTAAGCAATTTTTTTAATTTTAGACACACCTAATATAATTACACTTAAAAAGTACAATATTTGTGAAAAAAATCTTTAAAAAATTTACTAAATACCAAAATACAAAAAAAATAAAAATTCAATACATTTTTCATATTTGTATGTATTTATTAATTTTTTAAAAATATTTTTTCACAAATATTTTACTATTTAGATAAATCTAAGTAAGATACATCTAAAAAATTAAAAAAAAATTACTTAAAATTTTAAAAATATTTATTAAAAATAAAAAATACGAAAAATAAAAATTCAATTTTTATAAAAGTAAATGTAAAATACTGAAATCAAATACACTAAAATTATACAGTAACAGCTGTCACATCTCCAAGTCTGTATATAGAGAGAGAGCCTTCTTGGCCCATTACCAAATACAAAATAATAATAATAATAATAATACTTGCAAGGTAACTTTTTCATGTCTTTTCATTAAATTATTTGTAAACAGATTCGTTTATAAAGAAAATATATTCAAAATGATGCATTAACGAAATTTTAAAATTATGAAGATAATAATAGACTTTCTGATTAAAAATGAAAATATTATAAAAATTTCACATTTAGTACAAAAATTTTATAATTTTTTATTATTTATATATCAATATTATTAATTTTCTTACGTTACTCTTAATCTACTTGTCATAGTATTATTATATTTTAATATTAGTATATGCCCGTATCTAAAAGTACAGTGTAATTAATAATGAAATCAAAATATAATTGAGTATAAAATTATTAAGTTAAAATGTAACTTATCAAATTTGTTGCTAAAAATTTGAGGTAAAAATATAAATGCAAGTTCGATTAGTTATCCGAAAATAAAAATATGTTATCTTTCTCACTAAGGTGTACTTTTTCAATCTTTAAACAAATCACACCATCCCCATTATTTCTCTTATCTCTCCCTTGCGAAACGATTACATGTTAATAGTAAAACTAAACCACTTGTTTTTGTTAATAGAATCCAATTTAAACCCTATTTAAATTTTGAATTCAAATTTATTCACAAAAGAAAAAAAAATCTTCCAATTATATCTTGATTTCATCACTAAATATAAATATTTCTAATAATATTTCGTCTCTTAATAACCAAGCAACTTCAATTTTTTTATTTATTTAAATTTTGAATTCAACTTTATTTTATTTATTAATGGTGTTGGGTTGGTGAGCAAAACTCATCTCATTTCTTTTTTTATTATACATTAATCAATTAAAAAAATATTAAAAAAAATTACAAATCATTCCAAAACTATTTTCAAATTTCATAATTCAAAAACTCAAAATACAGCTCCACACTCAAATAGTAATTCTAAAACTAAACCCATTTTTTTTTAAGTCTCTTTTTAATCTCATTTATTTTCCCTCTTTAAAGCTTGCATATTGCAATAAAAACATAAATACACACACAACAAATGCATCAATTTAAACATTTATAAAATAATGAAGTAAAAGTGAATTGCAACTGTATAAAACTTGAAGGGATAGATAAGGGATTTGTATTTACCCAACTGTGTAAAATTCGATATTTCCATCATATCCAAGAATCATGACAATTAATTTTCTATTCCCTCTCTACAATGAATCAAGTGGTCCCACGACATGAGTACAGACTTATCAAAAGCTGCATAAAACCACATTTGATTTTGGACACCACTTCTGGTGTAGCAGGTTTTGCAATAATTCAACAAACACACTAATAGGTGTCACAAACACACTTGATATGCGTGCACTTCTATACCTGGTCCTAGATTGGCATAGCTGAGTTGTAACGGTGAGAGAAGGCGAGTATGGGTGGCCAGGGTTTGTCAGAGAGAGAGGAGGAACGGCATTGGGAGGAGAGAGTGGAGGAGCAGTAAGAGGCAACAGCAGACAAAGTAACGGTAGGGTTGTCATTGCAAGAAAAGAGAGACGATAGATAAGGGAAAGATGAGATGAGATGTGATGATAGTGGGATGGTTGGTGGTCGTAGTAGTCGGTGGTGGCATCATGAGAGGAGAGGTAGAGTACAAAGAGAGGAGAAAGAGGTTTAGGCTTAGATTTTGATGTGAGAGAGAGATAGCAGAGAGATTTGGCAGAGAGATGATTTAAGGAGAGAGTATTTGGGCGAGAAATAAAGACATCTCAATCATTAATTTTTGGCTGAAATAATCTGAACCATTAAAATCAAATGTATCTCTAAGACATTTTGAGAGAGAGAGAGAGAGATGGTGGGTGGCATGGGGAGGCAAAAGCATCATCTTCTTGGGGAGAGGAGTACTTGGGCGTTGGGCTTGAAGAACACAGAGAGAGAGAGAGAGTGGGTGGGTGGGTAGGTTAAAACCAAATGGGAGACAGCCTGCTTGGAAAGAGGAGTAAGTGGGAGAGAGATGGGAGAAAGTGGGCGGGAACTAAGATTGATTTGAACCAAATGCAATCTAGACCATTAAAACCAAATGTAGGACAAACGATGCCATGTAAGACAAATGTGTCCCATCTGTACCATCCATCCCTAACCAGCAATGAATCCTAACCGTCCAAATGTCCTAGTAGGACAAATGCGTGTAGGACATTTTCAAAAACCTTTTGTCTTATTATATAGATGGACACCAACGGTCTTAAAAGAGAGTTGTGACTTATCTACAAATTCAAATATTTTTGAGGTGCATATTTGTAGAGACTAATATCGGGAAAAGAGTGCCTCATTTTCTCTATATTGTTCAAGATTTTATTTGTAAAGGTCTTATAAGGCTTACTATGATAATTTAAATCATTTATTGATTTTGAAAAAAAAAAATTATATATGTAAAAAATTTGTTTGATAGACATACTAACTTATCGTACTTCGTTTTATAAAATGAATGGTTTTAATTTTTAAAATCATATTGGCCATCAATTTCATAAAACAAAACATGACTAGTTAGTGTATCTATCAATGTTTAATCAACCTAATTTTTACATGTATATTTTTCTTTTCAAGGCCTATGAAATAAATGGTTTAGATTATTGTTGTGAGTCACATGAAGCTTACAAAGTGAAGTTTTGAGAAGTATAGGAATAGAGTCTTCTGGGAAGCTGCTCCCCATAAGGAAATATCTAAATTATAAGACAAATGAAGCTAACAATGATATACGAAAAATATTGGGACTTATCACACTAGTTAGGAAGAACCCATGACTGTTTGCTAGGAGTGTAAAAATGGCTCGCGGCCCGTGGGCGGCTCGAAACCTGCACACGGCTCAAGATGGGCCCGACCCTTTTAGGCCTGCTTGGGCCTAGGCTGAGCCCCTGGGCTAGGGCCTGGGCCATCATTTTAATGCCTGGCCCGACTCGTGGGCCTGGCCCGCTTGGCCTAGCCCATCAATCCGCTTAAGGCCCATTTAGGGCCTGGCCCGAAGTCCGGCCCGCCCAAGGCCCACTGTATTTTTTAATGAAAAATAATAAATTTTTGATAGAAAAACAAAAAAAAATAGTCAGGCCCACCTAAGTCCGGTCCAAGCCCGATGGCAGGCCCAAGCCTATTGGGTCAGCCCACTGGCCCGCCCAAGACCCGAATACCCATGAGCTTGGGCCTGGGATTGGGCTTTAATGTTTTGCCCGTGGGCTGACCCGGCCTGGCCTGAGACCGGGCTGGGCCGGGCCGGGCTGGGCCGAGCTAGATTTACACCCCTACCGTTTGCCTATTCAATGAGATTTTGTCATTTCTTTATTATTTTTTATTTTTAAAGCCATGTTACTATATCGCCTTATGATATTAGTTGAGTACATCGCCAACATGAAATTTTCAAAGATAGGATAATTACTCACTAAAAGATTCCTAATTTACTCATAATACATGTTGCGTATTAATTTTTTATTTGTCACAAATTAAAAATCATAGAACTCAATTTTTTTGTCATGCTTATGAGTAAATTGCGGATTCTAAATTGTGGGTATGTAGTATTAGTCTAATAATATATATAATTTTTGAAAGAGTAATTTTAGGATCTCATAATTAGAACTCACAATTTATTCACAATAACATAATAAGGGAGATAAGTTTTATATAATTAAATTTATGATAAATTAAAATTTAACATGTGACATACTATATTATGAATACATTATAAATTTTTTTTTTTTAAGGGGCACCAAGAAAAATATTTTCCCCCGCTTGTGAAGTTAAGGCTCTAGTGGGAACTGAAAGAACAACCTTTTGAGGACAAAAGAAAATTATGTGGCGGTGGTGTTAGGTCAAGTTTATGGCATCAACTTGATAATTATTGGTTAGAATAATGATATTCATCACTTTTTATTGATTTTTGAGATATGATTCGGTTAATATCAAGTAATAAATATTCAAAAATTACTAAATGACCTGTTTAATACTGTGATTGGATTACAAATTTAATTAGAAATTTAAAAAAAAGGAAAAAATATGAGCAACATATCAATAAAATATAATTATATTTTATTTATATTTTCTCTTTTCTTTTCTCTTTTCAAATCAGTCTAAATACAGTTCAGAAGAAATTGTATGGGATTCCATATGTGACTCAAGATAGCGAGAAGTTAATTTTAGTAATTTTTGAACATTGCTCTTTACCAGGTGAGAGGGAGATTTGCGTGATAGTACGGCCGAGCAACGGCGACGTCAGACTTAACGGAATGCACGGCGCCGAGCTAACTCATCTATTGACGCGACTGAATTGCACGGTCGGAGAACGGGACCGGGCAAGCGCGAACTGGACCTAGCCGAGCTGTTACCCGCACATGCGATGAGGTGCTCGAAGTGGCGAATGGAAACCGAGCTATAGAATGGTCCGGGTTGGGCCGAGGATGCAGCCAGGCCGGCATGCCTCTGACCGGCCAGCCGAGGCGAATGGCTTCGTGTGACCGAGATTGTAGATAGGACGGTTGGCTGCCGACATGCCCCGCAATCGGTTGGTCCCGATGAATCGGTTTAGAAGTAGCTCGCCCGAGGTGGTCTGTCTTTCACGGGATAACAAGGGACAGCTCGACAATATGTAGCTCGGTTGGTGATCTTCCGCAAGCAGTAGGCCGGCTGTGGTATCTCGGTCTAGGGTGCCACCTGGACCAATGGTGTGAAGGAAAGGACATCTGCTCCACGAACGCCTCAATACCGTTAGACAGTTCAGTGTGTACCGGTGAAAGGACTAAACCTTTACACGCGTGAGGTGGTGAGAGGCGCACACTGCCACTTGTCCAGGGAAGGACAGCAGAGGTAGTGCGCGCACAATCCTGAGGCTGCATGGCCAGCCTAGAAATGGAGGAGAAAGACGAACGTGGGAGGTATGCGAACGGACTCTCACAAACACTCTCTCCTTTGATTGTCTTCTTCCTTGGTGATCTGACTTGATCGTCGGAGGGTCTTTCCGGCACACCACCGCCGGGCAGCTCACCTTTTTGTGTTGCAGAGATAGACGCCGCTACCAAAAGCTTGACGTTCAAGGCGTACGGAGAGCAAAGAATATTTCGCCCCCGTACAATTGGCGCCGTCTGTGGGAAGACTTGGACATTCAACTCTTGTTCTGCGAGCTTCTTCGACCATTTCCATGGCCAACAACAAGGAAGTTCCGCTGTCTGTCGTCGATGGAGTCACTCCAGAGTATATCCGAAGGAGAGAAGGCCCCCCGAATGTTCCAACCATGGCGGGCCTAGAAACCTCTTCGCGAGGAGCGCGCGACAAGCGTGGGAGGAGTTCAGATCGTTCACGGAGTCCAGAGGGCCGCCGGCACCGGGGGAGTCCCGTGAGCAGCGCCTGGAGCACAAACTCAAGGACCAAGACGCCCTCATTCGTAAGATGGCGGCGGAGATGGAGTTGTTGAAGCGCCAAGTTAGAGGGAAGGGTGTTGCTGAAGAGGGCAACCTCAGTGAGCGCACCCCCTCCCCTCGTTCTAGCAGTCGCAGCCAGAGGAGGACTCATTCAATCTCCATCACCAGAAACTATGGGATTGGAGGCTCTGACCAGCGAGAGGGCAGATCCATCACTCGCGACAGCACCTATCGCCCCTCGCGCCCGTCATCAACGTCGCAATACTCTGCCTCCTCTCGTTCCAGGGATCTCAGGGACGTGCTGGAGGAGAGAGCGCGCCGTCGGGAGGCTCAGAGGGTGCCTGCGCTCCAGAGGCTGAGTGCCCCAGTTCGTTGCAGCGAAGAGGTGATGATGCCGGCACCCAGAGACGTAGCCCCAGCACTGGTGGACAAAGAGCTGGCGAGACTTACAGCCACCCCATTGTCCCCAGAGATTGAGAGCACCCCACTCCCTGCCGGATTCCACCAGCCAAAATTCACTCTGTACGACGGCAAGACGGATCCGTACATGCATGTGAGTCATTACCGGCAAGTGATGGCTGGCCACCGGCGGAACGATGCCTTGATGTGCCTCATATTCCCAGCAAGCTTGGGAGAGCTGGGCTTGAAGTGGTTCGAAAGGCTCCCGGAGGGGAGTATCGAGGGGTGGCAGCAACTAGCGGAAGCCTTCGTCACCAGATTCAAGACTAACACTCGAACGCCGAAGGAGGTAGACCATCTCCTGGGCGTCAAGATGGAATCTGGAGTTCGCTGAAGGCATACAATGCAAAGTATTGGGAGACTTACAACGAGATCCTCGACTGCCCTACCAATCTGGCGATCACTCAATACAAGAGGGGCCTCCCAGTCGGACATAGGCTGCGAGACTCACTCACGATGCATCAGCCGTCCACCATGGAATCTTTGATGCAGCGGATCAACGAACACATTCGTGTGGAAGATGATGCCGCCTCTGCGACCGAGAAGGATAACCCGGTCGCGGTGGACAGAAGGGTAGCAGGGAAAGTTCACTCGGTCGGGCAGGAGGAAAACCGCCCCAGTGACCGACCAAAAGATCAGCGTCGAGGAACCGGCCAAAATGACAGAAACAAAGGTCACAGAAATGACCGGGCTGATGCACCTCGCGATGCAGCGGAGGATGCCAAGAGAAAACTGAAGGCGCGGACGGGGATTACCACGGTCTTCAAAATTCCCATCTACCGCATTCTGAGCGAAATCCGAGGGGAGCCATTTGTCCGTTGGCCGGCCAAGCTGGGGAGTGCGCAGCGGGGCTTCAATCCAAAATATCGTTGCACCTTCCATGAAGAACGGGGGCACCGGACGGAAGATTGCTTGCCGCTCAAACAGCATTTGGAGGAGTTGGTGGCGGCAGGGCACCTTGACCAATATATAGATGGGGGAGTCAAGGCCGCGCCAACTGGACAAACCGAGCCAAACGGAATGGCTGCCCTAGAGGCGCCCCCACAGGGTGTGATCAACGTCATCCACGGCATCATTGAACCAGCAAGGGTTTGCGAACTTAGAGGAATGATAAAGAAGGCTGAGCACATGAGGGAAGTGCTCTCTGTTCAGCCCGCCGTGAAGAAGGGAAAAATCGAAGAGAGGGACATCCTTTCCTTCTCAACCAAGGACCTGGAAAGGGTGCAGATGCCGCACAACGATGCTTTGGTGGTGACACTACGCGTCAAAGACTTTGATATCAAGAGAATCTTGATCGACCAGGGAAGTTCGGTCGAAATCATGTATTATGACGCGTTCAAACAGATGAAGTTGGAAGATAAGGACTTGGCCCCTGCAACCTCTCCTTTGGTCGGCTTCAACTCACAACCCGAATGGCCGATCGGAAAGATTATTTTGCCGATCAAAGCAGGTTCAGTAGTAAAGCAAGTGGAATTCTGGGTACTCAAGGTGCCATCGACTTACAATTTGATTCTGGGCAGAGGTTGGCTGCACGCCATGCAAGCGGTTGCTTCGACCTTCCACCAAGTCATGCGCTTTCCGGCATCGAATGGGCAAATAGAGGAAGTCTGGGGAGACCAGGTGATGGCCAAACAATGCTTCGTTGCGGTAAATGGCAGCCGAGCGGCCAAAGGGTTTGTCCAGATGATCGAGGGGCCCGAGGGAAAGGAGGTCCTTGAGGACGTGGGAAGGAAGGCCGAGGAAAAATCGGTCGAAGACTTGGTGGAAGTGCGCATTGACGAAAATGATCCAACTAAGTTCTTCCTCCTGGGATCATCTTTGTCTAGTGCCGAGCGGGCAGATTATGTCAACTTCTTGGTTTCCAACTTGGAGGCTTTTGCATGGACGCCCTACGATATGCCTGGCGTCGACCCAAGCTTCATTTGCCACCAGCTGAATGTCTTCCCTAATGCGCGGCCAGTCATACAGAGAACGCGCCGTTCGGCCTTGCACCATGCTGAAGTGGTCGCGGAAGAAGTGAAGAATTTGTTGGAGGCCGGGACCATAGAGGAGGTGCAATACCCTCGGTGGATATCTAACACGGTGGTGGTTCCTAAGAAGAATGGTAAATGGCGAGTTTGTGTTGACTACAAGACTGTCAACTGCGCTTGCCCAAAGGATAGCTTTCCCCTCCCTCGAATTGACCAGTTGGTGGACTTAACTGCTGGCCATCAGAGGTTTAGCTTCTTGGATGCATATCGCGGCTATCATCAAATAGCCATGTATGAGCCGGACAGAGAGATCACGTCGTTCACCACCCCCAGAGGCTTGTATTGCTACAGGTCATGCCGTTCGGATTGAAGAACGCCGGAGCAACCTTTCAGCGGATGGTGACGAAGATGTTCGCTCCTCTCTTGGGCCGAACTATGGAAGCCTATATCGACGATATGGTGGTGAAGAGTAAGGAGAAGTCCCAACATCTCGCCGACCTAGCAGAAATGTTTGCCATTCTAAAGCATCACAAGCTTCGGCTGAACGCCTCCAAATGCGCCTTCGGAGTTGGCACTGGAAAGTTTCTGGGGTTTTTGGTTACAAACCGAGGAATTGAAGCCGACCCATCCCAAATCAGAGCGATACAAGAGCTGGAGCGCCCGAATTCCACGAAGGACGTGCAACATCTTGCCGGGATGGCAGCCGCGCTGAATAGATTTATCAGCCGGTCTTCGGATCGTTGCAGGCCCTTCTTCAAAACTTTGAAGTCCAAATTCTTCTGGGACGAAGAGTGCGACCGCGCACTGGCAGACTTAAAAGCGTATCTCTCCTCGGCCCCGATTTTGGTCACACCTCAGCCGGGTGAAGAGCTGTACCTCTACGTGGCTGTTTCTCAACACGCTGTGAGCGCGGTATTGGTTCGTGCTGAGGGCGTCCAGCACCTACCAATCTTCTATGTAAGCAAGACCCTGCTCCCGGCCGAAACCAGATATCTTCCCTTGGAAAAATTGGCACTGGCCCTAATGATGGCGTCAAGAAAACTGGCGCACTATTTTCATGCCCATACAATAGTAGTGCTGACCGAATTTCCACTTAAGGTGCTCTTCGAAAAGGCGGACTTCACGGGGAGAATTCTGAAATGGGCCGTGGAATTGGGCCAGTATGACATTAAGTTCCAACCACGCACCGCGATCAAAGCGCAAGCCCTTGCAGATTTTGTGGCGGAATTTGCCCCAGGAACACATCCAGTCTGTCCGGTTGATTTGGTTGGTGCGGAATTAGCACAACCCAGGATTCTGGCAACAGAGATATGTGATGGCTCGCGAGCGGGAGAAGAGCAGAGCTTGCTTGAAATAGCAAAGGCCGACGATTCAACAAAAGAAGCACCCAGCAAAGACGTGCAAGGAGACCAGATTGAGCCTACCAAAGACTTGGAATTGAGAAGCTCCCAAAATCCGTCTGATTGCTGGAAGCTGTTTCTTGGCGAGATGTGGAAGTTGTTTGTCGATGGGGCGTCCAACAGGCATGGGGCCGGGCTGGGAATTGTGCTGACTTCACCAGATGGGCTGATTATTGAGCAAGCAATTACGCTCGGCTTCCCAGCGTCTAACAACGAGGCAGAATATGAAGCCCTCCTCGCCGGTTTGAGAAGCGCATTGAGAATGAAAGCCACAGCCCTTATGGTTTTCAGCGACTCCAAGCTGGTGGTCAATCAGGTCTCAGGGGAGTATGAGGCAAGGGATGAAAGGATGGCCAAGTATCAAGCGTTGGTGCGAGAAGAGATCAAGAAGTTCTCTGCGATAAGAGTGGAACAGATAAACCGCGAAGCAAACAACACGGCTGACGAATTGGCTGGGCTCGCCTCCACTCAGACAGCTTTTCCTAACCCCTTGATGATAGAGTTTTTGCCTCGGCCAAGCATTGAGGAACCAGAAGCAACCGAGATACACTGCGCCGACTTGGGTCCCTCTTGGATGGACCCCATCATTGCCTTCCTGAAAGATAGAGTTCTACCAGAAGAAAAGAAGGCGGCACACAAGATCCGAGCAAAATCAGAGCGGTTTTGGCTCTCCCCATCCGGAGCCTTATATAAGAAGTCCTTCACCGGGCCGTATTTGAAGTGCGTCCACCCCGCCAGGGTGGAAGATTTTCTCTTTGAAATCCATGAGGGCATCTGCGGAAGCCATACAGGGGGCAGATCTCTGGCGTACCGAGCAATCTCCCAAGGTTACTGGTGGCCATGCATGCAGGCAGACGCGCAGAAATACGTTCGCCGATGTGAAAAGTGTCAGAAATTTGCTCACCAAATCCACCAGCCAGCAAGGGAGTTGCTCTCGCTCACAAGTCCTTGGCCGTTCGCACTTTGGGGATTGGATATTGTCGGACCACTCCCAGTTGCACCGGGCAATCGCAAGTTTTTCATCGCCGCCACTGATTATTTCACCAAATGGGTGGAGGCCGAGCCACTGGCAACCATTAAGGAGAAGGACGTTAAGAAATTTGTTTGGCAAAATGTGATCACTCGCTTCGGTATACCCAGGGCGCTCATCTCAGATAATGGCACTCAATTCGATGGGAAACTCTTTCGCGGATTTTGCGAAGAGTTGAAGATTGAGTTCTACAATTCAACCCGGCTATCCTCAGTCGAATGGTCAAGCAGAGGCCTCAAACAAGACCATCCTGGATGGGCTGAAGAAGCGGCTCGAGAAGGCAAAGGGAAGTGGGTTGAAGAGCTTCCTAATGTGCTATGGGCATACCGCACTACGCCAAGACGGTCGACCGGAGAAACACCGTTTGCTTTGGCTTATGGTATGGAGGCCGTCATCCCATTAGAGATTGGCATGCCAACCATCCGCTCAGAAAGTTTCCAGCCAGACTTGAACAATGAGCCGTGGCACTAGAACTGGACCTTGCTGAAGAAAGACGGAGCGCGCATTGATCCACATAGCGGCTTATCAGCAGGAACTGTCCAAAAAATACAACAAGGCAGTGCACCCTAGGCTATTCAAGATTGGGGATTGGGTCCTCAGGAAGGTGCTTGGCAACACAGTGATCCCTGGCGAAGGCAAGCTCGGTGCAAATTGGGAAGGACCATACAAGGTGATTGGCCTTGCTGGCAAGGGGGCATACCATCTGGAAGACTTAGATGGCAAGGCTATCCCCAGACCGTGGAATGCAGCAAACCTCAAGGTCTTTTACTTTTGAATTGTAATTTGTTCATGTTGCTTAGCTTTTTTAGACCTCTAGCCCTTTGGCATGTGATGTAAGAGATGGCAATGTTTTTGTAATGAAAATTAGTCTTTTTGTTCGGTATTACATTTGTCCAATGATATCACAAGGCACAAAAGGCAATTATGAATGCCAGGGGCAAGAACCGGCCTACATGTGACCGGACTGTTTTCCTTGGAATAGGAGCAGGCCGCACAAACAGTTGCGTATGGAACAATGCGCATTAGGGCCGAGCTGGTTTTGCTCGCCCAGAGGGAATGTTGGCGGCGTGACCAACCTAACTGAAACATTGGTGATTTGCCCAATGTAGGAGCCGAGCTGATTTTGCTCGGCCCATTCAGCATATTGGTGTCTTTTCCAATATGGAAACGAGCTGGTTTTGCTCGGTGGAATTGGCAACATTGGTGCCCTGTCCAATGGTTATGAGGCCGAGCTGAATTCTGCTCGGCCAAAAGGAAATATTGGCGCATTAAACAACTCGAAAGGCGAGCTGGTTTTTGCTCGGCCGAATTAAAAGCTGATGCCTGCAAACCGATCAAGGCCGAGCGGACTTTGCTCGGCCAAATACAAAATATCATTTTTGAAATGCAAGGAACTGCAAGGTTACTTGAAGGCGACCGTTTGTGCGGTTCAGCCGACCTGCCAGTTAAATAAAGTTTGAAGCAAGAAACTCACACGCATGCAAGCCGAAGAGAAACAACAGATACACGAGCAAAAAGTTCACGTTTCATTAATAGAAGGCAAAAGTTCAGTACAAAAGGGGGGCTTGGCCCGGTTACATTGCAAAACAAAAAAGAGAAAATGAGAAAATAAAAAGCTACGGAAAACAAGAAAACGAAACAGAAAAATCTTCAAGCAAGGTTCTGGTCGGCCGTTTCTTCCGCTTGCTCACCAGCAACGGCTGTCAGCTCGGGCAGGCTTTCCTCGGCGTCGTCAGCCTCCACCGTAACAACCTCCCGATCAATGACTTCTTCATTTTCTGCATCTGGAGATACCACAGGAGAAGAAGTCTATTCGGTTTGCTGCGCGGCGGCGGCTTCCTCCTCAGCCTTCTTCCTCGCCTCTACAATTAGCCGGTTCTGTGCGGCGTTGGCATACGCTTGCATATAGACCGGGATATATGCAGAGGGCGGATTAATGAACATGTCAGAATCCTGACCAAGGCCAACTTTTTCCACGGCAGCTTTCCAGCCGCACTGGAAAAAGATGTCCTTGGTCGCCTGGACCTGCCGCTCATAGGTCCTCTCACCCTGAGCATATCCGCGGTCCTCTGCATCGTCAACCGCCTTGCCCATGGCTTCTCTGTTCGCATTTCGAAGCTTCCTCAGCTCGGCGAGGTACCGAGCTTTGGTTGACTTCACGGCTCGTTGCTTGTCCGCATCAGCTCGGTCAACTTTCTGCTGCAGTTTATCTCGCTCCGCCGCGATAGCTTCTTGCGCGGCCTTCAATTTTGATATTTCGGCTCTTTGGGCCTCGTTTTCGGTGATGGTCTCACGCAGATTTTGCTGTACTTTGATCATGCGGTCATGGGCGAGATAGTTCTTCTGCGCGGCCTGCGTACAAAAGCCAAACCGATCAGCATCCGAAAACCGAGCAAAAACCGAGCAGCCAGTTGAAGCAAAAACAAAAATGATGGGACTTACCAACACAATGGATTTTGCCGCCGAGCGGAGAACCTTCAGGTCCGACAGCTCGTCGTGCCTCTTCATGTCGGCTGGAAGGATTAGCCCCTTGCTCATGTTGAAGCCAAGGGAGTAGTCCTTATCAGCGTAGACTGAATCCTCGGTAGAAACTGGACGGCCCTGGTAGTTGAACTCGGGCGCCCAGACCGGGGGGGTGGCCGGGCCCTTGCCCTTGGATTTGCGGGCGAGTGGCTGTTTGGCCTGGTCCGCCAGCTCGGTTGAACCAACCTCGGTTGAGTCTTCATCAGCGAGGCTCTGACCGGCTTTGTCTTTCCTCAGCCTTTTCTTTGGTCGGCCAGCCCCTTGTTCGCTAGCCAGGGCGAGCACCGCGCCTTCTGTCTGTCCGGCGGGAGTGGAGGAAGTTCCCCGGTCGCTTGTGGAGGCTGGGACTCGCCTCCTCTCCGGTGATCATAGACTTGATCGCTCGGATTTTCGCCATCTCTTGCTCGGCGGAGTGGGACGAATCTGATCGGTGGAAGGGTTGGGTCTGGCTCTGGAGATGGAGCGCGCAGAAAGTCGGTCACGCGACCTTTGCGCGGTGCCTGATAGTTGTATGTTTGCTCGAAGCCGAGCAGTTTTGAGGCTTCTCTCTCTTCCTCGGGGTGGCGAAGAAGAGCTCGGATGGCTTCTCGGTTGGCTTGGTGGTAGTCTGCTGCCAAGTGCTTATCTGCAAGAAGAAGACAAGTGTTAGACCGACAAAAGACGACAAAAATGAAAAACAGAAAGAACATAGTGCGGTCAGCCGGGCTACTCACCAGCTCGGCCCAAATCTTTCCTAATGTACCAGCCCGGTATGGGCGCCTCGGTGTCCTCGTAATTACCGGACACCCAGAGGAAGTCGTCATCGTTGGCTTCTTTGTCCGGGTTGCCTTCGATGAGCTTTGCCCGGCCCTTCTTCACTTTGAGGTACCAGCAAAGCCCGCTTTTATTCCTACTTAAGCTATATTGGTGGAATATCTCTGCGAGGCCGAGATTGAGACCGAGCCTTCGATTCAGCTCGGCTACTCCGTTTATTATCTTGTACGTATTATTGGAGACTTGGGACGGGCATAGCCTTGTCTGCCTCAAAAATTCGCAGATCAACGGCTGCACGGGGAAGCGGAGCCCTCCCTCGACAATGGAAACGACCGTAAAGGGGCACCGGTCTAAGTCTCCCCACGGCGTATCCCCTTTTTTAGCAAGCTCTAAGACTACGTCGTTAGGAATCTTGTACTCCCTTCTAAATTCGGCCATCGCACCAGGCGAGCTTACCATAAATCGGTACTTCCCCATTATCTTGGTCTTATTTGGTTTTGTAACTCGGTCAAAAATGTGGTGTGGTTGCTCGGACTTTGAGCTCCACCAATGGTAATGCTGGAACTGGCTTGGTCGGTTCTATTTGTTCTGCATGTTGAAAAATAAGGCCAAGGGTTAGCACGGCAGATATTGCACGGCCCCTATTGGAAATAGCTTAGTAAAGGACTCTAGTGTTTTGATCGGCGAGTCCCAGCTCGGTTCAACTACATCTACGTCCAATTCTCCTAGTTCGGTTATAGCTCGGTTGAGACCTAATGATGGATCTAGTCGACACACCAGCTCGGTCAAGGCTTGGGCGAGGTTTTCACGGTTTTCATTCAGGTCACTCCACTCACCGACCTAATGTGGTATTCAGCCCGATTGCAGCTTCTGCGAGAAGCCACAAACAGTTTTTTTTGCTCGGTTGTCGCTCTACCTACGGATCAAAATGGGCCTTTAGCTCGGTCTTACCCGGATTCAAACTGTTCATCCCATTTCTGGGATGAATCCGCTCAAACCCAGGAGGAACAAGAGCACGAAGGCCCCATCCACTCCCACAGTTTTCATTTGCCCTAGTGTGTGATGGTTCTAAGCGATGGGAGGGACTCTTAACAACCCCAAAGCACAAACGCAAAGAATAATGGTACAAAAAATGAAGAACAGCGAAGAACACGCATGAAGAACACGAAAACAGAAACCAAAAAGGCAATGGGGGGAAGAAGAGCTTACCAGAAGATGAAGGTGGGCCTTGAAGAACTCAACCGTAGCAACAGGAACAAAGACAAGGGCTCGAAAATGGCAATGGCAGAAAGAGTGCAGAAGCTGTGGAGGCTAGGGTTGGCTTAGAGACGAAGATGAATAGTGAAGGGCCTAAACCCTTCGTATGGGGTTTATTGATGGGGGGAATAGACCAAACGGCGCAGCCGTTTGAAATTCGGGCGTGGGAGACAGCTGGCTCCACGACCCAATAACGCGAAGCCACGTGGCCTTGAAAATGCGGCTGTCAGTACGGCTGTGAGACCTTTGACGTGACTGAGGAGGTGATAGCCGAACAATTGTGACAGCTCGGGGACAGATGTGTCTCCAATTACGGCTCGGCGACAGATGTGTCTCCAATTACGCTCGGCCTTAGCTCGGCGACAGATACCTCTCCGATCAATGCTCGGTTTGGCAGTGGCGCGACTTGACCGCGGCTCGGTCGAGATGGTAAACCCAATCACGATAGCTCGGATGGGTTTAAGGGGCAATTGAGAGGGAAGATTTGCGTGATAGTACGGCCGAGCAACGGCGACGTCAGACTTAACGGAATGCACAGCGCCGAGCTAACTCATCTATTGACGCGACTGAATTGCACGGTCGGAGAACGGGACCGGGCAAGCGCGAACTGGACCTAGCCGAGCTGTTACCCGCACGTGCGATGAGGTGCTCGAAGTGGCGTATGGAAACCGAGCTATAGAATGGTCCGGGTTGGGCCGAGGATGCAGCCAGGCCGGCATGCCTCTGACCGGCCAGCCGAGGCGAATGGCTTCGTGTGACCGAGATTGTAGATAGGACGGTTGGCTGCCGACATGCCCCGCAACCGGTTGGTCCCGATGAATCGGTTCAGAAGTAGCTCGCCCGAGGTGGTCTGTCTTTCACGGGATAACAAGGGACAGCTCGGCAATATGTAGCTCGATTGGTGATCTTCCGCAAGCAGTAGGCCGGCTGTGGTATCTCGGTCTAGGGTGCCACCTGGACCAATGGTGTGAAGGAAAGGACATCTGCTCCACGAACGCCTCAATACCGTTAGACAGTTCAGTGTGTACCGGTGAAAGGACTAAACCTTTACACGCGTGAGGTGGTGAGAGGCGCACACTGCCACTTGTCCAGGGAAGGACAGCAGAGGTAGTGCGCGCACAATCCTGAGGCTGCATGGCTAGCCTAGGAATGGAGGAGAAAGACGAACGTGGGAGGTATGCGAACGGACTCTCACAAACACTCTCTCCTTTGATTGTCTTCTTCCTTGGTGATCTGACTTGATCGTCGGAGGGTCTTTCCGGCACACCACCGCCGGGCAGCTCACCCTTTTTGTGTTGCAGAGATAGACGCCGCTACCAGAAGCTTGACATTCAAGGCGTACAGAGAGTAAAGAATATTTCACCCCTGTACACCAGGTATATTTGGACAAGTGTTTTATTGTCTTTGCAAAAGAGTCAAACATTATTGGATTGGAACCCATTGTTTTAGAGTCAATAACATTAAATTGAGGACAACACCTGAATTTACCCGGGAAACAAAATAATAATTTGTCCAAGATTAGGAGGGAGGATGCACGTGTACGGCGCAGATATGAGGAAGTGTTTATGTGTGGAGATTCTAGTATTTGGGAGAAAGAGACGCGAGTGATGGTGTGTCCATCACTATCATACATACTGTGGGACAAGAATTGTGATATTGAAAGTACATTACACTTGCTCAGCATAAAACTTGTGTGCTGATGCATTAACTGAGTTTGGAATTAATCAAGTTGAAGACATCTTTGTTGTAAATGATTCCTTAATTAAAATCAAAGAACTGCTTGTTTGGAACATGATGGATAGAACTGTAGAAAGAGCTTAGCACTGTTTAAACTTTGTTTATTCTGATGTATCCAAAAAACAGAAAGTACATTACACTTCTTACTACACACTACACCACAATAAAGAACACAAACAGAGAGATTCCAGAGACTGCAAACTAGGCCACAGCCCCACGGGCAACTTATCCACACTGTTTTAGTCATTCAGAAATTTTATTCACAAATTTTTTTTTAATAAAAAGTATTTTTTGATTGAGAGTTTCATTATAAATGTGAATTCTATTTTATAAGAATTGAATCTAAACTCATATAATAGTATAACAATTCAATATAAAATTTTAAAGATTTTCTCCCGATCGGTTTTGGTTACTTATTCCCTGTGAGCTTGAGTAAGTAAATTACAATTTTCATTTATTTATTTTTTACTGTGTTTATTTTTATTTATTTAAGACAATAAGGTTCACAGCATTGAATGGGGCAGTACATTTTGGCCTTATTTGGTTGGTGTCTAGTAGGGGTGAGCAGCGAATATATTGATCCGTTAAAATCGATCGAACCAAACCGATTCGCCGCATTTTGAACGGACGCATGAAGATGAGCGGACGGTTGTAGATTGATTTTCTCCAATCCGCCAATCTGGCGGACGGATGGCGGATTTGAGATTCTTTTGGCCGCAACCGAATCGCCAAACTGCGAATACCCCTAGTAATTTATAAGATATTGTGTTTTCAATTTGTTTAAATATTCTGTTTATGTTTTCAATTAAAAAAAGAGTTTAAATATTCTGTTGAAAAAAAAGTTTTCAACTTGAATATCTTTTTTGAATTGAAACAAATAAACGTATTATTTATCTATATTTTTGGTTTTTAAATCTATCTCTGAAAATAATAAATAGAAAATATGATATATGCTGGTTGATTTTTGTTTTCAAAAACAGATATATATGTAACAATACAGAGACATACAATCTCTACTACTACTTTGTTCATGGTTTTGGTGATTTGAATTGTTTTTATATTTTAAGAATCACAGATTGTAATACTTTATGTGGATGAGGCATGTAATGATTGTGATATTCTAAAGTTTCAAACTTTCTTACTATGGATGAGGCATGCAGTGATTGTAATATTTTTTTAAGTCATTAACTGTAATACTTTCTCCTTTTTTTTTTTTTTTTTTTTTTTTGAGGAAGTGCACAAATTGAATTATGTTAAAAATTTATAAAATTTTAAACCGCCAAACCGATTCACATCCATCCGCCAAACCGCTAATCCGCTCAATCTATATCCGCCGGATTGGCGGACGGATGCGGATTGATTTTCTCCAATCTACCAATCTGGTGGACATATGACGGATTGGAGGTTCTGTGGCCGCAACCGACTAAGGCCAAGTTTGGCATAACCTAAATAATACAAAAAGTTAAAAAGTCACTATCCTATTTAAGTCACATCATCTTATTTAAATCACATCACCTCTCTAACACATTACATCAAACCCAACCCAAACCCAACCCATATAAGCCAATAAGTCAAAAAGTGTAATTTTTTAGAACATCCCAAACTCTAGAGATAATTCTTGAGAAAAAAATTTAAAAATTTATTTGGTGAAAATTTTTATTAAAAAAAAATTCAAAATTACTTTTTTCTCTCTTACACATCAATCAATCAATTTTTTTTCTCCTCTCTCATTTTCCCACATCCTATCTATCAATCAATCACTTTTTCTCTCATACTCATATACTCAACTACAAAAAGAAAAATAAATCATCTCAAATTTTAAAATTTCAAAACTATTTTCAAAATTTTTAAATTTTATAAATTCTTTCTAAAAAATTATTTCACAAATTCAAACCAAACATAACCTTTATTTTTTAATAGTGGACCACTATTTTGGACAAATTAGTGCAAATCCATTTTCTATTTCATATAAATGAAGATATACAAATAATAAATTATATACTGTATATGTAATGATATGATTATTTTAAAATAAAATAAAATATCTATTTAATTAAAAATAAATTGGTAAGAATATTATTTGAGTGAAGTACCATTAAATTTTAAAATATAATCTTATGAACTGTTTAGTTCTTATTTTTTCTTATGAACACAAAAGTCTCATTAAAATAAAAATTACACAAACGGATAGCAACTTACATGTTTAGATTTAATTTTTTTAGTGACAAAAGTGAGTTTCTCCAAATGTAAAATTACACATTTGAACAATTTATATTATAGAAGTTTTGGATTTCCCTCTTTCTAGTACAAATTCCACATTACGAACAAAAATGTAATATTCCAATAATGTAACATTACAATATAACACATTAAGAAATTCATTTGTGTACTTTTCTCAAATATAACAACGTAATACTAAATTTTTTTTTTATATAGGCTAGGTTTGGGAAGATGGTTTGTGGCTATTTTAGTTAAAAAAAGACAAAATAGGCTATTTTAGCCACAACAAACAAAACATCACATCCAATCCATAATCATTACACTATTCTCTCACAAAAAAAGTTAAAAAAACCAAAAAGTCCTTCCCAAACCAAACTTTTTAGCCCAAGCTAAAATAGTCAAAAAAATCAAAAAGCTAAAAAGCCAACACACTTCCCAAACAAAGCCATAGTGTATTTTTTCCAAATATAACACTCTAATTTAACAAAAAAAAATTCTTAGTGTACTTTTCTCAAACGTAACATACACTCCAATCAATGTAATCCCTAAAGTAACACTCTCATGTAATATACTCTAACGTAACACACACAAAAATACTACAAAATTTCTTAGTGCACTTTTCCAAATGTAACACTTACAGTTTGAAATTATACATTTATCAAAATTTACTAAGGAATTTTTGTACTTTTTTTAGAATAATTTGAAGAATCTCACATCCTCTTGGAATGGTTTGAAAAATTTCACATCATTTTTTTAGAGTATTACGTTTGGGAAAAGTAAACTAAGGAGTTTTTTTGAGTTTTTTTTTTTTTTTTTTGTTACATTAGATTGTTACATTAAAGAATTTTTGTATGTGTTATATTAGAATGTTATACTAATAATTTTTTTTAAAGTATTACGTTTGAAAAAAATACACGAAGGATTTATTTTAGAGTGTTACATTATAGTGTTACGTTTAAGTGTTACATTGAAGTGTTACAGTTTGAAATTATATATTTGTCCAAAATTTACTAAGAATTTTTTGTACTACTTTTAAAATATTTAAAGAATCCCACATTCTTTTAGAATGTTTGAAGAATCTTATGTTTCAACTCATTTTTGTACTCCTTTTAAAATATTTTTTAAATAAAAAAATTTTCATATAAAAATTCATTCTAAATTTGATTCTCATTAATTTTGTATCTACCTTTCTAGCACAAAAGAAAATAAGGACACATACTAGAAATAAGATTATAATAATAAATTTAATTTTTAAATAATATATTAAATCTATATTTTTAAAATTAATGAGACTAATTAATGTATAAAAAAATTTAAAACTAAATAAATCAATCATTCTCCAAAATTAAGTAAATTTTCCTATTATTTTCTGTTCCATATTGGATCTTTACTGGGTCCCAACCCCAGGTGGCATTGGTCTCGCCATTGACTAGATGTTCAAATCATTTGTATTCAGATATTTTTCATATGAGAAATTATAATATATAATTTTTTTTAAAATGATATATCATATCATATATATATATATATAGTTATGTCTTTTTTTAATTATGATATTATTCTAATTATGACTCATGAATTATTTAATTATATATCATGTTATGTTTAATTATGACTTTTTTTTAGTTATAATTTAAAAAATTAAAATTATGTCATTTTTCTTTTTAGTTATAAAGTACATATAATATATAATTTTTGAAATGTGTGCACCATAATATTTTTCTTTTCATATTAAAATTTAAAAAGAGATATAAAAGTGATTAGTGATTAGTTCACAATTTTAACTACTATCAAATTTTAGTTTGGGGCATTATTTGTATTTGCCCAAGAAGCATACTATATAATTTTTCCTCTTGCAAGAAAGGTTATTTGGTAGTCTATATTTGGAAGATACTAAAATAGTGGAAAAGTTATTATTAAAAAGTTAAATTTTTTTTTTACATATCTTTCTATAAAAAATAATTAAAATAATTAACTTTTTTCAAAGGACCCTTTAGTATTCTTCTAGACCATTCACCTTTCGAACACTCGTCATTTTATTTTTTTAAAGGAGATATCACTATTTAGGGGTGATTTGTCATCTCCTAAATAATCCATCTTTTTATCTTTTTATCTTTTTTCTATCACATCACTTCTCTACTTTTCTGTATATCTTTTCGTAAAAAAATAAAAAATATACTTATTTAGATCATCCCAAATAACCCCTTAGTAGGCATTTTAAAAAATTATTACACATTAACAAAAAAAATATAATTATAATTATTAATATTTATTTAATTTATCATATTTTTGTATTTTTTTCTTAGGTGTAATTTTTTCTTTTTTAAAAACTAATAAAAAAGTGATAAGTTTCAGAGATTCAAACTGATGAAACATAAATTGGGACACCACTTGATTATGTCGGAAAACAACAATAGTAGAATTTCCCTTTTGCTTTTGAGGAATTTTCCCTTGTACTTACGTAGCCTCAAAAAATAAGAACAATATAAGAAAATAATAAAAGGACTGTGCTACATCTCCTAATTTTTGGCCTCCTAATCCTCTTAAATTTCAAATCAATGCAAAAAAAAAAAAAAAAAAATCTAAAACGACATCATTTTAGACATTAAAAATTAAAAGAGTTTTTTTTTAGAGAAACAAATCATTTTCCATAATAAAAATTGTACACACCGCCATGTAATATTCCCGAAACGCATGATAATTTCTACTTTTGCAGCTTTCTGGGGTTGGCCTCATTATCAGTCTAGCACCAAAAACTTTGGATTATTAATTTTAATTTTATAATAATAATAATATTAAAATCAATTTTTGTGTGGAAAAGTTATAATTTAGGTACTATTTGACATCCCTTATAAAAATATATTTTTAAATTTGTTTTTGGTTATATCACCTCTTTATTTTTGGGTAAATTATAAATACCCTCTCGAGGTTTGGTGAAAATACAGATTTCTCCCTGAGGTTTGAAAAATTACATCCCGCCCCGTAAGGTTTATATTTCCATAACAAATTGTCTCCTGAGATTTTTATTTTTATACAGATTCTCCCTTAATTTCTCCTAATTTGTTATGAACATTTGACTCTCAGGGGGCAATTTGTAATTTCTCAAACCTCAGGGGGAATCTGTATTTTCACCAAACCTCGAGAGGGGTGTTTGTAATTTACCGTTTATTTTTTTACACATTTTTTCGTAATTAAAAAGTATATTTGTTTAGACCATTCTAAACACCCTCTCAATAATCTCTCTTTCATGGTGATTTTTTTTTTTTTTTTTTTTTTCTTATAGAGTAAATATTATAAATTTATATTTTAAAAAAAATACTATTATAATTTAGGGGGATGCACCAATAAATCCCAAATTAATAACTTATACACTGTTTAGTCCTAAAAGTTTTCTTATAGACTAAAAGGTCCCATTACAATGTTTCAAACATCAGATTAATGTTTCGAACATTAGATTTCAAATATCTAATGTTCATCAGATTTTAATAATGTTTGAAATTATAGGATGAATGTTTCAAACATTAGATTTCACACATCTAATGTTTATCAGATTTCAATAAATTTTGAAATTATAGAATGAAATATCAGATTCATTTACATCATGAACATCATGATGATGTATAAATGAGCCTAAATGGAGCATAAGAAAACTTTTAGGACTAAATGGTTTAACTTTTCAGAAACTAGAATTTATGGGTAAACAAATTTGGCAAATTCTGATCATATGAAAAATTTATTCTTTGTTTGAATTACGCCAGAAGATTTCTGTAGATGGTTAGAACGGTTTTGATTTAGACAAATTATTAAGTCGACTATAGGAATTGAAATAAGAAAATTTTAATGATTAAATGAAATTGATTATTTAAAAATAAAATAAAAAATAAAACTAACTCATAATTTTTTATTGGGCAAATTACACAAATAGTCCCTATAGTTTGGGGCTTGTGTCACTTTAGTCCCTGACTTTTCAATTGTGACACATTTAACTCTGAATTTTGAATCTTGTTTCAAATAAGGACAATTGAATATATAATTAGATTTTTCAAGGGTAAAATTGTCAATTTGATAAAATATAAACTAATTTGACAAAAATAAATGTCAAGCAAATATTTTTGAATTTTTAAAAATTATTTCTACCTACTAAAAATAAAATTATGTACAATTGATAAATCTTTTAGACATTTATTTTTTTTTTTACCAAATTAATTTTTATTATGTGTTTGGATGATAATCATGTAAAATTAATTTTAAAAAATTAATCATGTAATTTTTATTAATTTTATCATTGGTGGATAAAAATAATTTTAAAAATATTAAAAATATTTTTTTGACATTTATTTTTGTCAAATTAGTTTATATTTTATTAAATTGATGATTTTACCCTTGAAAATTCTAATAATATTTTCAATTGTCCTTGTTTAGAACAAGATTGAAACTTCAGGGTCAAATGTGTCACAATTGAAAAGTCAGGGACCAAAGTGACACAAGTCCCAAAATATAGGGACTATTAGTGTAATTAACCCTTTTTTATTTATATATCATCGTTACACCTAACATTTTGGCTACTCCCCACTTTGATGTGCGGTAAGTTGCCTTCAAACAAAAAAGTGAGGCAAGCTTGAGATTGAGGACCACACGGACAGACAACCCCCGAACCGAGCTGTGCTAGTTTAGGATAAGTTTCTCTTCATATTTTATACCGAGCTGTGCTAGTTTAGGATAAGTTTCTCTTCATATTTTATATCTTTATATTTATTCATATTTTTCTTGCAAGTCTCAATTTAAATTTATTTTGATAATTCAAATCGTTTATTTTGTGTTTTACAGTAAAAATTATTCATAAAACAAAGAAGAAAGTAGACTTATAAAATAACTATAAACACAATAACAAATCATGCTTTGTTTTATAAAATGAATGGTTTAAGTTTATAATCATGTTTCATATTCATTTTATAAAACAAATGTGATTTGTCTTATGTTTATAATTGTTCAATGAAATTAATTTGTTATATGGATCACCTTTATTACAGGGCCTAAGTAAATTATTCAGATCATTAATGTGAATTCAAATTTGAGCCTATGAGAGAAGTACAAATGGATATGTGTGAGTGATTTTCCGATCACACTGCCCACCTTAGTAATTCAGCTGTAGAACACAGGCAGAATAGATGGTACCCTGCTGTCCTGTACAGAAAGAGAAGGCTCCGGCGGTGGTTCTTCCACCCGGGGGCACTCTGACGATCAAGTCAGTATATCTTTCAAAGATAAATCAAGTACCCAACTTACTAGCTTGAGTGTATAAAAACATACCTTAGACCTATGGGGGTGCCTCTTTTTATAGCCAACATAAACCTAGTCCCAATAGAAGCCTAACTTCTATGGACTCAGGATTACTGCTAATCTTGGACTCCCAGTAAGATTAGGATAAACTCTCTAAGAGTCTTATCTTAATACAAACTGAAGTCTTCTCTCATTCTAGGACTCTTGTCCCTCATCTAGGTTGAGTTCCCTTTTTATTTTCGGACTCTTGTCCCTTATCCACTTATCTCGGATTCCGATATCTTCGGAGATAACCTCGGCCTTGCCGAGATCACCTCGGCATACTACCAGGACACGTGGCACCTCGGCTGACACGTCGGCGTCACCTTGCCACGTGTTGGTACTCAGAAAATATATCCCCACAACTGCCCCCTAGGTTCTATTACCTCAGCATTCCGAGGTGATGGAACCTATATCGTTCCTTCCTTCAATTACGTCGGCTATGAACCCCTCAACCGAGATCATGTTCTTCAGGCCGACATGTCTTCTCTCAAGAACAAGAATTCAAATGAACTCTCCCACGCGCATGAGCTGTCATGCATCACTTCTCAACCGTTCCACTTACGCGTTTCATCTTCATTGGCTCGTGCCTGTGACGCGCTTGTAAGCCGTCTTTCATCTGTCTGCGCCGTCTGACGTGTGCGTTGCTCCAGGCACATTAAATGCCCTGTTTTGCCGCCGTTTCAAGTTTTTGACAAAAAACTTTCCTCTCTATCTTCGTTTCTTTACTTTTGCATTCGATTTACTTGCTCTCTCTCTCTCTCTAAACTCTTTCTCAAATCCGCCATTGCTCAAGCTCCAAGCTCTGCAACTGTTTCATTCTTCTATTCCAGCGAAGCTTTCGCCGTTTCGTCGTGTCTGCCACCGTCGCCTGACCTCGGCGACCTTTATACCGGCTTCATTTTTCCTGGTAAGCCTTTGTTCCTTTCATTCCTAATTTTTTTATGCTCTTTTGCTTACTTGCTGCCATTACTGCTTTGTTCAAACCTTTGATTTGTTGAACTATTCATCTGGATGCGTCTATTCCATGATTTCGCTCATGT
Organism: Camellia japonica; assembly: GCA_030407325.1. NCBI lineage: Eukaryota > Viridiplantae > Streptophyta > Magnoliopsida > Ericales > Theaceae > Camellia > Camellia japonica. The sequence goes on along the minus strand of JAPPVO010000059.1, from coordinate 131,516,236 downwards.
CTTGTACACTCCGCACTGTTTTCACCACTTTCTTGCCACCATTCTTGAGCCTGTATTTCTTGTATTTTTTATGCTTTTTGAGAACCCTACCTCTGTTCTTGATTCTGAAACTTTGTTCTTTGTTTCGTGTTTTCTGTGTTTCCTTCCAGATCTGTGCCCCCAATCTTTACTTTCGTAGATTTAGGTTTGGGATTTGTCTGTAGAACCTACCAATTCTTAGGAAAAAACTGAAACAATCCTTACCAACATTCACCTAGGTTAGAGCCGAGGTCCCAAAAAACCCTTAAAGAACATCCTCTTTCTGAAGTAGAATACCTTTACGCCGATATCATGGAGATGTGGAGACATAGGGCAGATACCCCAACCAAACTCGAATACTTTAGGGAAGAGTTCGCCATTCCTGCCGACGTCCATCTGAGGCTGGCTGGGGATGACGACTCTATCATGCCCACAGATGATACAATGCCCTTTCCCATTGTTGCTTTCACTGAATGTGGACTCAGGCTTCCACTTGATCCCCTTTTTCGTGAAGTTCTCCACTACTACAGGTTGAACCCTATGCAACTTACCATCAACTCCTATCGAGTGATTAATGGTATCATAGCCTTAGCTAGGCAGGAGAACGTTAGGATCACCTTTGCCGACATCCAATATTGTTATACCATGTGTGCCCTTAACTTGAAAGAAAAAGGTTTCGTCTATTACCTCAAGCTGAGGTCCACCGAATTCAAAATCGTAGCTGACCTCCCAGACTCCAACAAGGGGGCTGGAGATGATTACTTCATTACCTCTGGAAATTGGGAGTTTGCCCCAGGCGAGGATGCCCATCTTTTCCCTCTTTCTCGAACAGTTAAAGAGGGTAAGGGTAAGAGCCCAATATCAATACTTAGTTGTTTCTTTTCAAGTCTTCAATATTTTATCCGTTTCTAATGTCTGTTTTCCTCTTGCAGATGTTCGCAAGCCACCGAAAAACTTTCGCCAATCTTACGTTCCCAGCAAGGACCTGAAAAAACTCCTGGACTTGCCAGTTCACAAAAGAAAAGCGCCTCTTCTTCTCAACTTTATTCCAACATACAAATCGATTTTGCCCGACGTCCCCAAAAAAAAAGAAAAGCCTTTCTCCTCCTACTGCCACAACTCAAACCGCTTCTACATCTCGAACAGATCAAGGATCAACATCTGACCCAGCGGATTTGCCATCAACTTCGGCCCCATATTTGATCCCAATACCTAAAAGAAAACGTCGGCGAAGACTTGTAAAAACTGCTGAGATGGGTCGCCCAAAACCTGTTGCTGCAGATCTCCTTGCCGATCTCCCTGTTGACGTCGATGCTCAGCCGACGCAAACCATGCCCCCACCAAAGCCAAAAAGAACCAAGAAAGCCCAGTCAAAGGCTAAAGTGACTCAGGTCGAATCTGAGGATACTGTGCCTATCTCCAAGCTGGCTGAAAGCGACAAGTCTCAACCTTCTGCTGGGAAGAGGCGTGCAGAAACCCAGCCATCAGAATCCACACAATCAAAGAAGCCGAGGTCATCGTCTGCGACGACCTCGGGGTCCAGAATACCAAAAGTCCCCTGGACACCTGAAATTACTCTAGAAGATAAGCCTGTTCTTGCCAGCGACAGCGCCGATGACATCAATGTCGGCGTAGCACTCAGTACTGCTCTACTCCTCCCAGGCGATCTTGAGCGTAATGCCAAGATGAGTGAGTACGAGAACTACGCCTTTATGCTTCAACGTTCTGTCCAAGTAAGTGTCTTTATGTGGAAACTTGTCTTCTTTTTCTCATACTTTGTAAAATTCTGTAACAATTTGTGCCTTGTGTTTTTTCAGGCCATTCAACATGCCTACTCTCTTTCCATGCAAGCTTTTGAAAATCGGGAGAAGTTGGCCGACATGAGAAGGGAGGTTTCTACCCTTAAAAAGGAGAACAAAACTCTTCATTCAAAAATGAAAAAGCTGGAAGACCAGGCTGAGGCTGCCACCAAAGCCCAAACCTTAGCCTTAGAAAAGGCCGAATCTGCTGAGGCCATCAAGACAGTTGTTGAATCCCAAAAGAAAGAGGCCGAGGAAAAGCGGCCCAGGCCGAGAAGGAGCTTCAGGAGGCCTTGGCCACGAAAGAAGCCGAAATCAAAGAAGCTGATGAGAAGGCTTATGCCCAGGGCATAGCCGATGTTACTGAAGACTACAAACTGCAAGTCAGGCAGGCATGCAACAGGGGCTTCTCCCTTGGTTGGATGTCCCTGATAAAGAAACTTGACCTCCTGCCGATTCACCTCTTCGCAACACCGACGTTATTCCTCTTCCATTCCCCCCACATCCTCCTCCAAATCAAGTTGAAGATGAATCTGAATTTGAATTTGAGGATGAGGATAAGGATGATGATGAGGCTTTAGTAAGGAAACCTAAGGATGCCAATGAGACCAAGTCTCCTCTTCAGGATAATCAAGTCCTAGACTTGACTTATGAGGAGGATGAGAAGGTTGTCAAGGAGGCTACTCCTGAGCAAGCATCATCTGACGTTCCTCCAACCAATAAAAGTCCTGATCAAACACTTGCCGAAATTGATGCCGCGATTGTGGCAGAGAAGGCTGCCGAAGTAGTTCTTCAAGAATCTGCCGAGGTAGTTCACCAAGAACCTGCCGAGGTCCAAACCCAAATTGCTCCTGAAGCTGAAGAATCATAACTTCCATGTCTTTTGTACTCTTTTGTTTTTTGGACAATATAGTTTCTTTGTATGGCCGATGTGCACTCTTCTGAACAGTTACTCTTGGATTGTTTCCTCTTTTATGAAAGACTACAACTGTATTGTCTGAATGCTTTAATCTTTATTTTCTCTGGATTACTTCTGTATGATTCTATACTTAGAATATTTTGCATGCCTTTCATACTTTGCCTCCTTTGTGCAATCTTCTCGGGGTTACATACCTCGGGTATAATAACTACAAGTTTTACTTTGGCAAGATACTGACCTGCAAACTTTTCATGAATTTCAACAAGTGTAAAACATATACTATTCAATGTTAACTTTGCAAACTTTTCTCAAGTTATAACAAGTGCTAAACAATGATCTACTTGTAAATTGCTACAAATTTCAACAGATGATCGTATGTCGGCTTAACGTCATCTTGTAAATTGCTACAAATTTCAACAAGTGTTAAGCATTTTCTTTGATCTAACCAACCTGTAGATTGCTATAAGTGTTTAAGTAATAACCTCAGCTCTACTTCGACTTGTAAATTGCTACAAATTTCAACAAGCGAAGGGAAACAGTAATCTCGGCTTAACTTCAACTTGTAAATTGCTACAAATTTCAACAAGTGAAGATAAGGAATAATCTCAGCTTAACTCTAACTTGTAAATTGCTACAAATTTCAACAAGTGAAGATAAGGAATCAGCTTAACTTCAACTTGTAAATTGGTATAAATTTCAACAAGTGAAGATAAGGAATCAGCTTAACTTCAACTTGTAAATTGCTACAAATTTCAACAAGTGAAGATAAGGAACCATCTCAGCTTAACTTCAACTTGTAAATTGCTACAAATTTCAACAAGTGAAGATAAGGAATCAGCTTAACTTCAACTTGTAAATTGCTACAAATTTCAACAAGTGAAGATAAGGAACCATCTTGGCTTAACTTCCACTTGTAAATTGCTACAAATTTCAACAAGTGTTAAGCGTCTCTGCCTTCTTTCTGCCCCAATGTGAACCTGAGTTCCACTTGGGTTCTCATTATTCATGTCTACCAGAAACAATATTATGTATCTTTATCAATCATATGTGTTTGAAGAATTCTGAAAAGATTTTATTGATGACATCGGCCAAAAATAATGTAAATCTAATGATAGAAAAATTTCAAATTACAAGTGTTCCAAGGTCTTGGTAATGCTTTGCCCTCATTATCTTCAAGCCGATAAGCTCCATTGCCTAATACCGAAGTAATTCTGTAGGGTCCTTCCCAGTTTGGGCCAAGCTTGCCCTCTCTGGGATCCTTCTTGTTGCCGACGACTTTTCTCAAGACTAGGTCGCCGACTTGAAAATCTCTTGGATTGACCTTCTTGTTGTAAGCTCTGGCAAGCTGTTGCTGGTATACTGCGAGCTGAATTGCAGCTTTCTCTCTTCGTTCTTCTAAAAGATCCAGATCTCGGGCTAAGAGTATATCATTAGTCCCATTCTCAACTCCCTGGGTTCGGATCCCTGGGATGCCGACTTCCAGTGGAATGACTGCTTCTGTGCCATAAGCCATGGCAAAGGGGGATTCCCCTGTTGATCTTCTCGGCGTAGTCCGATATGCCCAAAGTACGTTGGGCAATTCGTCTACCCACTTTCCTTTTGCTGCCTGCAGCCTCTTCTTTATTCCATCCAAAATTACTTTGTTGGATGCTTCTGCTTGCCCATTACTTTGGGGAAAACTTGGTGTTGAAAAGTAATTCTTGATCTTGAATTTCGCACAAAAGTTCTTGATGAGTTTGCTGTCAAACTGCGTTCCGTTGTCGGCAACTATGGCTCTTGGAATGCCAAATCTGGTGATGATGTTTCTCCATATGAAGTTCTTGACGTCCACATCTTGGATTTTGGAAAGAGGTTCTGCCTCTATCCACTTCGTGAAGTAATCTGTTGCTACCAGCAAGTATTTTCTCTGCTCAGTTGCCTGGGGAAGTTGTCCAACAAGATCCATGCCCCACTGGGCAAACGGCCAAGGGCTGGATACTGGATTCAGGTCAGCAGCTGGCTGATGTATCAAAGGTGCAAACCTTTGGCATTGTTCGCACTTCTTTATGTATGCTTCTCCATCTTTTTGTATGTAGGGCCACCAATACCCCTGGGTAATGGCCCTGTGAGCTAGTGATCTGCCCCCAGCGTGGCTTCCACAGACTCCTTCATGAATTTCATATAAAAAATCTTCAACCTGCAAGGGTGTACGCACCTTAAAAGGGGTCCAGTGAAGGACCTTCTGTAGAGATGTCCGTCCGCAGTCAGACTGAATCTTGCCGACTTCAATCTGACTTTGTGTGCCTCCTTGCGGTCTTCTGGCAGCTTTCCTTCTTTTAGGAATGCAACAACTGCATCCATCCAGCTTGGCCCCATGTCCACACACATTGCTTCCTGCTCTGTGTTCTGTGGTTCTATGCTCGGGCCCGACATATAGTCAATCATAATTGTCCTTGTTTTTCCAGTCTGCATTGAACTTGCCAGGTTGGCCAACGCGTCGGCGTGGCTGTTATCATCTCGGCTTACTTGGAGTAGTCGGCAGTTCTGAAATAAGGCTGCCAATCTGATGACCTCTTTTGCATATGCCGACATCCTTTCGTCTCTGGCTGCAAATTCTCCTGTTGACTGGTTAACAATAAGCTGTGAATCACAAAAAACTATTACCTCATCTGCTTCTGCTGCTGCCGCCAGCTTTAGCCCTGCAATTAAGGCTTCGTATTCCGCTTCATTGTTTGAGGCTTTGAACCCCAAACGGATGGACTGTTCTATTATTTCTCCATCTGGAGATATCAGTAGTACCCCTGCCCCTGCTCCTTGCCGGTTTGAACTTCCATCGACAAACAGTCTGAAGGAGTCGCCGATGTAGATGCTGCAGGGTCTGAGTTTTTCCTTCCTTTGTTCTTTTGCCTTAGGCTGGGATTCTCCTTGCTTGCTGGGACAACGTTCATCTTGGCTCAACGGAGCCCGATGTTCGATGGATTCAGGCGTGAATTCTGCCACGAAGTCGGCCAAAACTTGGCCCTTAATTGCTGTTCTGGGCCTGAACTCCAGGTCATACTGGCCCAAGGCAACTGCCCATCTTGCTATTCTTCCTGTTAAGTCTCCTTGTTGCAATAAGGACTTCAGTGGGTGCTCTGTTAGCACCACAATCTTGTGCGCCTGAAAGTAATGGTTCAACTTCTTTGAGGCCATTACTAAGGCCAGCATTAATTTCTCTAGTGGTAGATACCTTGTTTCTGCGTCGGCCAAGGTTTTACTTACATAATAAACAGCCTTCTGTTCTCCTTTTTCTTCTCGGATTAGCACTGCACTTACTGCGTGTTCTGACACAGCTAAGTACAAAAACAGCTCTTCCCCAGGTTCAGGTGTTGAGAGGACTGGAGCCGTGGTCAGATATTTCTTTAGGTCGGCCAAAGCGGCCTCACATTCCTCAGTCCATAGGAAGTCCGTGGTCTTTTTCACCAGGTTGAAGAAAGGTTTACATTTGTCTGAGCTTCGGCTTATGAACCTGTTTAGGGCTGCGGCCCTTCCAGTAAGCATTTGTACCTGTTTTGCCGATGTTGGGCTCTGTAGATCTACGATGGCCTTGATCTGATCTGGGCTGGCCTCTATGCCCCTTCTTGTTACCAGGTACCCCAGAAACTTACCAGATCCAACTCCAAACGCGCACTTTGATGCGTTGAGTCGGAGCCGATATGTTTTGAGGATTTCAAATACCTCTTTTAGGTCGGCAAGATGACCCTTAGGCTCCTTGGTCTTCACGACCATGTCATCGATGTAGACTTCTACTGTTTGGCCAATCAAGTGTCTGAACATCTTGGTTACCAACCTTTGGTAAGTTGCTCCTGCGTTTTTCAGCCCAAAGGGCATTACTCTGTAACAGTACAGGCCTTTTGGGGTGATGAACGCTGTTTTCTCCTCATCTGGGGGGTACATGGCTATCTGGTGGTACCCCCTATAAGCGTCCAGGAAGCTCATCCTTCCATGTCCAGATGTGGCGTCTACCAATTGGTCAATCTTGGGCAAAGGAAAGCTGTCTTTGGGACAGGCTTTATTCAGGCTTGTAAAATCTACGCAGACCCTCCATTTACCGTTTTTCTTCTTTACCACCACAGTGTTCGATAGCCATGTCGGATAATTGACTTCTCTAATGGCCCTGGCTTCCAGTAGTCTGTCTACTTCTTCCTCCACTGCTTCGACGTGCATCAACGTCGGTCTTCTAGCTCGTTGTATTACAGGTTTGGCCGACCTGTCGACGTTCAGTCTGTGACATGTGACCTCGGGGTCAATGCCAGGCATTTCATAAGGTGTCCAGGCGAACACCTCTATGTTTGTTCTCAAAAAAGCTTCCAGTTCTCTTTCTTCTTCTTCGGCTAAGCCTGAGCCGAGAAGAAAGAAGCGCTCTTCGTCGCCCTCCTGGACGAGGATTTTCTTTAGTGTTTCCTCACTCTTCTCGGCCGGCTCCTTGCCGACATCATCTAGGACCTCCATGTCCTCATCTTCAATCTCTGCCTTCCCTGGTTCTTGTATGTTGCAGGTTGTTTTCATTACTGCTATGGAACAATTTTTGCCTGCAGTTGATCTCCTCTGACTTCTTCAATCCCATGTTCTGTTGGGAACCGCAATAGTTGATGCAATGTTGAGGGAACTGCCCCCATTGCATGCAACCATGGCCTTCCCAAGATGATGTCGTATGGTGAAGGTGTGTCAATCACGATGAACTCTGTCCTGATCTTCTTAGTGTCGGCTTGTACTTCCAAGTTTGTTGCGCCTAGTGGCCATGTCGGCGTTCCATTGAAGCCGACCATCGGGCCATTCGATTGCTCCATATCGTTTGGGTGAAGGCCCAGCTCCTTATAACATCTAACATTCATGATGTCACAAGAGCTGCCTTGATCTATTAGGATGCGTTTCACTTGGCATTCCCCAACCTGGAAGGATACTACCAAGGCATCATTATGCGGATGCTGGACTATCTCTAGGTCGGCTTCAGTAAAAGCTATCATCGGTCCTTGGCACTCCTCTGGCCGATGTCTCTTTTCCCCAACTTGGTAGACATGTTGTAAATGCCTTACCCTCTGGGTCTCTCCTCTGACTTCGTTCTCGTTGACCCTTGAGTGGATCACATTAACCACCCGTGGTCCCCCTGCCTGTGGTTGTTGTGCTGGGGGAGGCGGGGCTGCTGGTGCTTGAGGCAGCCTTGCCTGTTCCTCTCTTGTTCTGGCCTCATCGACAAGGTCCCTCAGATGGCCTTGTCTCACTAAGTCCTCCAAGTGTGCTCTTAGGGCTCTGCAACCCTGAGTTGGGTGCCCCTCTTCATTGTGGTAGGCGCAACGCCTACCAACGTTCCTTCCCATGTATTCTCCTGGGGCCTTTGCCGGTGCCCTGAAATAGGGCTGATTTCGAATTTGATCTAGGGCTTTGTGGATGGGAATTCGAAATACAGTTGTTACTGCTTGCTTACCCCTCAATTCTGTCTCCGATTTGTTAAATCCGTTGTTACCTCGGCCTCGCTTTGGCGAGCCGTTCCCTTTTTCCTGTTTTACCTCCTTATTCCCCGATGTATCCTCTCGGCTCTGGCATATTTCTCGATTCTTGCCATGAGCTCTTCCATGCTTTTTGGCAATGTCTTTGCCAAAGATTTCCGTAGTGAGCAATCATCTTTCAGGCCGTTCTTGAAAGACACGACCGCCACTTCTTGGTTGCATTCGGGTATTCGATTGAACACCTCGTAGTATCTTTTTGCATAAGCCCTAAGGCCTTCATCTTTGCTGATCTTCAGAGCCATTAATGCGTCCACCCTTAATGGCTGCAGCTTAATTGTCACGAACCTGGCCACAAACATCTCGGCCAGGCCTTCCCAAGTCTTCACGCTTCCCTTTGGCAGTTTGTGGAACCAATCTGATGCAATCTCCCCAAAGGACGAGGGGAACACTTTGCAAAGCAACGGCTCGTTTCCACTGTATAATGCCATTGAATTCAAGAATAATCCAACGTGGAAGTTAGGGTCTGACTTACCATCCTATATTTGAAACCTCGGCATACTGAATCTCTTTGGTGCCTCAAATTTGTCCAGTTCTACCGAGAATGGTGTCCTCGGCTTGTCGGGTGAGGTAACCTCGGCTTCAGCATTCTGTTCCTTCCTCTTGAGGTAATTTCTCAAGTCTTCTTTACTCCTCCCCAGAGCTCAGCTATCTTTGGATTTTAGTCTTTTCGGTACACTACTCTCGGCCTCGTGGTGGCCCCGTTTTGATCTTTCTCCATGGGTTGTGTCAAAGCAGAGCGCCTGCCCTTGGACATGCCGATGTTCTCTGTGCTCTGGGTCCTTCGTGTGATATGTCCTTTGGGACTTCTCTTGTCTCGACTCCTCTCGTCCGACTTCCCTGGAAGGCGGGTGAGAGTGCCTTCCGCTCCTGGCATGCTGAGGTGCTTCGGGAATTACTTTCCTTCCTTCCTTCTGGGTATTGATTGCTGGGATCGACGTGTCCTGCAGTGGGTACGGCGGTTGCATGACATTGTTTTGCATCATGAAGTTGACGACCGACTGTAGGTCTGCCAACTTGTCTGCCAAATCTTTTACTTCCTCATCCCTCCGTAAGCACCTATCCCTCCATACCTGGAGGTTATCTTCGTTATAGTACCTGCTTTGGTCTGTCTTTTTTGAAGTGTCGCCCTCCTGGCCGACGTCTTTTCCTCCGTGCCCCTGGTCACGAGCTTCTTCGTTGTGGTTGTCTCTTCAATGTCAAGGTCGATAGGCCTGCCACTCCTAGCGGGAGCGTCGTCCCGACCTTTTCTTTTTGTGCGTTACTGGCCATCTATTCGTCTTTCTTTCCCACAGACGGCGCCAAATTGTGTGAGTGATTTTCCGATCACACTGCCCACCTTAGTAATTCAGTTGTAGAACACAGGCAGAATAGATGGCTGTAATAACCCTCGTTACTGATCACTGATTAATGCCGATTATTGCTAAGTTAATACCGATTATGGAAAGTAAATGAACTGACTGACTTACTGAACTGACCGATTGAAATATGAAACTGAATCGATTAACTGTATCTGTTTAATTGCCTGCATCTGTTTGAATTGTAACTCTATCTGTTTGACTGTATGATTATCTGTTCAATTTCTGTGTTTAAACTGTTAATTGAAGGCCTTATCGGCGGCCGAACCAGAAATTGATTAGTGATTTGTGATCGCCACAATTTATGTGATTTGTAGTGTAATTATCTGAAAACTGATTTGGTATGATTAAATTAGATCAAAATAAGTTAAATTGCATAGTTTGGCATATTTACCAAATTGCCATGGTGAGTGGGGCCATTGTTTATTATTATTGTAGAGCCTTATTGCACTCAATACAAAACATTTCCTCAGCCTACTTCATTGTTCTTGCCGACTAGGAAGAGAGAGTGAGAGGAAAGTGTAAGTTCATCTTGTCCATCTAGAGAATTGCTTGGAAATTGAAGGATTTGAAGCATAGATTGCATAGTTGAGCTTGTTCATCTTGCATTCAAGACTTAGGTATAATTTTCAACCCCTCATTGTTGTCCTTAAGATTGTCCTTGCATGATTCTTGAGCCTCTAGTGATCTAAGTCATGATTTAGTCTATAAATGTTGTATTGTAGCTCATTTCATGCATGCATGTGTGTATTGATGAATTTTGAGTTGATTTCATGGCAAATTGTCACATGCATGTTCATAATTAAGTTTAAGTCCATGTTTTTAACTCGTTTTGAAAAGAATGAGCTCATTAGAGCATGTTTTGAAGTTTTGAAATGGTTTGAAATCCATGCATGTTTGCATGTTCTTCATGTTCATGAAAATTGGTTTGAAAATGAGTTTAATTGAAACACCTTTGGGCCTTGATTTCTCAAATTGACCTTTGTATCATGTTATCCTATGAGTCTACTCATGTTTTCCAGAAAATTGGCCCAAGAGGATCGAAATTTTAGCATTTGAACTTGATTTTGAGCTTGGGACTCGAATCTGGAATTTCCAGATTTTAGTCGTCCGCTCGAGCGGGGGAAGTGCCGCTCGAGTGGGAAAAACAAGCTCCCAGCATCTTGCACTGTACATCAGTCCGCTCGAGCGGAGAAAGTTGCGCTCGAGCGGAGGACTGGGTGACACGCTCGAGCGGGCGTCGAGCGGAGATTTCACCTATCCAGTACTTTTTGGTCCGCTCGAGCGGTGAAGTGGACGCTCGAACGAGGACCTTTGTTTGCTTGTCCGCTCGAGCGGGACTCTGTTTCACTGAAAATTCTGAAAATATTTTCTGAATACATCTTCGCATCCTCATCCCATCCTAGGCATTCTTAGGCCTAGTTTAAGACATCTTAATGGGGATATAGATGTAGAACACACCAAGGCAAATTAGGGATTAAGTTATGATCTTTCCTAACTGCATAGCTAAGTGTGTGTTCAATCTGTGAACTGTGTAGGGTTGGCGACTGGAGACGCTCTAGCTCACTGTAGCCTAGAACTCTGTGAGTAACAATTGTGTAAAGATATGTCCAAAATGATTATCTTTTGAATACTGAACTGAACTGTTTACTGAACTGATATTGATTACTGAATGAACGTATGTCCTTTATTTTCTGAACTGTACTGTGGCATCCTTAGCACCTACTGTTTACTGTTACTGTTACAGAGATCTCTGTCGGTTCCCTCGTTGGAACCACTACTGTTTACTGATTGATGGCCATCATTACTGTTCGGTCTTTTAAGACCTACTGTTACTGATATGCTAATGGATGTACCACATATGATTGTTTACTGTACTGAACAACTGTTATACTGATTGAAATGAACTGTTTTCATTACTGTAAGGACATTCATTCTAAACCTCTTTACGCTTTATGTTATTCACTGGGCTTTAGCTCACTGCTCATATATATATGTAGGTGTACAGGCACCGGACCAATGCTAGAGGCGTCGGGGTAGATTCCCAGTTTTGTCAAGCCAACCAATGTGCCTCACTGCGAGGTTCCGAGCCTGCCAAGCTTAGGCTATGGGGTGTTTTAGTTTTTCCCCCTCCTATACTGTTTTGTTTACTGTATACGCTGCACTGTACTGGTTAAGAGGGACTTGATCCCTGTCCTGAATGTTCGTAAATGTTTTGCATACTGTTCTGTACCGTATATATATGTGAATGTATGAAAAATCTTTTTGGCATACAGGCTGTCACAATTCATTGGACATTGTTTATTTACTGTATTGGCTTCCGCCATGCCCCTATACTGTGTTATACTATCTTACTGTTAAGCAGGCCTTCGGTAATCTAGGATTACTGGCCGGTTACGGTGCTAAACCCATAGGGGCGGGTTTGGGTCGTGACAGAGTGGTATCAGAGCGATACTTAACCACGAGTTATACCGCACACATGTGTCCAAATGAGCTATAGAGTGTCCTAGAAAGCGATTAGGGCATTACATGAGCATGTTAAGTGTGTGGTTATGACATAATTGAATATGTGCTAATGTGTTAAACTGTTTAAGGATGCAACTGTTTATGTTTATATTTGTTATAACTGCTTATAGTGAAATGGATAATGCAAATGAATCTGAGTCCTCATCCACTGAGGCAAGAATGGCAAGAATGGAAAGAATGATGGAACTGATAACTGCTAGACTTGAGCAACAATAGAATCAACAGCCCCCACCTCCTCCTCCGGTACAGCCGGAACCGAATGTGAATGTGAATGACGGGGACATAATTGCTCTCACCCAGAAGTTCAGCAAAATGAAACCGCCATCCTTTCAAGGAGGCCTTGAACCGCTAAAAGCTGAAGCATGGGTTCTTGAGACTGAAAAGCTATTCGAAGTGTTTCCGTGTTCGGAAGCGAATAAAGTACTGTTAGCTACCTTCACCTTGCAAGAAGAGGCCAGAAGGTGGTGGATGCTGGTCCGTGACACCAACAATGTAATGACTTGGGCTCAGTTTAAGGAGTCCTTCTTTGAAAAGTCGATGAGGCAGGGCCGCGTGTTTGCCCTAGTACCGGGAGACGTGCAAAATACTGAAACCGTTGTGTCAGGTATCCTCTCTATTTGTGCTCAAAATACATGTGTACTGATTGATTCGGGGTCTACGCATTCTTATGTGTCGCATGCTTTTTCACGGAAATTGGATAGACCCTTAGAACCTATGAACTATCTGCTAGCTGTATCATCACCCGTAGGAGGATCCATGACATGTGCTTATATGTACCCTGCATGCGAAATCATTGTTGGGGATATGCATCTGTTTATTGATTTACTGCCATTGAACATTGATCATTTTGATGTAATATTGGGGATGGACTGGTTACCAAAATATCATGCTACTATTGACTGTGTGACAAAACAAGTTGTTTTCCGTCCACCTGGTTTGCCCGAATTTGTGTTTAATAGGGTTGGAGTGGTACCTCCCCCGTATTTGATTTCTTATGTGAAAGCCGTTAAATTGATTAGAAAATGGGTGTAAAGGATATCTGTGTTCTGTACTGACTGTATTTACTGATGATAATGTTAAAACTGATGTGAACTGTATTCCTATAGTTAGAGAATTTCCAGATATTTTTCCAGATGATCTGCCAGGGAATTTGATTGACAGGGAGATTGAATTCACCGTTGATGTGATTCCGGGAACACAGCCTGTATCGAAAGCTCCTTACAGAATGGCTCCAACTGAATTGAAAGAATTGAAAGTGCAATTGCAAGAACTGCTAGACAAGAAATTTATCAGGCCTAGTACTTCACCGTGGGGTGCACCGGTTTTGTTTGTGAAAAAGAAAGACGGCTCATTGAGACTGTGCATTGACTACCGTGAACTGAATAAGGTAACTGTGAAAAACAAATATCCATTACCGCGTATTGGTGACTTATTTGATCAGTTACAGGGTGCTCAAGTGTTTTCCAAGATTGATCTCAGATCGGGGTACCATCAACTGAAAGTTAAACCGGGAGACATTGATAAAACTGCTTTTAGAACGAGGTATGGACATTACGAATTTTTAGTTATGCTTTTTGGAGTTACCAATGCACCTGCAGCATTTATGGACCTCATGAATAGAATCTTTAAACCGTACCTTGATGACTTTATTGTGGTATTTATTGATGACATATTGATTTACTCCAAAAGTATAGAACAACATGAACATCATCTGAGACTTGCCCTGCAGACCCTAAGAGAACAGAAACTGTATGCTAAACTGTCTAAATGTGAGTTTTGGTTTGATCATGTTATGTTTTTGGGACATGTTGTTAGCAAAGATGGAATTTCTGTTGATCCGCAGAAAATTGAAGCTGTAGTGAACTGGCCTAGACCAACAAATGTGACAGAAGTCCGCAGCTTTTTGGGATTGGCTGGATATTACAGAAGATTTGTCAAAGATTTCTCCAAAATTGCCTTACCATTGACTCAACTGACACAGAAGGGGACATCATTTGACTGGACTGACCAGAGGGAATCAGCATTTCAGGAGTTGAAAACTCAACTTGTGACTGCACCTGTTCTTACTTTACCCTCAGGTACGAATGGTTATACTGTATATAGTGATGCTTCTCACAAGGGTTTGGGATGTGTTTTAATGCAGAATGGGAGAGTAATTGCCTATGCTTCCCGACAACTGAAACCACATGAAAAGAACTACCCGACCCATGATCTGGAACTGGCTGCAGTAGTGTTTGCACTGAAAATCTGGCGTCACTACCTGTATGGGGCGACATGTGAAGTTTATACCGACCACAAGAGTCTGAAATACTTCTTCACCCAGAAAGAACTGAACATGAGACAACGAAGATGGCTAGAACTGATTAAAGATTACGACCTACAGATTCTGTACCATAAGGGAAAAGCCAACACCGTTGCCGATGCACTGAGTCGGAAATCGATTGCAAATTTAGCTTGTTTACTCACTGGACAGAACGAGTTGCTTTGTGACCTTGAAAAATCTGAAATTGAAGTTGTTTTGAGAGAACAAGGTGGAACAATAGCTGCTATTTCTGCTCAACCGGCATTGATTGAAGAAATTAAAGAGAAACAGCAACAGGATGACTTCTTGAAGAAGATTATCGAAGAAAGAGAATCTAAACCGAGACCGGGGTTCAAATTTGGAAGCAATGTACTGAAATTTCAAGAAAGACTGTGTGTACCGAATGACACTGAACTGAAAAGAAGAGTTCTGTAAGAAGGCCACAACTTAAAATTCTCTATCCATCTGGGGAATAAAAAAATGTATCAAGATTTGAAATTGAATTTCTGGTGGCCGGGAATGAAGAAAGAAATTGCTGACTTTGTATCAAAATGTCTTCATTGCCAACAAGTCAAAGTGGAACATCAGCGACCCGCAGGCTTACTGCAACCCTTACCCATACCGGAGTGGAAATTGGAGCATATCACGATGGATTTTATCATTGGATTGCCTCGCTCCAGTAAAGGTATGGACTCAATTTGGGTTATTGTTGATAGACTGACTAAATCTGCTCATTTCCTACCTGTTAAGACAATTTATAATGCGGACAAATTGGCTATACTCTATATTGATGAAATTGTTAGACTACATGGAGTGCCTATGTCCATTGTTTCTGACAGGGATTCGAAGTTTACATCGAGATTTTGGCAAAGCCTACAGACTGCATTGGGAACTGCACTGAGACTGAGTAGTGCCTACCATCCTCAAACAGATGGCCAAACAGAAAGGACCATCCAAACTCTGGAGGATTTATTGAGAATGTGTGTCCTTGATTTACAGGGAAACTGGGAAAGCCATTTGCCATTGGCCGAATTCGCCTACAACAACAGCTATCATTCAAGTATTGGTATGGCGCCTTTCGAGGCATTGTATGGCAGGAAATGTAGATCTCCGATTTGTTGGGCAGAAGTTGAAGATGGGCCTTTGCTTGGGCCCGAGATTGTATACGAAACAACTGAAAAGGTGAAACTGATACAGCAGCGACTGAAAACAGCACAGAGCAGACAGAAAAGTTATGCAGATGTTAGAAGACGAGACCGAGAATATGAAGTGGGTGATCACGTGTTTGTGAAAGTGACACCAATGAAAGGCCAGACTCGTTTTGGAGTCAAAGGCAAGTTAGCGCCGAGATATGTCGGGCCGTATGAGGTTATCGAGAAAATTAATCCAGTGGCGTATCAAGTTGCGCTCCCTCCTGAAATGGAGCATATGCATAACGTCTTCCACATCTCTATGTTGAGAGATTATCTCCGGGATCCTTTCCATGTGATTGAGCCTACTCGGGTAGTGTTGAGTGATGACTACACTTACGAGGAACGGCCCATACAGATTGTTAACAAACGGGTCAAGAAGTTGAGGAACAAAGAGATCCCGCTAGTGAAAGTTGACTGGCAAAACCACGGTGGTGTGTATGCCACTTGGGAAAGGGAAGATGACATGGCTAAGAGATACCCTGATTTGTTCCCACTGAATCCTGTTTTCTTCCAGAATGAAGGTAATTCGAGTTTAGAGGACTAAACTCTTTATAAGGAGGGGAGACTGTAATAACCCTCGTTACTGATCACTGATTAATGCCGATTACTGCTAAGTTAATACCGATTATGAAAAGTAAATGAACTGACTTTGACTTACTGAACTGACCGATTGAAATCTGAAACTGAATCGATTAACTGTATCTATTTAATTGCCTGCATCTGTTTGAATTGTAACTCTATCTGTTTGACTGTATGATTATCTGTTCAATTTCTGTATTTAAACTGTTAATTGAAGGCCTTATCGGCGGCCGAACCAGAAATTGATTAGTGATTTGTGATCGCCACAATTTATGTGATTTTGTAGTGTAATTATCCGAAAACTGATTTGGTATGATTAAATTAGATCAAAATAAGTTAAATTGCATAGTTTGGCATATTTACCAAATTGCCATGGTGAGTGGGGCCATTGTTTATTATTATTGTAGAGCCTTATTGCACTCAATACAAAACATTTCCTCAGCCTACTTCATTGTTCTTGCCGACTAGGAAGAGAGAGTGAGAGGAAAGTGTGAGTTCATCTTGTCCATCTAGAGAATTGCTTGGAAATTGAAGGATTTGAAGCATAGATTGCATAGTTGAGCTTGTTCATCTTGCATTCAAGACTTAGGTATGATTTTCAACCCCTCATTGTTGTCCTTAAGATTGTCCTTGCATGATTCTTGAGCCTCTAGTGATCTAAGTCATGATTTAGTCTATAAATGTTGTATTGTAGCTCATTTCATGCATGCATGTGTGTATTAATGAATTTTGAGTTGATTTCATGGCAAATTGTCACATGCATGTTCATAATTAAGTTTAAGTCCATGTTTTTAACTCGTTTTGAAAAGAATGAGCTCATTAGAGCATGTTTTGAAGTTTTGAAATGGTTTGAAATCTATGCATGTTTGCATGTTCTTCATGTTCATGAAAATTGGTTTGAAAATGAGTTTAATTGAAACACCTTTGGGCCTTGATTTCTCAAATTGACCTTTGTATCATGTTATCCTATGAGTCTACTCATGTTTTCCAGAAAATTGGCCCAAGAGGATCGAAATTTTAGCATTTGAACTTGATTTTGAGCTTGGGACTCGAATCTGGAATTTCCAGATTTTAGTCGTCCGCTCAAGTGGGAAAAACAAGCTCCCAGCATCTTGCACTGTACATCAGTCCGCTCGAGCGGAGGAAGTTGCGCTCGAGCGGAGGACTGGGTGACACGCTCGAGCGGGCGTCGAGCGGAGATTTCACCTATCTAGTACTTTTTGGTCCGCTCGAGCGGTGAAGTGGACGCTCGAACGAGGACCTTTGTTTGCTTGTCCGCTCGAGCGGGGAAACCTGCGCTCGAGCGGGACTCTGTTTCACTGAAAATTCTGAAAATGTTTTCTGAATACATCTTCGCATCCTCATCCCATCCTAGGCATTCTTAGGCCTAGTTTAAGACATCTTAATGGGGATATAGATGTAGAACACACCAAGGCAAATTAGGGATTAAGTTATGATCTTTCCCAACTGCATAGCTTAGTGTGTGTTCAATCTGTAAACTGTGTAGGGTTGGCGACTGGAGACGCTCTAGCTCACTGTAGCCCAGAACTCTGTGAGTAACAATTGTGTAAAGATATGTTCAAAATGATTATCTTTTGAATACTGAACTGAACTGTTTACTGAACTGATATTGATTACTGAATGAACGTATGTCCTTTATTTTCTGAACTGTACTGTGGCATTCTTAGCACCTACTGTTTACTGTTACTGTTACAGAGATCTCTGTCGGTTCCCTCGTTGGAACCACTACTGTTTACTGATTGATGGCCATCATTACTGTTCGGTCTTTTAAGACCTACTGTTACTGATATGCTAATGGATGTACCACATATGATTGTTTACTGTACTGAACAACTGTTATACTGATTGAAATGAACTGTTTTCATTACTGTAAGGACATTCATTCTAAACCTCTTTACGCTTTATGTTATTCACTGGGCTTTAGCTCACTGCTCATATATATATGTAGGTGTACAGGCACCAGACCAATGCTAGAGGCGTCGGGGTAGATTCCCAGTTTTGTCAAGCCAACTAATGTGCCTCACTGCGAGGTTCCGAGCCTGCCAAGCTTAGGCTATGGGGTGTTTTAGTTTTTTCCCCTCCTGTACCGTTTTGTTTACTGTATAGACTGCACTGTACTGGTTAAGAGGGACTTGATCCCTGTCCTGAATGTTCGTAAATGTTTTGCATACTGTTCTGTACCGTATATATATGTGAATGTATGAAAAATCTTTTTGGCATACAGACTGTCACAGCTCATTGGACATTGTTTATTTACTGTATTGGCTTCCGCCATGCCCCTGTACTCTGTTATACTGTCTTACTGTTAAGCAGACCTTCGGTAATCTAGGATTACTGACTGGTTACGGTGCTAAACCCATAGGGGCGGGTTTGGGTCGTGACAATGGCACCCTGCTGTCCTGTACAGAAAGAGAAGGCTCCGGCGGTGGTTCTTCCACCCGGGGGCACTCTGACGATCAAGTCAGTATATCTTTCAAAGATAAATCAAGTACTCAACTTACTAGCTTGAGTGTATAAAAACATACCTTAGACCCATGGGGGTGCCTCTTTTTTATAGCTAACATAAACCTAGTCCCAATAGAAGCCTAACTTCTATGGACTCAGGATTACTGCTAATATTGGACTCCCAGTAAGATTAGGATAAACTCTCTAAGAGTCTTATCTTAATACAAACTGAAGTCTTCTCTCATTCTAGGACTCTTGTCCCTCATCTAGGTTGAGTTCCCTTTTCATTCTAGGACTCTTGTCCCTTATCCACTTATCTCGGATTCCGATATCTTCAGAGATAACCTCGGCCTTGCCGAGATCACCTCGGCGTCACGACCAGGATACGTGGCACCTCGGCTGACACGTCGGCGTCACCTTACCACATGTTGGTACTCAGAAAATATATCCCCACAGGATATACTCATTCTGTCTCAAAATATTAGTCTCTTATTTTATTTTTTATTATTTTAAATATTAGTCCTTTTTTAAAAATCAAAAATTAAAAAAATATGAATTTCTTATTTTGCCTTTATTTTAAATTCATTAACAATACGAAAAGTATAATTATGACAATTGATATTTCTATAAAAGTATATTATCAAAGAATAATTTTTTAAAAATTAATATTTTGAAATATAATAATTATGCTATTAAAAAAAAAAGTAAAATTCTCAAAAAAAAAAAAATATTTGAGACGGAGGGAGGGAGGAAGGAGATGAAGCTTATGGAAAGGAAGCTTATCCCGACTAGCTCTACCTGGGTACGGCCCACGGACAAAGATTCCACATAAAAGGGGTCTTTTGCCAAGTTAGTTAAAGATTAGTTTTTAGTTTTTAATTTATTTTGAATTATATTATTTTTTATATTTTTTATATATAAAAAGATAAAAAAGCAAAAAAAATAAAAAATAAAAAATCAGCTTTTAACCAATTTCTCAAATCACCCCAAAGTCCGTGCAATTTGTGGGGTGATTTCACATAAGAAATTTATATTTAAAAAAAATTATAAAAATAAAATAAAAATAAAAGTTAACTCTTATAATAAAATAAATATTGAAATTTTAATTTATTAATTTAAATTATAATATTTTAATTTATTTTTAAACTAAATTATTAATTTATTTTATTAAAACAAATCGACGAAAAAATAGTACTGTTCTCATTAAACTCAACGAAAAATATTATTTTAGATTTTAATGACTAAAATATTATTTTCTTATTAGTTTTATTTAACAGAAATAAATTGATAGTTTAAATTAAAAACAAATAAAAAAATTTAGGATTTAAATTTATAAAATTAAAAATTTAAGATTTATTTTGTTACAAAAGTCAAATTTTAGAGTTTTATTTTTTTTAAGTTGATTATACTTTTCAATTTTATAATTTGACTTAAATTTTAAGATAAATTACAATAATAAAAAATCACAGGATATCAATTTTATGACAATAAATTTTTAATTTTTATTTTATTAATTTAAATCATAATTTTTTCTTTAACTTTTAATTTAAATTATCTATTTATTTTGATTAAAAAAATAATCATGAAACTTAATAAAAAATAATAATTTTAACACTTTTCGTACAACACTCGTCCATCTCCTACTCCATTACTACCAACCAGCAAAAATTGAAGAGTACCAACGACGCGCGTTCTCGTATTAGTTTGGCATGCAGGTTAGCGATGGATTAGGTTTAAAATAGTTATAAAAATATAAAATAGGTTTTTTAGTCTTAGATTAAAAGTTGTCATACTGAAATCATAATTATTTATTTATTTTTTTTTTCACAAAAGTCAAAAGTTTAAAAAGTTCATCCCAAATAAGGTTAAACCAAAAAATCAACCAACATCTCAAACGAAGTCATAAAAGGCTTGGGAACTTGATTATTTTAATTAAATTTTTTTTGATTATTTTAATTTGATTAAACAAGTTATATTTTAGGATGATAGTTGACTTCTTTTTTTTTTTTTTTAGTTTAGTTGATTTGATGATTATGAGAAAAAAAATAAAATGATTTTTTGAACTAGAAAAATGATTATAGTTTAGATATCATATTTTTTTTATTAATTATTTTAATTTATTTTATTTTTATTAACTATTTTATTTAAAAACCATCTTCCCAAACAGACCAAAATATACAAATGTTTACAGGAAATTATCCGAAAGGTGAGAGATGCTATGGAAACCCACCTTGGACGAGGTTCCACACTCTGTATTGTATAATTTGTAAGAGACCTGTTTGGTAGAGCTGTGGTAAAGTACTTATAACTTATGCCTAAACAGCTTATAGCTTATAACTTTCAGCTTAAGCTGATTTCCAGCTTATTCTTAAAGCATCTCCTGCCCCACTCAAAGAATAAGCTGATTTCTGACTTCCAAAAAGCTATAAGCTATAAGCTATAAGCTAAACTAAACACATCAAAATAGCTTAAATTAAGCTGAAAGCTGAAATAAGCTGTAATTAAGCTCTGCCAAACAGGCACATAATCCGATTGCAAGAGGTTCCACACCAATTGGACAACATAATCCGACCCATTTTGAGTTTATTTTGAAAATTTAAAATGTTGATTTTGTAGATTTTGTATAATACGTCAACTAGTTTATTATCTATGTCAAAAATTAAATTAATTAAATATTAATAACCAAAATATATTTGGTTACACACAATATGATTCTACTTAATGTTCATCTATTTGTTTTAAATCAATGTGATCCGACATAAATTCAACATAAATTTTGACATAAATAATTTACTTAACAACTTCTATACAAATAAATTGTCCAAATTGTCAAAAAAATTTAAAATAAACCTACAGTGAGTCAAACTATGGGAGACAATCTAATCTTATAAATAAGAGAATTATAGGATTCGAAATAAACCATTGGATGATAGATGCTGGTAAGGGTTCCACGCATGTTACTTCACACATTAATAATAAGGGGAAATATCAAATTAATAATAATTTTTTAAAAAATAATTGTATATAAATGATAAATTTTATAAATATTAATAATTAAAATTATATTTTTTCTCCATAATTTTGTAATTATTTTTAAAAAGATGGACTGAATTGTAATTTTCCTAATAACAATCTCTGTCACCTACCATCGAAAAGAGTGAAGTCAAAACCTCATTTTTTTTTTTTTTTTTTTGTAATTATTATAATTACATTTTAGTTATAATGTATAATGTGTCAATGGTGAACAAATACTTTCCGATGTAAAAAAAAAAGGGTGAACAAATAATAGAATGAAAGTTCCATTCTATTAATTTAATATTTTAAAGCAATGTTTTTATGTTAAAATGTAAATATGTTGCATTATTTTGAATTATTTTTTGATATATAAATTAATCGGTGGGTCTCGCTCAATTAACTAGAACTCTTGCGTTTCAAAAAGAAATAAATTATTCAAATTTCCTGTCCGTGTGAATCTTTGATATTTATTATTAAATTTCTTTTTTTGTGAATCTTTGATATTTATTATTAAATTTTTTTTATGGTGCACACATTCTTTGGGGTTGTGTATTATATGTCTCTTAATTACTACTTTTGAAGTCTTTGATTATAATTTGTTAAGGGTGTTAGTTATAACTTGATTATAACTTAGCCTCTTGGGAGCT
The DNA here is from genome assembly GCA_030407325.1 of Camellia japonica. Lineage (NCBI taxonomy): Eukaryota > Viridiplantae > Streptophyta > Magnoliopsida > Ericales > Theaceae > Camellia > Camellia japonica. The sequence continues at coordinate 131,493,892 of JAPPVO010000059.1, read as the reverse complement.
AAAAAAATTGATTTGGGAAGGACTTTTTAATTTTTTTGACTTTTTTTGTGAGAGAAGAGTGTAATAATTATAGGTTGGATGCGATATTTTGTTTGTTGTGACTAAAATAACCTATTTTGTCTTTTGTGACTATTTTAGCCACAAACCAACTTGCCAAACAACACAAGTTATATTTATCGTGATGTTAGTTATAATTTATTGTGATATTATTTGATTATATTTTATATAGTGTTTGAGTATAATTATTTTTTTAATTATGATTTCTATGAAATTGAATTATTATGACATTTGTGAAAATAAACCCCCCAAATGTCATAACTTTTATTTTATACATATGTATATATTTGTGATATAAACCCAAGGAGGGAGGACCTGGTTCATTTACCCTGGATTAACCCGGGTTTATAATGTTCCACTTCTATAAAAGGCCAAGAGAGCAGGGCCACCGCACAAAGAAGAGTTCGTGCTTTAGTGCTCACTTCTCTCACGCTTCACACCTCTACTCAACTGCTCTCTCTCTCTCTCTCTCTCTCTCAATCTTCGATCCATTCATTTTCTATTCCAAAAATTTTCGCATCAACATTCCCGGGAAAATCAGCTGCGATTTCACTTCAAATTCCTCTCTCTGTGCTCACAAATGGACGCTATCGACTTCGATAACGTGAAGGCCGAGAAGGCAAAGGCTATGCGAAGGTACAATCGCCTCCGAACCATTGCGAAATTGTTCCGCCTCATCGAGATTTGCTTGGCTCTTGTTCTTCTCTCCTATATTTCAGCTCGACTACCTTTCGCCGTCAAAATCTCCGGCGAATACTTCCGGCAACTGATCTCCATCATCGTCAGCCCTTTCTTCATCTTCTTAATCAGCAACGCCATCGTCATCACTCTCCTCGCCAAGTCCAGACAATCTCCGACCATCAACAATGCCGAAACCGATCTCTACCGCAAATTCATCAACTACGGATCGGAAAATTGTCCTCCGGTGCCGGAACCGGAGAAGATCGTGTGCCATGACAAACCGATCGTCTCTGAAGTGAACACTCTCTCTCCGAAGAGCAACGAAGTCGCTGTTGTTGCCGTTCCGGTTCCTGATGTTAAAACTTTTAAGAGGAGTGTGTCGGAGAAGATGAAGAGAGAGAATTTGGAGAATAATTGCGGGAAGCTCCGGCGGTCGGGAACAGAGAAATGCAGGAAAGTTGGGGATTCCGGCGAGGTTCTGGCGGAGACGGTGTATTTGTTTGATAAATTGAGCAATGAGGAATTCCAGCGCACAATAGAAGAGTTCATTGCTAAGCAAGTCAAGTTTCACCATGAGGAAAAGTTTGATATGGTTACCTGCTGCTGAGAAAATTAAGAGAGAGAATGAGAGTAAAAATCCTGATTTTCTATTTTCTTGAATTACCGGTGTTAATGCCTATGTACATACAGTACTAAATTCTCTAGTAAATATATACTATCAAAAAAAAAGTTTTACAATAGACTTGTTTGGGTACAGTTTTTGCCTCTACTTTTTCAGATCAGAAATACTAATATTCAGATAAATTCATGATGAACATCTACATATTTTAAATTTTAACATGTTTTTTGGATTTTTTTTTATTGATCCGAATCGTTCATTTAAATTAGATGATTAATACTAACTATGGCATTATTGGTGAATAAGCATTATTAAAAGGAAGAAGAAGAAAAAAAAAAAGTAAGCATTATTGTCCTTTTTCTTTTCTTTTTTTTTGAATGAGTTGTAAGGCATTATTGTCATTTCTAAAGCATAGTGAGAATTTTGGAATGTATTCCAAATTGGTCTGGAATTCAAATAAATAGAAGCATATGATACCAACATAATGTAATCAATTTGCCTATGTAACTTTCTCTTGCCATGCATCATCACATGGTAAAGCCTTGCAGCAATGCTAGGTGGCCACAAATTTTGTGACTCGAATGGCTCGAAACTGTCAAAACGACGTCGTTTTAGGTGCAAAACAAGCTAAAACAACATCGTTTTGATAGTTTCGGACCATTTAAACAACAAAAATTGTGACCACCAAACATTTTTAAAAGCCTTGCACCTCTGCGGTCTTGGTTGGGATTTGAACCTTAACAGTCCCTTAAAATAGTATCATGTATGTGATGTTAAGTTATTGTTGTATAAAATAAAAATAAATAAATAAATACTGCTATTTAATTCTTCACCCATTAGGGTGCTTCTTTTTTTTTTTGGTAAATGGCATTGTTGGTTTAACCAATTAGGGTAAACTACTAATAGGTCTTATTTGGGAGACTTATTACCTAATAGGTCCTACTTTGAGACTTATTACCTATTAAGTCCTATTTGATATAATTTATTAAGTGATAAAGACAAATTTATCAGTTTTTTTTTTTTATGAATAATTTTATAGTGATAAATTTATCAGTCTCTTTTTTTATGAATAATTTTTTAGTAATAAATTTATCACTCTCTTATTTTTATAGTGTTAAATTTATTAGTTAGGACCTGTAGATAAATAAGTCTAGTGAATAGGACTAATTGGTAAGTACCCCTAACAATTACTTAAATGTTAATAATTAGCCTCTTTTAGAGTTGTGCATTATTTTATGTATTTTGCTAATAGATATTTTTACTTATTTTTGAAACACTTTTTTAACAGACCAATGCCCTATCTATCTTCCTCTTCTTGTACCTTTTTTTTTGGGTTCCATTATTAACTACTCATAAGCTTGACAGATTGATTCATTCATCATTATAGAAGTATATCACAATAATTTTGTTGAAATGATTGATATATCCCATTTTTAAAATAATTATTATGTCTAATCTATCGCACCAAATTTTTCACTCGTGCCGTTAAAGTATTGTCCCCACTAAAACAAGTATGCTTAATTTTTGAGAAACACCAACTTCTATTATTTCAAATAAATTAATAATATAAAGTATTCGATTTCTCTAATTGATAGTATCACTAATAATAAACTATACGGTAATAGTGTTCCACATCTTCTATACTTTACTTTTCACTATTTACTTAAGGGATTAGATTCTTTATGAAGTGATTCTCCATATGTGCCGTTCGACTCTTTTTATTTTTCTTTTTCTACTATTTATTTTTTGCACAATCATTACTAATTCCACTATCAATGACAATTGGGAATTTTGAAGTAATTTAGCCTCCGCTTGGGAAGTTGGTTGGCTTTTTAGTTTTTTGACTTTTTTGATTATTTTAACATGAGCTAAAAAGCTTGGTTTGGAAAGGACTTTTTGACTTTTTGGTTTTTTTGATTTTTTTTGTGAGAGAAGAGTGTAATAATTATGGGTTGGATGTGATGTTTTGTTTGTTGTGGCTAAAATAGCCTATTTTTTTTTTGTGGCTAAAATAGCCAAAAAAGCCTGGAAACCTTCTTCCCAAAAATAGCCACTTTTTCCTTTCTTTTCTATGATATTTATAAATATTTATATAGATTTTTTTATAAAAATTATGTGTCAGTAATAATTTTTCTAAAAAATTGTGTTCTAAAATTATAAAATCAAGACTTATTACAATATTTTTGTGTTAATTTTAATTACTCTTTATTTTTTGTTCTCCTCTTTTTTTTTTTTTTTTTGTGCTTCGAAGGGTAGAAATTAGAATGGTTAAGTGTCTCGAATTGGCTGGTTAGTGGTGGAATCCAAAACACAATGCCTTTTATAAAGAGAGGCACATTCTATTTATCTCACAAATGTAACCATGCTTGCTCTTATCCTTTCTGTTGAAATTCTTCCCAAAAAGAAAGGTTCTGTTCTGTGACAAAAACCCATCCACCGTTTTTCTAGTTAAGGGGGGAAACATCTTCCTTTGTGTATTAATTATTCGTACCTCTATTTTTATAAATAATTTTGTCTTTTATATTTTGATCTTGAATCTTTAGATCTTGTCCGATAAAATTTGTGACTGAGTCGAAGACTCTAACATAGGTAAAGATATAACTGTCGAAGATGATGGTAGCAACAATGGTGGAGTTTCGCCTCTTGAGGACCTTTGGGGAGATTGTGTGTGTCTATGAGTGTGATTCCAAATTCTTTATAAAATTAAACTTTTAACAACTGTTTCATATGCATATTACACACATATTTAGGACATTCATAATTAGTTTTGTGATTTTTACAGCAAGTTGAATTTAGGTGTTGTTTGTTGATTTTTTCTTTTTATATTTAAAATTAAAAATAATTTAATATTAAAAATTTAGTAGCTGTCGTGATCACTCATTAAAAGAAATTCTCAAAAATTTCTTTGTTGATTAAATAGAGCAATTTGGATGCACAAAAATTTTCCTATATGAAAACAAAGAATTTAGCAAAATTTTACTATATCACCTCATACTAATTTTAAATCTGCGCCATACAATAATACTCCGGATTAATTTTTATAATTCTCAAGCATTTTTTATTTTGAAATAATTGTAGGACGAAGCCCAAAAAGAAAGGTTTTGTGACCAAAACCCAGCCATCCTTTTTATAGTCAAGGGGGGAATATCTTCCTTTGTGTATTAATTGGTATCCCAATTTCTTAGGTGAGTGAGTTCATTTCTTTAGTGGCTTTATCATCAAAATTGAGAGAGAACACAACCATCTCAAAATAAATAAATAAATAAATAAAATAAAAAACAACAACAACATTGAGAGAGAACACACTAGCTTATCTAAAACTAGTTTCTCTAATTCTTTGCAATTTTCATGTATGGAGTTGAGAACTTGCTAATCCTATTTTATATATATATATATGGTTTTTTACAATCAATAAGAGAGAAATAAAGGAAGAAAAATATGAATTAAGTAATAGGTAAAGTAAGACTTAAACCCATACATTACACTTAGTAAGGAAACGCCTCATTTACTAAATCAACTTTTGATCTTAACATGGTCAAAATTTAACACGAGCAAATGAGTTTATCTAACAATACCCATGTAGTTCAATAAAATTTGATTACTAATATTACAACTTTGTTGTTATGGTCTAAAATTTTCTTCTAAGAAATGGTGAATTTATGGTTGTTGTAATTATTATTTAAGCTTATTATATATGCTATTAAGTGGCATTTTTTTTGGGTGCATAATTGAATGTCCAATTCAGTGTAATTTTTTTGAATCAAAAAAAATTTCAGTGTAATTTTTATGATATTAGTAATAATTTCAAAAAAAGAAAAAGGAAAAAAAAGAAGAGCCAATTGATCCTTCCTTTACTGCCCTTTTCAATCTCTTCATAACTAGCCTATCACCCGTGCTATGCACGGGATAATTATAGATATTTATATTTATTTTAGATTTTTTTTAATATATAAATTATGTTTTTTAATATTTTTTATAAAAATAATTTAACAATCTTATCACTAGCCATAGTTTATGGGAGAAGTTGAAAAGGGTACTGCAGTAACTATACACGGATTGTATCTATAATTATTTGTATAAGGAGATTTTAAATGCTGATTAGGAAATTTTGACCAAATCAATAAATGTAGGCATGTGGAAAGACATGTGGATTGAAAAAAAGTTAATAAATGCTGATCAGGAGATTTTGACCAAATCAATGAATGCTAGATTTTTTTTTTTAAATAAAAAATAAAAAATATAGAAAATTCAGATTGAGATATTGAAGCTCCCACAGGCCTTGGGGTTAAAAACACCCTTTTGCTTAATATATAGTATAGATTATGTTTATAGGTGCAATGCTCTATATGATATATTCTTTTGGGGAAATTACTATTCAAGTTATATTTTGAAAAAATTACTACACATTGATAAAAATGTTTATAATTTTAATTATTAATATTTATAATATTTATCATTTATTTTTCTAACACCATTAAGGTGTTATTTTCCCTATTCTTTGTAGTGTATATCAATGGGTATCATAGCCCTGTCTATGTAGGGTTGATGCCCTTTCTTTTCATAGAATCAGTTAATGACATGCTATAATGTTCTGCTAAATCATAGAAATTAGGTTTGGAGGAGGAGAATTTATTCCTTGTTACCCATAGAAAAATTTGAAAAGACTTTTGAAAGGATACCCCAAAACTTTGGCTCCATTTCTGTGTGTTTGTGTCTTTCTTATGCTTTTTAATTTCAGAATCTAAATGGTCCCACTTGTTTTGGAAAGTAATGCATAGTCTCTTCTATCTTTTTGCCAAACCCACTTGCTTTTAATTAATTCCAAATTAATAAATTAGGATTAAACTATATCTTTGAGGATGAGGTCAAGACAAACTATAGGTTTGGATATGGATACTTCATCCACTAATGCAACAAAATTCAACTGAATATGTATGTATATATTTTGTGTGGGTGTGAAAATATTAGAACTGGATTTGGATTTAGGATTTGAGAAAAAAAAATATAGAGAAAAAAAGAAGATAAATGTGAATAAAATATGACGTGGTTAGACCCACAAAGGTCATAGCCCACTATGAACAACCCAAGCCCATCACTTAGAACCCAATACATAACCCAACTGATGAGATCCTGAACAGCTAGAAGCCAACATGGCACGAAAAACCAATGATATTCAGACATGTGGCAGGTAAAGGACAAGCCACATCAGTAGACAAAGATCTGCAAAGTTATTGCCACTACACATCGCCATTAATGCAGCCCATCACAGCATTTATTACAACAACACCTCTCCGTCGGAACAACACCCCCTTACCCTGAACAAGGTAAGCTACAGCATAGACTTTCGGCCAAGGTAGCAGGTCGGAAGGGGCGGCGAAATGATTACCAAAGGATATAAGCAGACGTTGAAGACAAGAAGAAGGTTAAGCTTTCTATCTCCAATCTCTCTCTACACTCTACTTCTCTTTCTAACTTACTCGTCAGAGGGTTCACTGGGGGACTCCCCGTTCCCTGTTGAACTTGTCTGCAGGTTCATTGGTGGGTTTGATCACTCAGCGTGGAGCAGTCCGACCCGTTCTGCCAGGTACCCGTTGTATATTAATTGTATCATCAAAATATAAACTAAATTTTTTCATATTTTCAAATTCCAAACAAAGGTTAGGGAATATATCAATTAAATGGAAAATAAGAAAAAAAAAAAACTCTTATCGTTAGATTTATTCGATCTTGACTCTCAATTATGTCACATAAGATATTTCTTTTGTTACAATCAGATTTATTATATCTTAATCTTCAAGTGTCCACATAAGACATTTTGTAAAAAAAATTTGACATGTTTTATTTTATAGATATGTTCACAATAAATGGAATTTGAGGCACAACATACCCATAAAAAATGTCATTCATCCAAAAAATAATTTGATCAAATATTGATAACCATGTGATCTAATCACATTTATTGAAAAAATAAATAAAAATAAAAATAAAAAATTTGTGTTCTCGAAATGAACCCTACCAAAGGACACAACAAAGCAGCACCCCAATTCCTCATAAATGAAGGTATATATTCTTTTAGGTCGGCACTTTGTTAACAAATTTAAAATAAGTAAAAAAATAAAATACAAAATACAAAAAAGAAGTACAATCACACTGTCATCCATTTCCAAAATAGGGAATAAGAACCCTTCAGTTTGGGGACCTGAGTTTGCAATTGTTTATGGCTCAAATTCCGTGTGTTTTTGTATCAGATTCTCAGCTCACAAACCATATGTGCACAAAATATATGAAGGTGTTGCTTCCTTTATGATGGTTTGTATAATTTATAGTCTCATTCTATTCTATTATTCCATCATACATATTGAAGAAATCTAACATCACAAACCCCCCACCTCAATGTCCCACCATTACATCATGTTAATGCTTAGCTCAAAATCCATTTAATGAAAAATTGAACTACAGTATTGTGATTAAATAGAATGGAAAATGAAAAAATAAAACCGTACACAGAAAAATGCAAGTGTAGTCAAAATTTATTTAAAATGAGATCCCTTATTATATTTTAATTTCTTACATTGCAGACCATCATTAGTTTGTAAATTTTGAATATTTGGATCAATGGTTATTCTCCTTTGAAGCTATTTTTAGTATTTTAAATTAGTAATTATTTGATACATGTGAGACATAAGGACTATATGTACCAGTCAATTAGTAGGAACAAAGATGTAAAAACTTTTGTTAAAAAAAAAATAAAAACAAAATTTTATACTATATTTTCCTTTACATTTTTCGGTAGAAATGGAACCGTGATAAGTACAACAAAGATTGAGGGTAGAAAGTTAGGTATTTAAAACATATAACTCTTCACAAAAAAATCAAGATTTATTTGAAGTGTGATCCTCGTCACATGTTAAAGTTCTAAAGACCATCATTACTTTGTAACCGTCTCAATTTGATCGACTCCTTATGGGAAGTTGGGTTTGAATTTGTGGATGAATGGTTAATTATTTATTCTTTCTTCTGTTTTGAAACTATTTTTAGGGGTAGTTTGGCATCCTCTATATAATTCATCTTTTTATCTTTTTTTCCATCACATCATCTCTCTACTTTTCTGTACATCTTTTCGTAAAAAGACAAAAAGTGTACTTATTTAGATTATCCCAAACAACCTTTAGTCTATTCAATTCGGTAATTATTTGATACACATGATACATAAGGACTACATGTACCGATCAATTAATAGAAACTGTTAAAATATATATATATATATATATATAGTATATATTCCTAGATATATGAAACAAACTCAGTAAAAGCTTTTGTAAAGCAAAACAACTTTATGCTATCTTTTCTTTTTCATTTTTGGGTAGAAAGGAACAGTGATAAGTACAATAATTAAGAGTAGAAAGTTAGGTATTTAAACATCACTCCCTATTCTTTTAACTTCTTTACTACCAAGAATTTTTATAGCTTCTTCAATAATATTTCTTATTCTTTTTGTAATGCAAAAGTCCTTATCATGAAAACCTCTCACACACAATTGGTAAAAACAAATGTCAAAAGAAACAGATGAAATAGAAAACAAACAAAACAAGAGCAGGCACATGATTCTCTCAATTTTAGGTATAACCACAGACAACATTGATGTTTTACTAATTCAAATAAAAAGTTAAAAATGTAAATCGCACTTTCTCTACATTACATATCCGTATTTATTGTCTCCTCAGTCACAAATAAGCAATCTTGTACATCGCGTTCACAAGTGACAAAGACAAATAATGAGGGGATAAACCTTCGAATACATAAATTAATAATTAATTAATATATGCACTAGTTATAAAGATATCCACAAATGAAATTCGAATCGTTTACAACACTTCTAATTTTTTTTTGTTAAAACTGGGTGATATCTATCCTTTCTATATTTCATTTAAAATTGTTGACGAATACAAAAAAATATTAATGAAGTTTAAGGTATCACTTTTTACTCAAGTCATATTTTAGTTTGAGGGGTCATATACCGGGGGCAGAGCTAAAAATTCAAGATAGAGAGGGTACATATTACTCACATCATTGAAAAGAAGAAAAAAAATCTACAATAAATAACAACGAGATACTATTAAATTTATGCATTTTTTTTTTTTGGTTCATTGTTGAGATTCAATATTAGAATTATCATGAAAATTACATCAAATATAGTTTAGAAATCTACAATCACCAACCCAATTGAATTTGTGATTAACAAATTCAACTATCAACTCAACAAAAAATCCCACAATGGAGAAAAATAATAAACTAAACAAATCTCATGATAAGAATAAAATGTTCAATTAATTTAATTTTTACCATTAACTTTTCAGTTTAGAGTATAATAGAATGAGCAAAAAATATATATAATACAGCATTTTTAAATTTTTTATTAAGAATAGGGCACTATTACAATTTTATAAAGGATAAATTAAATATAAATTTCCTATATAAAGAAAATAGTGTAAATATGAAAAACTCAATTGAAAAACACTCAAAGGATGCTGAAAGCTGATTAAAACCCTAGTAATAAAACAATAGGCCTCGTTTGGAAATAAGTTTTTTTAATAATTTTTTGACTTTTTTGTCACGACCTGTTCTCCGTACCTAAGGGTTAAGTATCGTGATGGCCAGTAACTGAGGTTACCTCCGGCTAATTCTTAAACAAATCAATAAACGCAAGCGAAAGTAATATTTAAATGAGGATACCAAAATAATCATTGGAATTTCTATTTTTATTACAAAATTATTGACTAAAAGGCCGATGTTTACATAGAAAAATATCATAAAAGTGTTGTGTGTGTCTATTCCGCGGCCTCTCATCTAAAATTTTCCAAAAGTTATTTCTGAATTGCATGCTTCCTGAAAATTGGTAAACAGCTATAAGTACATGGTAGAGTGATAAATATTATACCAAGAGTATAAGGGATACGAAATAACCATGGATAGTTAGCTAGGCCAAAACATTTACATTACTCAATTTGGTAAATAAATTATTTAAGTGGCAGAAACTGAAATACAGAAATTATGTAAATATATAACCATAATCACGGTACAGAACAAAACAGAACAGATGTCACATAAGTGACAGTCAGAACAGAGGTACGGATTCAAGAGGTGGCTCGTACGGATTATAGAGGTGGCTCCACAATAGTGTAGCACTTATCTCTGCACAGCACTTTGCTCTGCACAGAACAGAGGTCAATGGATCCATGACAAATAGAGGGTGACAAAGTGACCAAACAGAAGCCAATAGTTATTTAGTCTCTCAAAGCGTGGAACTCCCGTGATGGTACTTACAAAATATAATTATTTATAAGGTTATAATCAAATATTCTTTAAAATATAAACAAACATATATATGAGTTTCATTTTCATAAATTTGATTCAGAAATTAAACTACGTAACTGAAATAGTAATATAACTTATAATAATTTATAAAATATAACTTATATAAAATATATATGATAAGTCAAAACATACATAAAATATATTATAATAACTCATGATATAATATAACCTACCTTAACTTTAATACCTTACTTTTTTTTTTCTATTATCAAACACCCTCTTAACTTCCATTATATTTCTCTTTCCTTCCTTCCTTTCACTCTTCAATTCTATCTTTCCTTTCTTTCCTCCTTTCTTTTTCCTTTTCTTTCCTTCGCCTGAGTTGATCACTCCTCCCTAGGTGAGCATTACGTGGCTCACGCGAATCTTGTTACAAGATTCGATAATAAATTATATAAATTTATATTTATTTTTAATAAATATTTAAAATAATTACATTTTAATTTAATTTTTTAATATAATTATATAAATTAATTAATTCTTAATTAAATTACACTTTATCATATAATAACAGAAAATTAATTATTTATTTTACTATCACACTCATTATTATTATTATTATTATTATTTATTTATTTACTTTAACCCCTAAATTTTTGTACTAATTATATTATTTTACAAAATTACACATAATAATACAGAATAAATCGTGTATTTTTCCAATTGTAATTAAATAACATTAGTATAAATTTTACAAAATAATTAAAAATCTGGGTCGTTACATTTTTGGCTAAAATATGATGTAAAAAAAACTAGTATGTTTGGGATGATTTTTTAGTTTTTTACGAAAAGATATGCAAAAAGTAGAGAGAAAAGAAAATTTTTGACTTTTTATTATAAGTTGTTAGCTTTTTGATTTTTTTAATAATTTTTTGACTTTTTAATTAAAAAAGTCACTTGCCAAACGAGACTGCAAGATAAAAGCTAAAAAGTAGTAAAATAATTAAAAATAATGAGATCACATCAAAATTGTATTTTAAAAATTTTCACCATGAAAATAGATTGGGTTTGTCAATTGTGTTTTTAGGTTTCGTTTGGGAAGTGGGTTAAAATATTCGTTTGGGTTGGCTTTTTTAATTTTTGTGAGAGAAAAAGTGAAATGATTATAATTTAAATGTGATATTTTGTCTTATTAATTTTTTAGCCTATTTTATCTTTTTATAACTAATTTAACCAAAGCCGAAAAAACCCATTTGCCAAACCAGGACTTCGCATTTTTTAGAATTACAAAATACAAGATAGTTGTCTCCCCCTCAACCATAAACATAAAAATTAGGAAATAAAACAAAAGTATAAAAATACCAAAATACCTCTATTCCGAAATTCCACAATTAAATAATCAATAATAAGTATTTATCAAGATGCATAATACCCAACATCCTAAATCACCGTTGGTCCTCTCCATTCCATGTATGTAATAGATGACTTTCATTACAAATCTAATAGCTATAAAATAGAGTGTAACTTTATAATTATTTTAAATTAAAAGAAATTATTACACTCACTATTAGATGATATAATAAAACCTCCCCATTAAAAATATATAATTTAACCCACCTAGTCCTTATCTAGCATTTGCCAAATGCCAAGTTTGCAACAACAACAACAAAAAAAATGTCAATAATGGTGTATTGCGTTGGCATATTAATTGTGAACCCACCATACATACTTCTTATCCAAATACTCCAAATTTTCAATTGATTAATCCTCTTATGCTTGAATACAACAGGGAAGTATCTATGTGATATGTATGTACTTCCAACATTATGTCATTAAGGGGAATGCAGATTTAATAATTTTTTTTTTTTTTTTTTTTTTGGCTAAACCTTTTTCCATTGTTGGTAAAAAAAAAATTTGGCTACATTCACCCAATCATAGCTTAACTCTCTTTAGATGCATATACATTCCAAAATTTTATTTATTTATTTATTTATTTAAACGCTAAGATTCTATGTAGACTAACCTTTCTATTATTAATCCTTCTTTTTTTCTTTTTTTTTTTGGAAAGGCTTATGTAATAATTTGGTATTTTTAAATTTGACGCTTTGAAATTAAATACTCTACTTATTTTGGAGATAATCATTTTTCAAAAGGAAATATTAATTTTTTTTTCTTATGTTTGATTATAACTTTGAAATTAATGTTTTTGTGGTTTGTGTTAGTGATGATTGTGGTGGTTATGATGTTGGCAAAGGTGCTAGTAATTATGGTGTGATATATGTTATCTTTGTAATTCTATTATATATTCAAAGTCTATTTGGAAATCAATTAAAAAAGTTAATTATTTTTAAAAATGTCAAAGAGTGAAAAAGTCATCACACCATTTGTTATGAGTTAAAAAAGTTAAATGTCATATTAATTTTTTTAATTTTTTTAATTTATAAAGAAATAAATTTTTTTAATAACTTTTCAAACGAATTATTTAAAAAATCTAAAAATAATAAAAAAGCCAACCCCAAACATCTTCTATCATTTATTCCATCTAATCCCATCTTATAATTTATCCCTTACAATTGGGTAAATTACAAATATAATTCTTAAAATTTACTTAAAATACAGATTCTTCTTTATAATTTTAGAAATTATAAATTTTCTATTATTAGATTTTTTTATTTAACAAATTAACAGAAAAAAGAAAATTTCTAACTACTCTTCTATATAATAACAATATGGAGAGTCAAGGAAACTAACATACAAGTTCCAACTAAGTGGGAAGTGGTGAACAAAAAAAGGGAGAGTTGATGGGCAAGGTTCAACGATAGTGATAAACAAAGAGGGAGAGACGCAACGTTTCACCCCATCAACATCTAATACTTTTGATGTCCTTGAATCATGTGATATGGGAGAGTTGGGGAATGGAGAATTAAATCAAGAGTTGTTGTGTCAAACGAAGAGCCTAAAAAGTAGAGGGAATCCATCTCCAAGTGATCCCATTAATGGAGAGACTACAAAGGAGGATAACAGAAGAAAACTTAAAGCGAAACTTCATTACTTGAAGAGTGCTAGAGGGAAATTTTGAATCCTTTGTTATGTATGATGTGTTTGTCATCTATAGGCTTAGTTTGTTTCTTTTGAGGGAGTAGTTTGTTTTTGTTTATGTTTATTCTCCCTACAAAAGATGTGTATTGAACTCCATTGTATATCTTTCTTTTTTGGTTATAATATGACTTGCTTATCCAAAATATATATATATATATAATAATAATAATAATAACAATAAAATTACTTGAATTATTAATTAAAATATATTTTTAACATTATTAAAAGATTTAATTAATTTAATTATTTATTAATAAAAAAATTATTTGTAATGTAATTAGAAACTTAGGGTGTGTTTGATTGGACGGACTGGATAAGGAGGGATTAGAATCCATCGGACTTGAGTTCTGGGACTGTGAATCCCCCGGATTATTTGGTTGGATTGGATATATATCGTGTGTTTGTTTTTTCATGAGATTAGATATCTGGAAAAGACTATTTGTAGTGAATCCAACGTTTGGTTGGACGGACTGGATATACTAAATGAACAAAAGACTATTTTACCCTTTTTCAATTGTGTACTAAGTAATAGCAATATTAAACATCAAAAATGATTTGTCCCCCTAAAAACAATCTCCCTAATCCCCCTAATTTCCTTTTTTGGAAAACTGTTTTCTTTTTTTGTTTTGTTTTGTTTTTTTTTTTGTTTTTTTACTTGATTAGGCAATACGGGGGATTCGGGGTCCCCCAATTCGGGGGACAAATCACTGCCGATTAAACATATCTTTAATATTTTAATTATTTTTAGCTAGATTAAATAAGGATTTATTTTATTTTATTTTTTACACAATTAAATAAATTTATTTTTTTAAAATTAAGTAAATATATAAATAAAATATCAATAAAAATTTATATTATTTTTTTAATTAAAATTTTAAATAAATTTGTTTTTAAAAATAATAATAATTAAACAATGAAATTAAATAAAACATCTATTAACATTTAAATAATGAAATTAAATAAAATATAAACAAAATTTTAAAATAAAACATCAATAAAATATCAATAAAAAATTATTTTAAAAAAAATAAATAAAACATCAATAAAAAATTAAATAAAATTATTTTATTTTAAATTGAGACATTTAAATTTTATTAAATTTTACTAAATATAATATATAATTAAATAGTAGAGGGTCAAAATGGTCATTTCACTACATAATCCTAACAGTAAATAATCCCCCCAAAATTGTCCCACACCCCCTTAGGATAGTATAATCCCCTCTATGGGGGATAAGGAGTCCGGCCGGACTGCATATCCGGCGAACTAAAAAAAAACAAATATCGGATTAGATTTACTGTGCAGATTACAATTCACACAGTAAATAATCCCCCTTATCACCCCAATCAAACACACCTTAGAGAAATGAAATGTAATTTTCAAAAGTGGCGCAAGAGAAACACAGACAAATATGAGTGGAGTTACTTTTTGGCGGCCACTGTTTGCAGTTGCTGAATGATGGCGAAGGAAGCGGCGGACTAATAGCTTCTTTGTGGCGGACGAAACTTCTTTTTAGTTTTTTCTTTGTCAAACTTTATTTTGAGTGGCTGATATTATGTTTTCTTTATTTTTTTCTTTTCGAAAAAGTAAGATTTAAAAATTGTATGATTACAATCATAGTTTTAAATAATGACGCGTATCAATATCAAAAATAATGTAATGAGACTATATTATTTTAATAATTTTTTAATCTTTTATAAAAAAAAATGTATATAAAAATAAAAAAAGTGATGTGATAATTTATAATAATTTTTTGACTTTAAGTAAAATCAAAAGTTGTTAAATGAGACAATGGTATCAAAAATTAGAGAATATGATTTTCTACAATAATATTTTTGTAATAATAAAGATTATTGTAAATATGATTGTGTTTTGAAATTAAATCTCTCTTTAAATGACCTTTAATTGTGATTTGGGCTTAAATTATGTATTTAAATTACTATAGTAGTATTATTATAAAGGTCATTATTCCAGAAAATTCTAGTCCTTATAGTAGTCACCTGTCTCCCACCCAACTTCACCACCTCCAACCTCATCTGTCGCCTCCCAATCCCTGTAGTCACCTATCTCCCACCCAACTTCACCACCTCCAACCTCATCTGTCGCCTCCCAATCCCTTCTACTCACTGGCTACCATATTTTCCACTGCCACACACAACTCTCTTAGGCCCTCTCCTAACTATTTTATAGGTCATGTTTATATGGTTTTATGAATGAGGAGATTAGACTAATAATAAAGGAGAGTTATATAGAGAGTATTTGATAATGGAATGTTGTGATGAGATGTTTATTTGAATAGACTGGATAAGAAGGGATAATAATCCATCGAATTATTAATTTTGAGATATATAGTCTATGGACTATTTAGTTGGAAAGAATGTATATCTCATATTTATTTTCTTATAAGATTAAGATTAGATGTTTAGAAATGACTATCTTATTAAATCCAATGAGATTAGGATTAGATGTTTTTTTTCTCATTTTACAACTTAATCTCATTGGATTTTAATCTGACCATTTCTATCTCACATTCCCTTAAGACACAATAGTCTAACATATAAGTGGTACTCATAATCCAACCTATAAATTCTCAATCAAACAATAGATTCCATGATGGATTGAACATAGAAGGAAAACATATGGAATCCCAAGAAGGAAAACATATGGAATTAGAAATCTAGTAATGAGATTAACGGATTAAAATATTAAATAAAATAGATTAAAATATTTTTAATATTTTTTTTTTCAAATAATTTATTTGCGAAATAAATATTTAAATTTTTTAATAAATACTAAAAAATATAGGGGTACTTTTTCATAAATTCCTTTTGACGTGCTTATGTTCCATTTAGTCCACATTATTTTCTTATATTTCAATAAATCCTACGAGTGACATAGTTACCAAAATACTCCTAATAATATTCATATTTACAGTGTGAATGTTTCGTGATGTGAATGTTCACACCGTCAATGTGAATGTTAATATTTCAATATGAATGTTCACACTGTCAATGTGAACATTCATATGTCAATGTGAGCATTCACATTGTAAAATATGAATGTTTACATCTCCAAATTACTAACCGTTCAAAAAATATTTATAAAGGTAGAAACGTCCATAAAATACTTTAAATATGAGAATTTGGATTTTATAGATTAAATGTTCAAATAATAAGACTTATTGAAATATAATAATATCTTATAGACTAATTGGGATACAAACACTTGAAAAAGGATTTTCTAATAAATTTTCCAAAACTATATGGTTTTAAAAAAATATATATATTTAGTGAATATTTAAATGATTTTTATGCAAAATTTATATATTTTTAAATGTCTATAGATTAAAAAGCAAAAAAATAATTATACTTATAATATTAAAAAAATACTAACAGTTAAAAAATATTAATTTTATATATTAATATTATATATACTATTACTAATCCGGTGGTGTATAAACAAATACTCTTTATCTTACATTTTCAACCTAATACCACCATACTATATTAATAATCTCCTCACTCAATCTCACAATACTCTTAATCCCGTTTATCCTATAGAACCAAACAAACGAGACCATAGAGTTTATTGGTGATGAATCGATTTTCTATGGGGATATAACATTAACTCTAAGAATTGATCTTTTTTGGTGATAAGAATATGATTGATGAAATTATTCGTTAAAAAAACTAAATTAATATTTTATTTTTTATTTCATTTTTACTCCACTATTACCAGATCATCAACAACCCGATCACCGAAAAAAATTAATGAAAAAATGGTTGTAAAAGTCACCACCGCAGCTAACGGTGGCGACTGAGGGCAGTGGTGTTATAACTAGATTGGCAACTCTGTAGATACATACAACAAATAGAAAGATGACGCATGAGTAAATAGATATTACATAGATCGCTAGGTGCCATGAATAGATACGTAGACGGTGAGTAAATACACAGATAAGTAGGTCTTGAGAAGAAATATTTATTCAAATCAGAATTTTTCCGAGGTTGGTATCACCAGTTGACTCCTCTTTGCAGTGCCGCTTTGGGCACACGTCGTACGAACGGCCTCTTTGCAACCCAGAAATTGGTTAATAAAAGGGCTCCAAAAAATTTTGAAAAAATATCAAATGAGTTTTATGTTTTTGTTATTATACTTGTTTAAAAGGGTTCTTAAAAAATAAAAATTTATTAATATGGTGAATTATTTAAAACTAATTCATGGTTGTTTATGGAAGAAAAAAAATGTTTCAAATTTAAAATTGATTAAATCATATATTTAGTGAAGTAATTGAATGAGTTTGGTTGATAAGTTAGTTAAAATAACTTGGTTAGTAAATTTACAGTTAAAAATGCAAAAGTTTAAAAAATTTAAATAAAATTTGAATTACCAACTAGTTGGATTCTGTCAAAAAATGATTCAAAAATTAGTTCATATTAAAATTTTACTTTGGGATATATATATATATATATATATGTATGTATGTATGTATGTATAAAAGGCCTTATATTAAAAGTTTACTTTGGACCCCCAAAAAGACAGAATCGGCTTGCCTCTTTGACAAACAAGTGTGTTTGGTTTGACTTTTTTGAATTAAATTTTTTAAAAATTGAATTTTTTGATTTTCGTGTTTTTTTATTTTTAGTGAATGTTTTTAAAATTTTAAACATTTTTTTTTACTTTTTAAATGCACCTTACTTAGATGTATCTAAAAAGTAAAAAATTTGTGAAAAAATATTTTTAAAAATTAATAAATACATAAAAATACAAAAAATGTACTAAATTCTCGTATTTTTTTTTGTATATTCGGTATTTAGTGAATTTTTAAAAAGTTTTTTTCATTTTTTTTTTACTTTTTAAGAATATTTATGTTAGGTATGTCTAAAAATTAAAAAAATTACTCAAAATATT
This sequence comes from Camellia japonica, assembly GCA_030407325.1. Lineage (NCBI taxonomy): Eukaryota > Viridiplantae > Streptophyta > Magnoliopsida > Ericales > Theaceae > Camellia > Camellia japonica. The sequence continues at coordinate 131,475,210 of JAPPVO010000059.1, read as the reverse complement.
AAAAAAATTCAGTAAAAATAAAAAAATACGAAAAATAAGAAATTAGAATTTTTTAAAAAGTATTTTTGAAAAGTGATAACCAAGCATAGTATTGTTGAATTCGATTTGTCAACTAACACTATTACTTTGGCACAATTAACTATCTGAATTCCTAAATCAAATAACAACAGGAATTACCGGCCTTTTAAATTTTTTATTTTTATACTTTTGACCCCCAAAAGAATAAAGTTTGGGTTTATTATCTCAAAAGTTTAGAAATTAAACTTATGGCCCGAACTTTTATTTTATAACTAATAATGAAAGTACACAAAAATAAAATTTAAAATATATTTTCACTTAAAAAAATGTTAGTTACTCAATAGACTTTAATGTGTTTCATTTACTTATGTCAACTTAATGTCAAAAGTGATGAGTACATCCGGTTCGGTCAGATATTTGGGCTAATAGCAATTTGGCGCTCGTGTTCTAACATCTAAATGGTTACTTCATGATTTCATACTTTGGGCCCAGACCAAGTGTTGAACCATACTGACAGTTCGGGCTGGCCCGCAGGACTAAAGTCGAATTCTTTTCTGAGCCCAACTACGTTTGTTTAGTTTTTCTTGAGTTTCTATGGAGCCCAATCCTTGAATACTGGTTTGAACCAGCAGAAGGGAAGCCTTGGTAAATAGCTTTGAGATGAACCTAAGCTGGGCAAGAAGCAACATTTGGTGATGAATTACTATTATTTTGAGACTAAAATTTTTATCTTAAAAAATAAATTTCTTGATACTAAATTATTTTTCTTAAAATATGTATTTATTAGTGATATTTTTAAATAAAATAAAAAAAATCAGTACAAGTTATTTTTTGACATTTTCAGACGATTTTGTAGCAACTATCCTCGTCCCCAAATATTTTTAGTAATAAAATTTTCATTTTTGGAGATAAAAAAACTTTGGTCATTAAAACTCTTATTTGTTGTAGTGTATATATATATTTTTTAAAATGCTTATTTAATAAAAGGTAAATTACACTCACCTTTCCTGAGATTTGAAAAAAATACAATCAGTCACACACTTTGAACATAATTATAGTAATTTTCCTTTTAGTGACCTGAACTAATGCTAATGGTAGGTAGAAACTAATGCCAATAGTAGGCAGATATTGAAATAAATAAAAATAAATATATATTTTAGTAATATCATTTTTTTTATTCATACGATACGACTAACGAATTACTGATTGAAAGAAAAGTGAAGTGGTTATAAATTAAAATCTTAATATGGATTAGTATAATTATATAAAAAGTGTAAAATTAACTATAGTTTTTTCAATCTTAGAGGAAATGATTATAATTTACGCCTTAATAAATTATTTTCTACCAGAATTATTTTTTTTCGAACTTACCTCGGCTCGGCCCCTCTTACCAAAATTTCTAAGTTCGGAAGTTCATCTCTATTTCTCTATCTATGTCCACTCACAATATGAATAATCGTTTGATCTATCATATCATTTCTCTATTTCTTGTACACAATATGAAATTCTTTCATGATTTAGTAAGAGGTAGAGAGTCTGAATTATCGTCATAAACAAAACAGTCTTACCCTTAATTTGCAGCTTCCAAAATTTTATTTTATTTTAAATTTTTAAAAAAGATACTCTATACGTCTCAAAATATTAGTCTCTTATTCTATTTTTTATTGTATCAAAATATTAGTTCGTTTTTCAAAAATTAAGGGCTAAAATAATATAAAATTTTTATTTTGCCATTTTTTTGAATTCATCATCAACACAGAAAGTACAATTATAACAATTGATATTCCTAAAAAAATGTTAAAAAATTAATATTTTTAAAATGTAATAATTATATTATAAAAAAAGAGTTAAATTTCTCAAAAAAACTTTTATTTTGGGACATAGTAAATATGTATTTTTTCTTATGATTGGTGTATAAAATTTTATTTACCACGTGATATTAGGTTATGAATAATGTTATATCCACAAATTAAGATACTAATTAGTGTATCAATTGATGATATGGTATAATTTAAGAGATCTTTGATATTTATAATTTGTATAATGAGTGGAATCAATAATAATACTATAACATATGTTGGTACACTTGTTATAAGGTTAGGTTATAGAAAGATAATATGAGAATGATAATTAATAATTAATGTGTGGTATGATTTTCTAGTACCGATTTGCACAGGATAATTTTCCACATGTAGCTTGATATATACATAGGGGCAATTTGGAAAGAAGATTAAAAAAGCTACTTTTTAGTTTTTTTATAAAAAAAAGTCAAAAAAAAAAAAAAAAATAATTCAGTTTTTTTAACAAAAAGAAGCCAAACTTAAAAAAAATAAAATTATTGGTCAAAACTCAAAGCCTTGTCCATTTGATTTACTGACGCAGAGCACCGCCGCCGCCGCCACTGAAAATGTGGGTGAACCACAAGAATAAGGATCCTCTCTTTGTAGCTTTTGTATTTGTGTCCGTCTTTGCAGGCTTTCGGGTCTACTTTTAGGTCCAATTTTGATAATTCGAACCGTCATATTTTATGATTTATTCAGTACATCATACCTGTAAAAAATCAAGTTGATCGGATATCAGAAAGTATGTGTTCGAAAAATTGAACTAAAAACTATTTTTTAAATAATTTAATAAACAGTTTTCCGAACATATACTTTCTGATATCCGATCAACTTGATTTTTTACAGATATGATATACTGAATAAATCATAAAATATAAACGGTTTGGATTATTAAAATTGGACCTAAAAGTAGACCCAAAGACCTGCAAAAACAGACGTAAATATAAAACTACAAGGAGAGAATCTTGGCTCGAACCACAAAGACTTTTCCTTATTTTAAGTGTCGTATCCTAAGTTCTTTTCTTTACTTTATCTTTTCGTTTTGTTTTCTTTTCCTTTAAGAAAGATTTGTGAAACCGTCACTTTCTGACAAAAATGTTTATTTTTTCTAATACGAGGCTATGTTTATTTTAAGAGAAATTACCATTTAGTGGTATTTTTTTAAAATTATTACATATTTATAAAGGGTTTTGTAGCAGTTAAATTGATCTTATTGGACTACATAAACCAGTAGTATCTATTATGAATTGACTATGAATAAATATATATCAAAACTAAGCTGTTTTTTACCTATTAGTGATGAAATCAGAAAACTAAATCAGAAGGAATATTTATTAATTATAATTTAAAATTTTTTTTTACCATAATTAAAAATAAGAAGATAATAATAATTTTTGAATTCATATAAAATGCAAAAACTTAAATAAATTATTATAAAAGTATTTCATATAAAATTATACAATTTACTTTGAGTAAAATCTAAAAAAAAGTATTATGTGTAATTAGTGTATCATAGACAATGTAAAAAAAATCATATATTTAAGAATTAAAATAAATTACATAATGGTAGGATAAATTAAATTTTTCTATAATTTGAGTAAAAAATTTATATAATAGTGATATTATGTCATTATTGACATATATTTCATCAACCAATAATAAAGCAATATATGAACGGTGAACTCCACATGCAAATGTAACTAACACTCTAGTAACTTATATATATATAGTGAAATTAATTATTATTATTATTATTATTATTATTATTATTATTTTTTTGATCAACAAAGAAAAATTTCATTAACAGCATGAAATTAAAGGTATAGGAAGATGACATGCATCGAGATAGATTCGGAAGTATAAAAATACCCCTACTACTGCTACTCGCATCCATACAACCAACCCCTAAGCCTCTCGATTTTTTTTTATAAATAAAGTTAAGAAGAACTTAACTAGAAAATTAAAATACATGAATCTCCACCAAAATCAACCCACAAAAAAAAAAAAGAACCAAACTAGAATAACTAAACCAACTCCCAAGGCAGCCCGAACTAACAACCCAACTAATCAGCAACCCAATATTTTAATCACCTACATCACTTCCAAAGCTGCTGTACACCACGCCTAAGCTGCCCACGCCTATTCTGTTCACGCCTAACACCTATGTTGCTCCAACGCCCTCCTGCTGCACTGCACGCCCACCTGCTCACCCTCCTCTACTGTGCACGCACCACTGCTTCAGCCGAGGACATCGCCATGGCTAGACATCACCAGGCTGGGCATCACCACTGCATCCTCATTGCCGAGACTCCACTCCTAACAGAAACTTACTGCAAACTCATTGCAATCTCACCCACAGCACTCAATGCAAGCTCACCCACTCCCGACAGAAACTCCACACCCAGGCACCCCTAAGCTGCTGCAACTCCACCGCTGAGAAGACCCCAAACCACCACCTGCAAGCCCGATGCTGCTCCACCTTCAGTCTGCTTTAACTCCCCTGCACAACACCCAGATACATTTTATTCTAAATATTTTTCTGTTTAAAGTTTTATTCATATATGAGAGGGTAATTTATATAGATAAATTGGGCCAAGGAAAGTAATGGGCCGGTATGGGCCGAAGTACGAAAGGCAGAGTAAGAAGGGCCTTAACTAGGTAGTCCGGTCCCAGAAGTATCTCGGTCACAACGTATTACGGTTAGCCCGGTCGAGTCCTCTTGACCGAAGTATATGGGCCACTTCAGTTCTGTTGAGTTAGTCCGGCTCGGCACTTCTATGTATAGCTCGGTCTTAGCATTCAAGGTTGAGGTAGAAGCAAGGAAAGGAAGAGCCGGACTCAAAGTTAGATCGGCCATACCTGCCTGTCTAGTATAGCAGTATTACTTCGGTCGTATGGTAGTTCGGCCGTGGTAAAACCATCTCACTTGGTTTAAGCAGTGAGGGGGGTGTTGAAGGATAAGCATGATCTTTCAGGAATATGAATCCTAGGAGGACTCTACATGGAGGAGTAAGAGTTCTACTAGGATTGTGCCACACTAAACCTATAAAAGCTCACAAATATCACCTATGGGGAGGTAACACAACTTTGTTTTCTGAATACACAAAGCTTTTGTCTATTTGTCAAGCTTACTGACTTAGGCATTGGAGAGGTTTCCGGCACACACCCGCCGGCCAGCTCACGTTTGTATTTTCAGGTGATAAAGCGACGTCGTACAGAGGAACGCAGACTTGATCAATAGAATTATACGAGAAGGTTTATTTCTTTCCCGTACAATTGGCGCCGTCTGTGGGAATTCAGACAAAAACAAACCTCTTGATCAAGCTTTTCTTTTTAAAGAATCAATGGCGCACAACGAAGAATTACCACAGTTCGCCATTGACGGACTGATGCCAGAAGGGGGTGCGAGGCGCGAAGGTCTACCTCTTATCCTTCCTATGGGGGATTTGGAGCCACAGAGACAAAATCCCAGGAGGGATACAAGAGGGAGAAGGCGGACTAACAGCCCTCGTCACTCTCGTTCGCAGAGCCCAGAAAGACAAAGGCGGAGGATTGATCCCCAAGCTTTGGAGGATCGCGTCAGGAAACAAGATGAATTGATACGTCGGATGGCGACGGACATGGAATCTCTAAAGCGCCAGGTGAATGGAAAAGGAGTGGCGATAAGAGAGGGGCGCACAAACAAGACCCCCCCTCGCTACTCGGAAAGTCGTAGTAGAAATACTACACCCTCTCAAGCAGATAGCAGAAGCCTCAGGACAGGCGATACGCAATCCAGATCTTCCAGAACTCGTCACTCCAGGTCGTACACTGAGGGAAGCACATATTGGCCCTCGCATACGCACCAAATGAGATCCAGACAGACAGAGTTGCTCAGATCGTTCGACCTACGAACCGTGCTAGAAGAGAAGGCACGGTGGAAGGAGGACGCCAGGGTGCGCGATCCACACAGAGTTTCTGCCTTACAGCGGTTGGCTCCTCGGACGCATGGAAGCGTCGAGGTTGGAATGCCAATACCGCGCCCCGCCTACGAACCGACAGACAAGGCGTTGGCGAGGCTGCAGACTTCACCATTCGTCCTAGCAATCGAGAACGCGCTCCTACCTTCAGGCTTCCTACGGCCCAAATTCACCACGTACGAGGGGAAAACGGACCCTTACTCACACTTAAGCTACTTCCGCCAGGTTATGGCGGTATATCGGCACAATGAGGCCTTGATGTGCATCCTATTCCCCTCAAGCCTTGGTGACCTAGGCTTGACTTGGTTTGAGAAACTCCTAGAAGGCAGCATAGCCTCCTGGGCACAGTTGGCGGAAGCGTTTGTTACAAGGTTCCGAACAAACACCAAAACACTAGTGGAGATCGACCAATTACTCTCCATCGACATGGGCGACAAGGAGACCCTAAGATCCTATAACAGTCGCTACTGGGAGACCTTCAACCAGATTGGGGATTGTCCCACCAATCTCGCCATTGCACAGTACAAAAGAGGCCTTCCAGTCGGGAACAGACTAAGGGACTCTATCACCATGACACCGCCCCTCACCATGGAAGCCCTGATGGAAAGAGTGCATTAGCACATCAGGGTGGAAGAGGATGGCGCACGTGCCAAAGTAAAATCTGGCGCGACCGCAGCACCAGAAAAGAAGGCCTCAGCAAAGGTCAACGCAGTAGACCGTCCGAACAGAAACGGACGTGGCAGAAGAGACAACGGAGAAGACTAGGACAAAAGATGGTTGAGAGTCCGCACTGCCATAACCACGGTCTTCAAGAAACCAATCTACCGAATACTTAGAGAGATTCGAGACGAGCCTTTCGTCAAGTGGCTAGCCAAACTAGGCGAGGCTCAGAAGGACTATGATGACAGGTCACAGTGCACCTTCCATAAAGAAAAGGGGCACCGCACTGAGAATTGCACGCCATTGAGACAGCACCTGGAGGAATTGGTAGCGGCAGGCCACCTGGATAAATACATTGAAGGAGGGGCACAGCCAGCCCCCCCAGGACCATAATAACCCCAACGGAATGCCGATCGACGCCCCACCTCAAGGCGTAATCAACGTGATACATGGAGTCTTCGAACCTGAGCGTGTATGCGAGCTCAGAGGATCAATTAAAAAGGCTGAGCACTTGAGAGAAGTGCTAAGTGCCCAACCTGCCATCAAGAAGGGGAAGACAGAGGCCACGAATGTCATGTCTTTTTCGGATAAAGACTTGGCAAGGATATATTGCCCTCACAATGATGCCCTGGTCGTCACTCTCCGAATCAAGGATTTTGACATCAAGCGGATTCTGATTGACCAGGGTAGTTCATGTGAAATCATGTACTACGAAACCTTTAAACAATTGAAGTTACAAGATAAAGACTTGGCACCTGCCGTATCTCCCCTGATCGGATTCAACTCCATGCCAGAATGGCCCGTCGGCAAAATAATCCTCCCAGTCAGAGCAAGGAGTGTGACAAAACAAGTGGAGTTCTGGGTGTTGAAGGTCCCCTCCACTTACAACATCATCTTGGGCAGAACATGGCTGCATGCCATGCGATCGGTGGCGTCATCCTACCACCAAGTAATGCGGTTCCCCAACGACACCGGAGTAATTGAAGAAGTCTATGGAGACCAGATCATGTCGAAGCAGTGCTTTGTCACGGTTAATGGCAGCCGCGTTGCCAAGGGATACGTTCATTCGGTGGAAGAACCTGAGAGTAATGAACTGTTCGCAGATGTTGGCAAAGCGGCTAGCCAGAAAGGAGTGGAAGACTTGGTAGAGGTAAGAATAGATGAAAAGAACCCGGATAAGTTCTTTCTGCTCGGTTCGTCGTTATCCAACACTGAGAGATTAGAGGTCTTGGAATTTTTGACCTCCAACATCGAAGTGTTCGCCTGGACACCATACGACATGCCAGGCATTGATCCCAACTTCATCTGTTACCAACTCAATGTCCACCCATCCGCCAGACCAATTATTCAGCGCACACGTAGATCGGCACTCCACCACGCCGAGATAGTGGCGGAAGAAGTAGGAAACCTACTAGAGGTAGGAGCAATCAGAGAGGTGCACTACCCAAGATGGATCTCCAACACAGTCGTAGCGCCAAAGAAGAATGGCAAGTGGCGTGTCTGCGTCGACTACAAAACAGTTAACAAGGCGTGCCCAAAAGACAGCTTTCTTCTACCGCGGATAGATCAACTGGTAGACTTGACGGTAGGGCATAACCGACTTAGCTTTCTGGATGCATACAGAGGCTACCACCAAATCGCCATGCATAAACCTGACCAGGAGATCACATCCTTTACAACTCCATGAGGATTGTACTGTTACAAGGTCATGCCCTTTGGCCAAAAGAACGCAGGGGCGATATTCCAGCGAATGGTCACCAAGATGTTTGAACCATTGTTAGGCAGAACAATGGAGGAGCTTACATCGACGACATGGTGGTCAAGAGCAAGGATGATAATGACCATCTTAAGGACCTGGGCGAGATGTTTGAGATCCTGAAGAAGCACAAGCTGCGCCTCAATGCATCCAAGTGTGCATTCGGGGAGTAGGATGTGGCAAATTCCTAGGCTTCCTGGTGACCAACCGAGGTATCGAAGCAGACCCCTCCCAAATCAAAGTAATCCAGGAGTTGGAGAGACCGAACTCAGTAAAAGAAGTGCAGCATCTCACCGGCATGGCAGCTGCGCTCAATCGGTTCATAAGCAGGTCGTCAGACAGACTACGACCATTCTTCCACGCACTGAAAGCCAAGTTTGAGTGGGACGACGAATGCGACCGCGCTCTGGAAAACCTAAAAGAATACATGTCTTCTCCACCACTACTTGTAACCCCAATCCCTGGAGAAGAACTCTTCTTGTACTTGGCAGTCTCGCAACATGCAATCAGCGCAGTATTGGTCCGCGCAGAAGGAATCCAGCACCTGCCCATCTACTATGTCAGCAAGACATTACTGGGCGCCGAAACAAGGTACTTGCCACTGGAAAAACTGGCATTGGCCTTGATGATGGCCTCTAGGAAATTGGCGCACTACTTTCACGCCCACACCATAGTTGTTCTCACAGCCTTCCCATTAAAAGCTTTGTTTGAAAGGGCGAACTTTTCTGGGCGAATTCTGAAGTGGGCAGTAGAGTTGGGACAATACGACATCAAGTTCCAACCCAGAACCGCAATAAAAGCTCAAGCATTGGCGGATTTTGTCGCAGAATTCACACCAGGAAGTCATCATATCTGCCCAGTCGACCTGACTGAAACAACCGAACTAGGGATCGAAGTTGACGCCGGAATAGCGCAACCCCTAGTACAGGATACTCAGCCAGACGCCAAGGCAGCCCAAAACGAAGCAGGGAAGGAAGAGGCAAACCATGCTACACCAAGTCAGGACTCACCAACAAATGAAGACTTGATACAATCAGAAAGCGAGGGGCAGACAGCAAGCATGACCTTAAAGAAAACACCACCAACATGGAAGATCCCAAGGCATCATCTGATCCTCCACTTGCTGGAAGTTGTTTGTTGGAGAGATGTGGAAGCTCTTCGTGGATGGAGAATCCAACCGGCATGGAGCAGGACTTGGTATAGTCCTCATCTCTCCAGACGGCCTAGTGGTGGAGCAAGTAGTCAACCTTGGCTTCCCAGCATCAAACAACGAAGCGGAGTATGAAGCGCTTCTTGCAGGTCTCAAGTCAGCGTTCTACATGAAGGCCACCGAGCTAATGGTTTATAGCGACTCACAGCTGGTGGTAAACCAAATATCTGGCGACTACGAAGCAAAGGATGACAGGATGGCCAAGTACCAAGAGTTGGTCAGAACAGAGATCAAAAAATTTGAAGTAGTCAGGATAGAGCAGAATCGGCAGGGAGGAAAACAGTAGAGCAGACGAACTAGCAGGCTTCGCCTCAATGGCGGATACCTCCATTCCTCACCCATTACTAATCGACTACCTGCCTAGACCCAGCATTGAAGACCCCGAAGCAGAAGAGGTATGTTGTGCAGAGTTAGGCCCTTCTTGGATGGATCCCATCGTATTGTTCCTGAAAGACGGCACCTTACCGGAAGAGAAGAAAGAAGCCAATAGAATAAGAGCAAAGTCGCAGCGATTTTGGCTCTCCCCATCTTTGGCATTATACAAAAAGTCGTTCTCAGGACCTTACCTAAAGTGTGTTCACCCCAGCAAAGTGGAAGCGTTTCTGTTTGAAATACATGAGGGTGTCTGCGGCAGCCATCAAGGAGGAAGATCATTGGCATACCGAGCAATTTCACAAGGATACTGGTGGCCATACATGCAAGCGGATTCAGAGAAGTATGTCAAAAAGTGCGAAAAATGCCAGAAGTTCGCACATCAAATACACCAACCTGCCAGAGAACTTCTACCTCTAACTAGCCCATGGCCCTTCGCAATGTGGGGATTGGACATAGTAGGACCACTTCCAACGGCACCCGGCAACAGGAAGTTCTTCCTTGCAGCAACTGACTACTTCACAAAATGGGTAGGAAGCAGAAGCCTTGGCGTCAATCAAGGAAAAAGATGTGAAAAAGTTTGTCTGGCAGAATATCATCACTCGATTTGGCATACCAAAGGCACTGATATCAGACAACGGCACTCAGTTCGACGGCAGAATCTTCAGAGGCTTTTGTGAAGAATACAAGATCGAGTTTTACAATTCTACACCGGTATATCCCCAAGCAAATGGTTAGGCAGAGGCATCAAACAAGGTAGTCCTGGATGGATTGAAGAAACGGCTAGAGAAAGCCAAAGGCAAGTGGGCAGAGGAGCTCCCTCATGTTTTATGGGCTTACCGCACCACGCCTCGACGATCAACAGGAGAAACACCATTCTCCTTAGCTTATGGCATGGAGGCAGTCATCCCATTAGAAGTTGGCCTCCCCACAATTCGAAGCGAGAATTTTGATCCAGACTTGAACAGCGAAGCCATAACACTAGAACTCGACCTTGCAGAGGAAAGAAGAGACAGAGCATTGGTTCACATCGCCTCCTACCAACAAGAATTGTCCAGAAAGTACAACAAGACAGTTCATCCAAGGCAATTCAAGATCGGAGATTGGGTACTGCGCAAAGTGATGGGAAACACATTGGTACCAGGAGATGGCAAGTTAGGGCCTAATTGGGAAGGTCCTTACAAAGTGATTGGATTGGCAGGCAAAGGGGCATACCACTTAGAAGATGAGGACGGCAAGACAATTCCCAGACCATGGAATACGGCCAATCTCAAGTTATTTTATTTTTAAGCTTTCTTCTTTTTACATATGTGTAACTTTTTTTCCTTTCTCAATAAAACAAGTAGTTTTCTTTTCAGTACAATCATTTTTTCGCTGTAAAAGTTTGTTTTTAGTGAGTTAGGGGCAGAGAGAGCGCTTTATTCTAAGTTGGTTGGAAAAACCAACTTAGAGGTTGGCTGGATTAAACCAACACCCCTCCTAAGCCCAGGATAAGGATCCAGGCTGCAGGACGTTTGGTCGGAATAACCAAACACTCTATTCTAAGTTGGCTGGAAAACCAACTTAGAGGTTGGCTGGATTAAACCAACATCCCTCCTAAGCCCAGGATAAGGATCCAGGCTGCAGGACGTTTGGTCAGAATAACCAAACACTTTATTCCAAAGTTGGCTGGACAAACCAACTCAGAGGTTGGCTGGATTAAACCAACTCTTGTTACTCTTCAGCCGAAGTAAGTTTATGGCTGAAAAGTGGTTGGCTGGATTACACCAACTCTTGTTACTCTTCAGCCGAAGTAAGTTTATGGCTGAAGAGTGGTTGGCTGGATTAAACCAACTCTCATTACTCTTCAGCCGAAGTAAGTTTATGGCTGAAGAGTGGTTGGCTGGATTAAACCAATTCTTATTACTCTTCAGCCGAAGTAAATTTATGGCTGAAGAGTGGTTGGCTGGATTAAACCAACTCTTGTTACTCTTCAGCCGAAGTAAGTTTATGGCTGAAGAGTGGTTGGCTGGATTAAACCAACTCTCATTACTCTTCAGCCGAAGTAAGTTTATGGCTGAAGAGTGGTTGGCTGGATTAAACCAACTTTTGTTGCTCTTCAGCCGAAGTAAGTTTATGGCTGAAGAGTGGTTGGCTGGATTAAACCAACTCTTGTTACTCTTTAGCCGAAGTAAGTTTATGGCTAAAGAGCTGAAGAGTGGTTGGCTGGATTAAACCAACTTTTGTTGCTTTTCAGCCGAAGTAAGTTTATGGCTGAAGAGTGGTTGGCTGGATTAAACCAACTTTTGTTACTCTTCAGCCGAAGTAGGGTATATCGGCTAAAGAGTGGTTGGCTGGATAAGCTTAGATTGACTAACTAAAATACCGAAATAACACATGCAGCAAAGGAAGCAATCATTCAAAGAAAGCAAGTACAAACAGGGCAGCAAACCGAGATAACACTCGGGCTCAAAAGAAAATTTTCATTAACAAAGTTCAATACAGTCTTCATTACAGCGCAGGGGACTCAGCCCGGTTACAAGTCCGTAACAAAAAAAAGAATCAGTTGAAAAGATCATCAATTTCGGCGTCAAACTCAGCATCAGCATCAATACGAAGACCGGTTTCAGGCGGGAGCTCGGTTTCGGTCACAAGAGTGGTCTCGGTCGGAAGCACGGTTTCACCTGGTTGCTCAATGACCAGGTCTTCCATCGTGGGCTCCACCCGAACTGTCTGGTCAGCATTGACAACCGGAGTGTCCTCAGAGGCAGAGTCTTCATCAGAGTCTGAGCCTTCAAGAAATTACTGCTGAATGGCATCAGCATACTCCACTAGGGAGTTCGGTATGAAGTAGGCTGAAGGGTTGAAGACCTCGGTCTGTGGATCGTGACCGAGCTTCTCAACAGCTGCCCTCCAGCCGCACTTAAAGAATAGTTCCTTGGCGGCTTCACATTGTTGGATATAACCGTCCTCTGCCTTCTTGAAGCCTCGCTTTTCGACTCCTTTTATACCCTCCTTTAGCTGGGTTATCTCGGTAGCTTTCTTCTTTTCAAGCTTCGCCAGTTCGCGCAGGTACTTGTCTTTCAGCTCAGTGGCAGCCTTTTGCTTTTCTGCTTCGGCCAAACTAACCAGTCCGGTCAGTCGGCCATTCTCAGATCGTAGCTCGGCTATTTGTTTTCTGGCCTCCTCTAGCTCGGCCGTTTTTGCCTCGGCTTTTGCCACAGCTTGCCTGGTTGTTCTCCTGAGCTCTAACACTTTCCTGTGAGTGATGTTGTTTTTCTGAATGGCCTGGCAAAACATAGACTTCCCTTGAGCCGAAGTGAAAGCTTGAAAAATTAGACAGATAAAAAGGGACAGTGCTACTTACCAGGATCATGGATTTTGTGGAAGACCGGATGGCCTTCAGCTCGGTGTTTAGTTGTTTTTGGTGGTGCTCCTTGTCTTTGGGGAGACATACACTCTTGGCTAGGTTGAAAGCCATCGAGTGATCCTTCTCAGCAACCACTGAGTCGGTATCCAGAATATCTCGGTCCTGGAAGGTAAGGTTGGGAACCCATTTGGAGGAGGCAGCTCGGTCAGAGTGCTCCGGTTGAGAACTTTGTTGAGGGCTTGGAGCAGGGCTTGGTGGCAGAATGGTCTTGTCCTCATCAACAAGTCGTTGCTTGGTCGGCTAGTCCGGGCACGCTTGCCTGGACGGGATGAGGATGGTTGTTGGGATGGAAGAGCAACCACGGTTTCAGTGGTCTGAACGGTTTGTGGTACCTCGGCTCGGTTTGTTGCGGTCAGTAGGGCCTTCAGTCTGCTCCTTTTTGCCATCTCTTATTCGGCAGTCAGAGGGACTAGGTTGATTTGTAGCAAGGTGGGGTCCGGTTCCGGGGCATCTTCTAGGAGAAAGTCAGTTACTTTGGCTTTTCGGCGACCGCTGTGTCTGTAGGTCGGCTCGAAATTTAACAGCTTAGCCCAACTCCGCTCTGGGTACCGTAGTGTGGCGCGGAGGATGCTTAGATTGGGGTGGCCGTAGAGTGAATGGAGATGGGCTGAGTCTGCATAATAAAACCAAACTGTTAGTTCGGTTCAGAAGCACGTAGCCAAAATACAAGAGAAGTGTGAATGGAAACCGAAGTAAGTTATACCGTGGATTCCTTTGTTCCAGTTTATACTTTGGCCTGGGATCTGGGCTTGGTGGTCTTCGAAATTCCTAGATACCCAGAAGAAGTCGTCATCATTCAAGTCTTTATCCGGCGTATCTTTTATTATTTTTTCTCTACGACGGCGTATCCTAAGGTAGTAGACCCAGCCGTCATCCTTGGACCCAATGGAGTATTGGTGGAATATTTCGGCCAGACCAAGATTAAGATCGGCTCGGCGGTTTAATTCGGCTATTCCCATTATTATGCGGTAAGAATTGGTGGATAGCTGAGTTGGGCATATTCTGGTTTGTCTTAGGAATTCACAAATCAGGAGTTGTATGGGGAACCTTAGTCCGGTCTCTATTATTGATAGAAGGGTGAAAGGTACATAACCCTCATTTTCCCAAGGTGTGGTATCTTGTTTGGCTAGGGCAAGGTGCACGTCGTCAGGTATGTTATAGTCCTTTCGGAATTCGGCAAGGCCTCCAGGGGTTTCTACCAAAAATCTATATTTACCCATTTATTCTATAAGTTAAGAATAAGTTAGTTCGGTTGAAAAACTATGCTCAGTAGTTCAGTTGAGCGCGCAGAGGTGCCTGGGCAACCTAAGTTTGCAAAGTAGAAAACAAAGGGGTTAAGCACAGATCATTGGACCGTGCTACAAATAAAGAGCAAAATAAAGAAGTCTTACTTCGGCTTAAGGAGTGCTACAGGTTCTATATCGGTTTCCGCATGGTGTTTGGAAGCTCGGGCTGAGCAAGGGGATGGATATCTCGGTTTGAGATGTGGGTTTCTTTACTTCGGTTAAGCCTCTAGGGGCAGCTTTCTGAGCTCGGTTTTAAAAACTAAGAAAGCTGGCTTAGCCCCCAAAGGCTTAGCTCGGTTGAAGGCTAAGGTTTCTAGTTTGCTAAGTTCAAACTTCGTTCGGTGAGTTTATCTCGGCTAAAGTGAATCAGGAGTTGGTAACTTACTGAAACTACTGTTATATCTACTAGTTCTAGTTCGGTTATTGTCTGGATTGATCTACCTATATAGCACAAACAGTATCCTAGTTCGGTTGGGACAAGTTTATGGATCAAAACTACGTTCTACAGGTTGCTTCATGATATTCATAGTGTTCTTATGAAGATTTTTTTCCAAAAAATACAAGACTAATGGAAAGTAGAAACAGAAATGTGTTTTGCAAAAACACACGAAACAAATTACAGTGGATAAAGCAAATACAAACGCAAAAGAGATCTAAGTAACTTACCAGGGCAAGAGGAGGAAACTGGAGATTGAAACAGTGGCAACAATGAAGAACACGAGCTTGGTAGTTGAGGAAGTGGAGGCACAGAGGAAGAACGAAGAAAGTGAACAGAGTAGAGTAAAATTCAAAGAGAAAATGAATAGTTGTGTAAAAGATGAAAAATGCGCGGGACTGTTCAAATCTTACGAAGTACGAGGGCGGCGTGACAGCTGTGAAGGGCCAACCGGCGCCTGCCACGTGGCACTGGAAAGGGAAGCGTTTTAGTTACCTGTGATTAAAGGGACATTTTTAACCGGATAAGCACAGCCTGGTTTGAGGTTAGCTCGGCTGGAGAAGCTAAAGGGTTTTTAGCTCGGCCGGATAAATTATGGGGTTTTAGTTCGGCTGATGAGACTGGTAATCCCAAACA
The DNA here is from genome assembly GCA_030407325.1 of Camellia japonica. NCBI lineage: Eukaryota > Viridiplantae > Streptophyta > Magnoliopsida > Ericales > Theaceae > Camellia > Camellia japonica. The sequence goes on along the minus strand of JAPPVO010000059.1, from coordinate 131,459,627 downwards.
TGCTGCGTAGATGGAATTAAGGGGCAATTGAGAGGGTAATTTATATAGATAAATTGGGCCAAGCAAAGTAATGGGCCGGTATGGGCCGAAGTACGAAAGGCAGAGTAAGAAGGGCCTTAACTAGGTAGTCCGGTCCCAGAAGTATCTCGGTCACAACGTATTACGGTTAGCCCGGTCGAGTCCTCTTGACCGAAGTATATGGGCCACTTCAGTCCTGTTAAGTTAGTCCGGCTCGGCACTTCTATGTATAGCTCGGTCTTAGCATTCAAGGCTGAGGTAGAAGCAAGGAAAGGAAGAGCCGGACTCAAAGTTAGATCGGCCATACCTGCCTGTCTAGTATAGCAGTATTACTTCGGTCGTATGGTAGTTCGGCCGTGGTAAAACCAGCTCACTTGGTTTAAGCAGTGAGGGGGGTGTTGAAGGATAAGCATGATCTTTCAGGAATATGAATCCTAGGAGGACTCTACATAGAGGAGTAAGAGTCCTACTAGGATTGTGCCACACTAAACCTATAAAAGCTCACAAATATCACCTATGGGGAGGTAACACAACTTTGTTTTCTGAATACACAGAGCTTTTGTCTATTTGTCAAGCTTACTGACTTAGGCATCGGAGAGGTTTCCGGCACACACCCGCTAGCCAGCTCACGTTCGTATTTTCAGGTGATAAAGCAACGTCGTACAGAGGAACGCAGACTTGATCAACAGGATTATACGAGAATGTTTATTTCTTTCCCGTAATATACATATGTAAATCCAAAACTCAAGTGGGACATGTGACCCCTCTGGTCTCCACGTAGCTCCGCCACTATATATTGTAGTATGGTCAAGTATTGAATTGAGGACAAAAATAAATATATTTAAAATTCGGATTAATTACACTGACTTTCTCTAATATTTTAAAAAATACAATAATACAATTTTGATATAATTATATTGAATTTTTTAAGATTTTAATTCACACACTTAACCCTATTTTCTTTAATAATTTATTAGTTATACAGATGGAAAATTGATGTTGCCATTCTTTTACACAACAATGTATATCTTACATATATATCTTTATATTTTCACATTATCAACATTAGTTCTGATCTATTTAACCTTATTAAAAGGGAGGTTAATCTAAGGATTGTTTTGGAAAGTTAGTTACAAACTGACTTTTTGACTTTTTTTTTTTTTTTACATAAAATTATGTAAAAAATAGAGAAATGAAGTGACCAAAAAATGGTTAAAAGTTTCCAAATTGACCCTAATTATATCAAAACTATGAGGCTTAATTTTCTTCCAACCTCAACCTCAAGACTGGTGACTATAATTTACCCTTAAAATTATTGTATATTAGACTTAAAAATAAAGGAGAACATAAGTTATCATACGAAAGAACACCTAATCATGCAAGTGAGGTCAGTCATGATAGGTGCTTTGTATAAGATAAGGGGTGAATTATTGAGCTTGTTTGAGAAGTGAGTTGGTTTTTTGACTTTTTGATTTTTTGATTTTTTTGATTATTTTAGCTTAGGGTTAAAAAGCCTGATTTGGAAAGGGCTTTTGGTTTTTTTGGTTTTTTTTTTGAGAGAAATAATGTAATGATTATGGGTAGGATGTGATGTTTTGTTTTATTGGGCTAAAAAACTTATTTTGTTTTTTTGTGACTATTTTAACCCAAAAAACCTCAAAACCAACTTCCCAAATGGAGGCATTGTGTATTCTTTTGGGCGGATTGGTATGATTTTTAGTTTAGTGAGATTGAGGTCTTAATTGGAAAGGATGTTTTTAATAAAAAATCAAAAAGTTATAATAATTTATCAAATTATTCTATTAATTTTTTCGCATGTTTTTTTACTAAAAACAATTAAAAATTACAAAAAATATCAATTTTCAAATGAGCGCCTAATTCATTTAGGCACCAATCCATCTTCGACCTTGACTATATGAGCTTTAGAGTTTGATCTACCATGTTTTTTGTCAAATATTTTGAGCCTGCTTGTTAGGGGTGCTCGCAGTTCGATTTTGGACAGTTCAATTTGTAATTTGCACCTACTTATATATGTGCAATTTGGAAAAAAGTGAACCCGCAACTATCACTACAGGAAAAGATGGCTATTGCAACGCTTCTTTTATGGCGTTTATGAAAAACGCCATTATAGATTATTTAAATACAACGTTTTCAAAAACGTTGTATATGATCTCAGTAAAACGGCACCGTTTGGGTCAACTTGTTAACACTGTTCAATACTCCGTCCCTTTCAAAACGTCTCTCCCTCAGTTTCACTCTCAGTCTCCCTCAGTCTCACTTTCAAAACTCAGACTCTCTCGATTTGAAGCTCAAAACTCAGAAACCCTTTCGATTTGAAGCTCAAAAACCCCCACTCTCACTGATTTGAAACGCTCACTCTCGCTCGATTTCAAACAATCTTTCTCGCTCAATTTCAAACACTCTCGATCAATTTCAGATCTGTCGATTTCAGAACCTGTCACAGATTTGAAGGTCTCCAGATTTGCGCTTATCTTCCGATTTTGGTTCTCCTCTCTTTGGATTTTGTGAGTTTCGATTTTGGTCCTTTGGTTCTCCTCTCGTCTAGGCCCCCTCCTTCCTTTTTTGAAGATCTGTAAGTTTGTTGCTGCTCTGTTTTGTTGCAGATCTCGCTCAATCGGTCTCTTTTTTTTTGTTGCAGAACTCAGATCTGTAAGTTTTTATTATATATGCATTTGTTTTGTATGAACTCAGATCTCTGATTTTTCATTGTTTTGAGTTCATTGTTTTGGATTTGGTGGATGTATCTCAAATCATTCTCATTGAACAGTTTGATTTGGTGGATGCATTTGTTTTGTATGAACCCAGTCCTCTCAGCTTTTGCCAACAAAGATCAATCTCAGATCACCTCAATATTTTAAAAGTGTCCTATGCCCCCTCTTTCACTCTCATGTACCTATGTCATCTTCTGGCACTCATATCTACAAAACAAATTAGGGTTAATAGTAGTATGTGTTGCCCTTGTGACTTAGAGCGTCTTTGCAAAGCATTGACTGAACTTCTATGATAGTTTTGGGGGGCTCCAAGTCCTTCTCCTGAAGGGCATTCCCCAGCAGCTCCTGCACCTGTGATGCAAAGGTATCATCCAGAATCTGCAACCGAAAAAGGCAAAAAAATCACATGGGTGGACATGAAATGTATTGCTAACTACAATGACAATAACACAAGGAAATTATGTTTGGTTGTCTTTCATTTTCTGTTTTCATTTTTCAGAAAACAGAGGAAACTTATTTGGCGAATTGTTTCCAATAGCTGTCACTTTTTAGGAAACCAAAAAGTAGTTTTCAAAAATTGATAAATGTTTTCAAACTATTCATTCTTTTGTTTTTCAAAACATGAAAAAATAAAATGGAACCAAAAAAGAAATAAACATGGCCCGGTCATTCAACTTATCCAGTATTTTCTGGGTAATGAACATGGCTTTGTGATGAACAACATCGATTGCAGAGGTCCAAGCATTAGACCTTCATAAGCCTAATTTTAATCGATTGCAGAGGTCACAATCAATTTTAGTCTATGTTACATGGACTCGAATACGAGTATCAAGTTCAGGCATAGGTTCAAGCATTAGACCTTCATAAGCCTAAATCTTAGGATACTGAGAATTTGGGCTTCTATAAGTTGCTATACTTACAGAGACAGCAATTCGTGAACCTTTGTACCACGACCTATTCTCTTTCCTGTTCTCCAAGAAACTCAGAACATCCTGTGACAAAACAAGAACAATTCAAGATTGGTGAAATTGTTGAGAGCTGGATTGTTCTAAAAATGTTCTGTGATCAATTTGATGATGGTACCTGCTATTTGACATGTGTCTCAATTGCGTTTTTTTTTTTTTAATAACTAATTCAGGTTAAAGATCCTGACTCGGAGGACGTGTCACTGTATGAGAGGTGGACAACTACTAACAAAAGAGTCAATGTAAGTTCACCATAATCTCTGCCTCTTTGACTGATTGAAAGGCACACATTAGCTGAAAGAAAAATACCCAAAAAGAAAATTAGAATGGTTTATTTTCTTGATGGTACAAGTGTTTTTCAAATGCTCCAAGAAAATGATATGATTGTCACTGTTTCTTTTCTGGGTATAGACTAATTCAGATGAGTTCATTTTTCTGCATCCTAAAATTTCTCTAGGATTCCAGTTAGTTATACTGTTTCCATTGTCTAGTATGCTCTTAGTGTAGCTCCATCTTGTTGTCATCTGTGTGTGCGCGCGCGCATGCGAGTGCATGGGTGCACGTGGAGAACGTATATATCATTTGAAGATAACAATTCCTTCTCCATTTTATTAATAGCTCATGGAATGAGTTGTGTAGTATGTGTGGAATTTTAGTTTATTTAGGAGTCCAATAATCTCTATGCTTATGGGAGAATACCATGCTTATGGACCTACATTACTTTATGTTTTATCTGTTAAATTATGGCTGCTTGTATTATTGCCGTCTTGTGAATGGGGACTAATATTATACTTTATAATTAGTAACTGATATTGTTGTTATATAAAGCTATCCAACACCCTCCCTCTAGTACAATTCTGTCTTGCACCTAGAGATGTAGACAATCATAGATAAGCATCATGCAAATGAGAAACAAATGCAGAAGGAGAAACTTGAACCCATGATCTCTCCCAACCTGGGCCAAATAATGTATATCAAGCTATCCAATGTAGATAACCTATGAAGTTAACTCTTACACCTAATCTTAATCACATCTTCCATCTATAAGGACTCTGTAATAATTCATTTTCCATCTTAATCACATCTTGTCAATCACATGTTTTTGTGTGGGAATGGAAATAATAACTTTTGGTTGTATTTTTACTACGTAAGGTGCTAAACCTTTGGCATAACCATACGTTTAGATCCCTTTGATATTTTTCTTCAATAATTTTTTGAATTGCACTCTGTCTTAATGCAGCGTATTAGGATTGAAGGGATTAAGAATGACCCATGGTTCCGAAAGAATTATGTGGCTGTCGAACATGGAGGAGATGAAGACGTGAATTTGGACAATGTACATACAGTTTTTGATGACATCGAGGTTGGGCATTTTTTTTTGGTTGTAATCTTTTAACTTTGCATGCTAGAAGTGTCACAATGCTAGATTTTTGAGGTTTCTTAACAACAAATACCATGATAAAATATCAGCACTTCTATTGCTGTTGCAGAATCAATGGGTGTAAAGGTCCATACTCGTAATTACAAGGTATAGTTTCTAATATATTTTATAGTTAATCTAACTTGGATGCTTTCCCTTAAAATTCTTTATTCGAATGATGATATGTGATCATCTGTTGCAACTATTTTTGCTATGTAATTGTAGAGTTTTCGTTTAGAAATAATAGCCCTTTTTGGATAAAGCTGCCCTTGTTTTTGTCTTTTTGTTATGTTTTTGGGCATGAGGCTGTTCATTACTGTTCACTTGTTCCTTCATGTTATCTTTTGATTGAAGACCCATGTCGAGTCCTTTTGGTTGCAGTTTGACTTTGCTTGAAATAGTTGGTTTGAGTTGCCTTGTCATATGTTCTGAGAGATTATAAAAATATTACCCTGGAGTAGACCATATTGTAGAACTAATTAAAAAATATAGAAAACCTGGAGTTGATGATATTTATTTGGTGATGAAAGCTTTCAACATTTTCGTAGTGTGAGGCTAACTGGTATTTAGAGGTGATGAGTTTGCTGAATGGTTTATATTGGGAAGTAAGGTTGTTTTTCCCTCTTTTTGGCCTATAGGATTATGTGTTGGTATTTGACTATTTTTTATGGAGTCTTTGTGTACCATATTTAGAAAATGATCCTATTTTGTGAAGTTCTTATGTGTCACATGGTCTCTTTTATTTTATTTTATTTTATTTTTTTTAATTTTTTAATTATTATAATTATTATTTAGGTCTGGTTGTTGTGGTCTTGCACTTCTATTCTTCTGCTTCTTATCCTTCCCTTCTAATTCCATTATTTGCTCATGTTATATGAAAGACACCCTTCCAGATGTATAGTTAACTCAGATGATATCTGTTCTTTGGTTAAAAAAAAAAAAAGGAAAAAAAAAAAAATGATGTCTTCTTAGGGACTATTGGTCAAGTGTGTTATAGTAGGTTTCAAGTGAATAAAAATAAATAAAAATAAATAAATAATCAAAAAATATATATGTCACATGTTTCTCGATCCCAAGTGCTAAGCGTTGTATGACTTTGTTTCTAGTCTCTGTTCTAATTCCTTCCAGTGATTGGTTTCTGCAGACAAGACTTGAAGGAATGTCTGTGAATAAGATGGGACAATTTGCTGTTGTCTTGGAGGTAATTATTTTAGTTTAATTTCTTGATTAGTGCTTCTGTTATTGTTGATAGACAGGCCATGGCTCCACATTATGTCTGAAAGATTTTTGTAACTTGTCCTTAGGTTTTTGAAGTGGCCCCATTTCTTTTCATGGTGGATGTTCGCAAGGCTACTGGGGATACTAATGAATATCACAAGGTTAGTTTGTGCTAGCTTGTTGATTTGCATCTGCCTTGATTATCTTTTGTTGAATAAAAACCCATACTGCTACCAATGCATACATCTACTTATATCAAACCATAAAAGTTCAATTAGAAAATTTAACTTAACAAAATCATATTTTAATGATTTGGCATTTCCTTGCAAGGCTGCTCTTTTGTTATGATGGCACTTTCAGAACTATAGCTTTGTCAAACTGTAGGCCATGATGTCTTTCTTGACAAGGTCGCAACCATTATGCTGATTCTTGATATCGAGTGCATCAGTCCTTTAACAATGTAGTCATTGGTGGTTTTTGCTTAAAATAATATTTTCTTACCCTACTGTTTAAAGAAAGTGTCTCCTATTAGTGCCATAGCTATTATCCTAACATTTCCCACCAAAACTAGAAGGAAAAGTTTTACATCTTGTTTGACTGACATTTGCTTCATGGAAATGTTACTGTATTTGTTAGCTGCCTAGCCTACCATCCAGTTGGTGGTCTTTGAACAAACTAATATTTCTCAGCCTACTTGTTTCCCATTAGTGCTATATTTATTATTCTAACCTTTCCCATCAAAACTAAAGGAAAAGTTCTACATCTTGTTTTAGTGACATTTGCTTCATGGACATGTTATTCCTCAACTAGATGTGCTTCACTGTGAAAATCAGAATTAATATTATGCATGGATGTCTTCACTAATAGAGTTATTTGTGCAAGCTAATGGGCTCTCCTTGTAAATTTTGATGGGAAAAAATGATGTGTCTGCTATAGTAAGTCATAAAGAAGGCATTGTTTCTTTCCTTTCTGGTCTCATACTTCCATCAGACACGCATGACTGCTGTTGTGCTAATCAAATATTCATACACTCGTAGCGGGAAATTCCTTATCGAGGGCCTGTGCACACTTGGGGGATTAATTGGACTTTGATCCGGATACCCTAGTGCCACTAAAATATATATATATATATATTGATACACACTCATGTTCTTTCTCTGCAGTTCTACAAGAACTTCTGCGCTAAACTTGAGCATATTATCTGGAAACCAAAGGACGGTCCGGCGAAATCATCTGCTTAGACCAGTGACTTGCTGATCCAGTTGTAGGTGTTCTACGCAAACCAAAAAGCTATATGGTTTGTAAATTATAGTATTCTCGTAGGCATTTTAATCGCCGACTTCTCATACTTCAAAACCTGAATTAGTAGTTTTATGTACTTTCTTGAAATTAAGATCCCCTGGGTTGATCAGTTACCCTTGAGATTTATGTATAGGAAAGTTAGTCTTGTTTTGAGGTTTGAGGTTGTATGAAGATGATGTGCAAAGAAACACTATGCCATTAATGAACACAAAGTATACGCTTTTAGTTTTGAACACTTGTAAATTATTTTTTGAATAATATATATTTTATTTTATCAGCTTCAAAGTAGCAACTTGACTTGTGTGTAGTCAAAACTTGTGTAGCCAAGTTGGTTTTTTAGCATTGTGAAATTTTCCAAGTTATTATGATTTTGGAAAAATTAATAAGCCCTTCTTTTAAAGGATCGGGGCTGGAATGGAAACTTCACCTTATGGAATGTAAGAAGAAAAAAAACAATTGAAGTGAAAGTTGTTAAATTTATTTATTATTTTTAGTGGACAAAGTTTTGTTTGAATTGCGTCCTATGGAAACAATGTGTTACAGACTCATGGTTGCTTAGATGTCTTAGTTGACAATATGCATGTATATGACACTAGATGTGAAATTTTCACTTGAAATGATGATTTTGGTGAGATTATATTATGCATGTATATGGCATATATTGAGGATTGGTTTTAAATCTAGCAGTTTGGTTGCATAGAGCAAACATAAAACATGAGATCCCCAAATTGTGAATTCAGTTTCCACCACCAGCAGGGAACCCACCTCCCCCCCCCCCCCCAAAAAAAAAAAAAAGTGGCGTTTTCTGAAAAAACGCCACAAAATGACGTCATTGTGACGTCACACATTTAATTCGTGTAGGGAATAAAAAAAAAAAAAACAGTGGCGTTTTTCGAAAAAAACGCCACTAAATGACGTCATTCCACGTCACACGTTAATTGGGGACGGAAGGCGAGACGGTCGTCAAAGATTTTGCGGCGTTTTAAGAAACGCCATATAATGTTTTTAGCGACGCTTTTCAAACGTTGTGTAGCTATTGCGGCGGCCCTATCAGCGGCGAAAATTTTACACGTCACTATAAGATATTACGGCGTTTTTCAGGCTTTTCGCGGCGTTTTTAAAACGCCGCTAAAAAACGAATTTCCTGTAGTGTATCCGCAGTGCGGGTTACGGTTTGTACGGATAAGGTTCGCGGATGTGTGGGCGGTTGTATACGATTTGCGGATTGGACTTTTTTCTTTAAAAATTTAATTTTGGACCTTTTTTTTTTTTTTTTCCGTTTTGTAAATATTTATTTTGGATCCTTTTCCCTCCATTTTCAAAATGCTCAACATTAATAATTAATGAATTAAAACTTATAAAATTAAAAACACAAGAAAATCAATTCCTAACACAAGCACATCTTTCAAAATCCTGAACTAAATTATCAAAATCATTCACTACCAACAATACAATTAAAGTAAAATCATTCAAAATTCTAAATTTACCTAAAAGTAATTCTTTATTAATTTCTACATTCATGCAAAATGCAATAATAAAATAATAATAAATTGTTATCAAATTTCATTCAATTCAAACCCCTTAAATAAAATTAAAACATTTGCAAATTCGCAAACTCCATCATAAAAAATAATAAAAAAAAAAGAGTTTAAGTGCGGGTGAGTTCTTGCGGGTGCGGATAAAATCCGCAACCTGCTAGCAATCCGCAATAATGTCATATTCCAAATTGCATTTGCTCATGTTGTGGTTGCGAAACTGCTCATTGATATGCAGATCGATTCAGATTGTACAGGTTGTGCGATTTGAATAACCTTATGTCCAACCCTACTACTGGTTTAGCACCCACTTGCTTAGTGCTAAAGAGATTAATTTCTCAGAAGGCGTTCTCACTTACGCTGGAGTAGGAAGCAATGCCTCCTAAAAACATTTAGGAAAAATTACATTTTAGTGGGAGAATTTTTTTTTGTTTTTTTTTATGCGAAAATGGAGAGGGTGCATGTCATACTTGTACCCTCACAACCTTTCACTTGCACCTTATCACAAAACCACTTGTACCTTACATGTTTTTATAATTTTTTTACCTGTCCTACTATTTTAAAATCTCCCCAAAAATTTAAAGACCCAAACTAAAGAATATAGTACTAGGGATTTGGTTGAGAATAATTTTTTTAGCTTGATTTTTTTTGCTAAATTAGCCTAACTAAATTAGTTTCGTTTGGGAAGAATTTTTTTAACTTTTTTATAAGAGAAAAAATAAAATTATTATGAATTTTTTTTAATTGAAAATGATTATACTTTGGATGAGTTATTTTATTTTATTGACTTATTTAATCTATTTTATCTTTTTATACTTTTTTTTAATCTCCACCTAAATCTAATTCACTTGCCAAATAAGGACTAAGTATTAGCATTAGATGGTGTGACATCCGTACTTTAAAAATCAATCACTGAGATGACCATCAGGCCCGTTTGTTTTCAGAGTTAGAATGGAAGAGATTGATAGTGAAATGATTAAGTAAAATTGTGTTGGTTTTGATAATAGTTGTTAGTGTGGGAATTGTTAAATTATTTTTTATATAAAATAACAAAAAAATACAAAAAATTAAACATTAATGTTAAAAAAAAAATGTCTAACATGTAAAAAATAAAAAAATATTTAGTCCCCTCACTATTTTTCCAATACCACATCTACCTCCTCCATTCCAATCCTCCTTCCAACCTCTATCCTAATCCCCTCCCCCATCTCAATCCCTTCCCCAACTCTATAAACAAACACAACACTAAATGAGTCTCACCTCCATCTTAATCTCATCCCACCCTCTACACTTCAAAACAAACGGGGCCTCAAATGCAAACTCAAATATGAAGGTGACCCAAAAAAAAAAAGTATGACCCAATAATAAATGGGTAAATGGGTCTTATGAGTGGATGAATAAATTTGAACCTTTAATTGACAAAACAAAATGCCCACCTTGTACCCATTTGATACTCAAAGAGCAGATTCTTTGACATTTTTTTACAAATCAAATACCCAAATTTGACCACCACAAACAAATTTAATTTTGAATCAAATAAAAAAATTCGACCCAATATTGGATGAGCCAATAGATTTTGTGAGTGCATGAACAAATCTGAACTTTGATGCTCAGGATTGGGTCTCTCTAATTCGGACCCAAATTGGAGAGAAATTGTTCACTAAATTTTCTTAGAATAGAGTTTGCCAAATGAAAAATAAGAAAAAACAAAATATAGGCTCTGATTGATAGAGTTTTGGAACGTTAGTTTCAGGCATTGATTTGTACACCATGTTTGTTTATGATTTTCAAAAATTAATTCCACGTTCACTTTTGAAAACTCTGTCCAAGGTAGAAAATTTGAGCTATCCGGTTGTACCACCGGTTAACCGGAACAGTGCCTAGTTTTATTTTTATTTTTTTTATTGACACATGTTAATTTTTATATATTCAATAAAAAAATATGTTCCGAATTTTTTTTTTTTTTTTTTTTTTTTATGAATTTTGAATAGAATTTTGAGTTGTGTATTTAGTTATGAGTTATAAGTTTTTATATCAAATAATATATGTCATATAAAAAATTCCCCACTTAATTCAAAACTCATTCACAAATTTTCTACACTCAAATCATAATTCCAAAACTCACAAACTCAAAATACAATTCTATTATCAAATCATATTTAAAAAACTCTACCAAACGCAACATTAGTTTCAAATAGCTTCTTTTTATTTTTCTTAGATAATTGATATTACAACACTGGCTTCAAAAGCTCAAACATTGTAACAGGATGACAAAGAAACACAACTAAAAACCAAACCACACCACACCATATTGAACAAACTACAATACAAGAAAATTATTATATCTATCCCATCCCATGATTGAAGAGGAGTCTTTTAAACAATCCCACGACTAGTTTCTAGTCATGGAAACAGTGACATTGAAGAACTCAGTCCTCTCTTTGGCCATGCGATCTGGAACTATCTTCTTGTATCTTTCAAACACCTCATCGATGATTTCTACACCGAAATGACTAACAAGCAATGACTCAGACACAGCTCTCATGCACTTTGCAACGTCGTACCCATCTTCCTTAAACTCCTGGTCGGTTGATGATGGGCATAATTCGGTTTTGCAGGCATTCCAGTCGACTCTAGAAACCTCAAGGCGATCAATGGTGAAAGAGCCTTCTTTCTGAACCTCAGATTTTACCTCAGCAGGGGATGGAGTGTATTGTGGGATGTTGAATGAATCCATCTTCTCTTCTTCTATCAATCCCTGCATTGATTTTTACATTCATTCGTTACTGTCATGCCAAAAATAAAAATAAAAAGTTTTGTTCACACATGGAGAAAGAATGGAAACAAAGCACAATTTCCTATTGGTCCATAATATTGAATCCTTAATTCAAAAAATGTATTGATCTCTACTTTATTATTATTTTTTTATCGGGAAAAAGTAACATTTTATCAATGAGTTTTGACTCCGAAATTTTAATAGAGGGATCATTCACAAACATTCTATCAAATCTACCAAAAAAAAAAAAAACTTTCTCTTCTACCAACATTCGACTTTTCATTGCCAACAATCAACAAACTAAATTAAATATTCAAATCATAACAATAATTTTTTTAATTTTTTGATACATTCATGCCATTTGTTTCAGGGATTTAATTTCACGAGATTTCGTACTTTGAAAAGATTGAATGATATTATCATGACGATTTAGGTTTCGTTTGGAAAGTAATATTTTTAGTTTAAAAGTCAAAAAGTTATTAAAAAAAATTAAAAAGCTTATAACTTATGAGTTCAGATTCTCTGTCGTGATTTCCTGTCGCGCTTCCTGCGGTGAGTTCAAAACGATGTTGTTTTGGTAAGTTTTTTTTTCTTTTTTTTTTTTTTCAATTTTCCCCGATTTTTCTTTCTCTCTCAGTTGTTGTAGAACCTTTAAGAGAGATGAACAAAAAAGTGCGAAGGCGGAGACGAAACGCAAAGGAGGGCGGCCAACGGTGACTCCGGCGGCGAGGCAAGGGGAGGCGGCGACGAGGTTATTCTCAAGATCAACTCTCAAAGGGAAAGAGAAAGCCCAGAACTTGTTTGGTTTCCATGAAAACCAGGAACAAACCTTGCTTATTATTGAGTAATTTACTGTTTTTGTTTTCAAATTAAATGAATATGGACAAGAAAATAAGAAAATCTTGGAAAGAAAAAAGAGAAAAAGAGATGGATCTTTGTTGATAGACCAAAAGATTTGAATGTGAAATAGTTGAAGAGAGAGAGAGAGAGAGTAAGATAGATGGGCAGACCACCATGCTGTGATAAAAGGCTAGCCATGTCCTCCAGAGGACATCATCTTGGTGTCTTACAAGTTACATACAAGAACATGGGCCTGGGAAATTTCTTAAAAATTTTCACTGGTGATTGGTTTTGGGGGTTGGTTTGGTCATTGAAGAGGTATATTTAACATCTTATCTAGCTCAAGCTCACCGCCGTCGCATCGCCACCGCTGCCTTGCCGCCGTTGCTGCTGCCTCGTCGCCTTCGCATCGCCTCTGCTCTTTGTCTCTCTATTTGTTAGGGTTCTGGTCTCTAACATTTGAGAGATGACAGAGAAAAGAGAAGACTGGAAAAAAAAAAAAAAAATCAAAACGACGTCATTTGAAAGTGCCGCAGGAACCACCGTAGGTTAACACGACAGAGGATCCAGATTCATAACTTATAGCAAAAAGTTAAAGATTTCATTTTCTCTCTACTTTTTGCACATCTTTTCGTAAAAAATCAAAAAGTCATTCCAAACATATAAGTTTTTTTTTTACCTCATATTTTAGTCAAAAAGTAAAAAAATTACTAAAATAGCATATTTCTAAATGAAACCTTAATTTCACAAGATTTCGTATTTTAAAAAGATTGATTGATAATATCATTGCTAACGGTACCGAACAAATTTTTTTTTTTGGATATATGTGACCAAACAATCATTACCTATATATATATATATATGTATATTCTTGAAAAAGTGATTTAGAGCACTAAAAGATGAGCGTTAAAAGAACATTAATTTGTTTTTTTTTCTCTTTGTGTTTTGTCTTTTTCCTTTTTATTTTTTAGAATAAAGCTTCGGACCCCCAGTGGGGGTGCTGGGGGTCGCGTGTGATTGTCCAAAAAAAACTGTTTTTTTTTTTTTTTTTTCAACCAATGACAAGCCGACACGTGGCACTGGGGGGGTCACTGGGGGTCTGTAGCATTGCTGTATTTTTTATCTTATTTTATTTATTTTTGTATGCCAGATCAGTAGAGCTGCTTTTAGAGCAACTCTACTAGTGGTTTGTATCACCATTGATATTCTTGAAGTTTTGAACTCAACAACCACAGCAACACCAAAAAATAAAAAATAAAAAATAAAAAAATTCAAGACTCCAAAACTTTCGAGTGTGCCATCAATTCTTGTCAATTGTGGTTGTTATCTTTGTCAATCGCGATTGTCATTTTTGTTGTCAGATGACCTGCTGAACAACCGACATGTACAAATTCAGACAATTCGAACAAGCCAAAATTCAGTGAATTTAGTGTTGCTATTCTTTTTTAATCTTTTTGGGTAATATATTTTTAATAAATTTATCCCCTCCCTCTTAAAGTTTTTTTTTTCTTATTTTAGAAAATATGTTATTTTTTTTTTTGTTTTTCTACTAGGTAACAAATAATAAAATTAATTTTTTTTATTAATATAACGATCCGGGGTTTTTCCCGTCCTTTGTGGTATTCCGGACTCGAGTTCCGAGTTGTGTGCTGATATCCGTATCTTGTTTTCATTCTTTAATTTATTATATTTGAGTTTTGGGATGTGTTGGGCAGGTTTGTAACTGGTTGGTTGTGATTTGAAACTCAGTGTTGCTGTCCAGTTTTTGGTGTCTTCGCTCGAGCGAGGCTTTTGTCGCTCGAGCGAGCTCGGTGTTTTAGCTCCTTCGCTCGAGCTAGGGTTCCTTCCCTCGAGCATGCGTCTGCGTCTGGTTCTGGACCTGAAGGTTGTGTTTCTTGGCTCGAGCGAGCTTTCCTTCGCTCGAGCGAGCGAGCTGTATGCTTTGTGTTTCTTCGCTCGAGCGAGCATTCTTGCGCTCGAGCGTGCTTCTGGGTTGCAGACCTGAAGCTTCGTGTTGTTCACTCGAGCAAGGCTTTGTGCGCTCAAGTGAGGTTTCTTTGTGTCTGGTCGCTCGAGCGACCACTTCTTCGCTCGAGCGAGCCTCGAATATATCAATTCGCAGCAGCAGCAGCTTCTTCTTCACTTTTTGATTTCCCTTTTGTCTCAAAACCCTAGATCGGTAGCTCCTCTCTCTCTAAACACTCTCTCTCTATAAATACACCTTGTTCTTGAGACCTTCTTCCCTAGTCTCTTTGTAAGAAAGGTTGAACATCGAGGGGGCTACTTCTTGATCTGAAAAAGTTTGGGTTTAGAGTACTTTCAAGTTTTTCTCTTCTTTCCCTTTGGGTTTCTCCATTTGAGGTAGGGATTTCCTTGATCTTTTTCAATACCTCGTTCATAGATAGACATGTGGTAAATTTATATTGCATGAAAATCGTATCCATGTTGGATTTCTTTGAAAATCATGTAAGGGAACCTAGGGTTGGTTGTTGAGAATGAGTTTGTTATCATTGATTATTATTTGGGCTAATTGGGGAAGTAATCTACCAAGATATTGTTAAAAGAAGAGAAAGCCCTAAATTATATTTTGATTTGATAAATTAAAAGGGAGGATGGTTGAACAATATGTGTAAATTACTATTGTTAATATGAGTTGTGTAAAAAGTGTTAACGGTTAAGGGATTAACTATGGCATTGGGGTTATTTTGAAATGAACGTATTGAACCGAGTTGGGTTGTGGCTTTATTATGAATGGAATTGGTTTTGTAAAATGAAAAGAATGGAATTGGTTTCGTGAAATGGGAAAAGTGTTTTGGAATAAGTGGTGGAATACGTTGACCTGGAAAATTATTAAAGTTGATCTTGAAAATGGGAAATGAAATGATAACTCTATGTGAGTCTCGGAAAATAAATATGAGAATTGAACTATTATGTCTTGAGTGTTGAATACACACATTTGGGGGTTTTATCTTTAACTAGCGTACTAGTGGCGTTGTTGGGTTTTAAGACCTCATGAGAGTTGAGTCTTTTAATAGGTGTACTGAATACATGCATCTAGAGGTTTTGTCCTTGGTCATCGGTGGAGGATGACATTGTTGTGTTGAATTGTTGTGCACGCATTACGCCTGTGTTGGTTGAACATTATTGAATAGTATACGTGTATGTATTATACTTGTTGGTTGTGCCTTGTAGTGTTGAAATAATTGGTGTTATATACCGCGCTTAGAATCAGAGGTACCATTACCTTCCAGCTAGCGCCTAGTAAAATGGAACAGAGGTACCATTCCTTTCCGATACCGGAGTGGAAATGGGAATATATCACTATGGATTTCATTGTTGGGTTACCTCGCTCCAGTAAAGGTATGGATTCAATTTGGGTTAATGTTGATAGACTGACTAAATCTGCTCATTTCTTACCTGTCAAAACAATTTATAATGCGGACAAATTGGCTGTAATCTATATTGATGAGATTGTTAGATTGCATGGAGTGCCTGTGTTCATTGTTTCTGATAGGGACTCGAAGTTTATGTTGAGATTTTGGCAAAGCCTACAGACAGCATTGGGTACTGAACTGAGACTGAGTAGTGCATACCATCCTCAGACAGATGGTCAGTCAGAAAGAACCATCCAGACTCTGGAGGATTTACTGAGAATGTGTGTCCTTAATTTCCAGGAAAATTGGGAAAGCCATTTGCCTTTAGCCGAATTTGCTTACAACAACAACTTTCATTCAAGCATCGGTATGGCGCCTTTTGAGGCTTTGTATGGCAGAAAATGTAGATCTCCGATTTGCTGGGCAGAAGTTAGAGATGGGCCTTTGCTTGGGCTCGAGATTGTCTATGAAACTACCAAGAAAGTGAAATTGATTCAACAGAGATTGAAAACTGCACAGAGCCGACAGAAAAGTTATGCGGATGTCCGCAGGCGAGACAGAGAATATGAAATAGGTGATCATGTTTTTGTAAAAGTGACACCGATGAAAGGCCAGACTCGTTTTGGAGTCAAGGGTAAACTAACGCCGAGGTATGTCAGACCGTATGAGATTATTGAGAAAATCAATCCAGTGGCGTATCAAGTAGCGCTTCCTCCTGAAATGAAGCATATGCATAATGTCTTCCATATTTCAATGTTGAGGGATTATCTTCGAGATCCCTTCCATGTGATTGAGCCTACCCGTGTAGTGCTAAGTGATGACTACACCTATGAGGAACGGCCTATTCAGATTGTGAACAGACGGATCAAGAAGTTAAGGAATAAAGAGATTCCGTTAGTGAAAGTTGACTGGCAAAACCATGGTGGCGTGTATGCCACTTGGGAAAGGGAAGACGATATGATCAAGAGATATCCTGAATTGTTCCCACTGAATCCTGTTTTCTTCCAGAACGAAGGTAATTCGAGTTTGGAGGACCAAACTCTTTATAAGGAGGGGAGACTATGACAACCCTCACTACTGTTTATTGATAAGACCACTGCTTACTGCTAAACTGTGACTGAACTGGATAAGTAACTGATTAGACTGAAATTCTGAATTAATTGCATGAATATATTGTGTTATTTGCATTTCTATCGATTGACTGTTAAAGTATCTGTTCATGTTTCATGCTTTAAACTGCAAATTAAAGGCCTTATCGGCGGCCGAATCTGAAATTGATTAGTGCTTTGTGTTAATTAGAATTAATGTGATTTGGTATGATTAAATTAGATTAAATAAAGCTAAATTATAAGAGTTAGCCTTATTTACCATCTTGCCATGCTAGTGGGCCACTATGTTAACACACTTGAAGCCTTATCACACTTAGACATAATTTCCTCAGCCATTTCTTGAGCTTAACCGACTAGAGGGAGTGAGAGAGAGGAAAAAACTTGTTTTCAACCAAATTGGCTTGGAGGCTTAGGAGATTTGAAGAATTCTTTACAATTGAGCTCCCTTATCTTGCATTCAAGACTTAAGGTAGGAAATTCATCCTCTCATTTGTGTATTTGAGTTGTAGCTTGCATAGTCCATGGCTAATTAGTGGTCTAAGTCAAGAATTTGCTTAAAATGTTGAATTGTAGCATAAATCATGCATGCATGTTGCCATCCTTGAGTTTTGAAGAGTATTGTTCATGAAATTCCACATGCATGTTCATATTTTTGCATTGGACCATGAATTCATCTTGTTTATGGAGAAATTGGCTCATTTGAGCATGTATTTGAAGCTTGAGTTGTTTAAAATCCATGCATGTTATGTTTTACATCATGTTCATGAGATTGGTTTGAAATTGTGTTTAATTGAACTACTTTTGGGCTTTGATTTTACAAATTGAGCTTTGAAACATGTTATATTATGAGTTTTGAAGCGTTTTCCAGAAAATTAGCCCAAAAGGATCGAATTTGATGCATTGGAACTTGGTTTTGAGCTTGAGGTTCAAATCTGGAATTTCCAGAATTTGGACTTACGCTCGAGCGGGGAAATTGGCGCTTGAGCGTGGAATACGTGCTCCCAGCACTTTGCATTGTTTTACAGTCCGCTAGAGCAGGGGAATGCACGCTCGAGCGGGGACCTAAGTCACACGCTCAAGCGGGGGTCGAGCGCCCGTCGAGCGTGAATTTCGTGCATCCAGTACTTTTGCCATATTTTGCAGTCCGCTCGAGCGGGGAGCCTTTGTCTGCATGTCCGCTCGAGCGGGGAAAGCCACGCTCGAGCGGGACCCTATTTTTCTGAAAATTTTGTAAAGTTGTTTTAAGTGCATCCTTGCATCCTCATTCCATTCTAGGCATTCCTTGGCCTAGTTTAAAGCATCTTAATGAGGATAGTGATGTAGAACCACACCAAGGCAAATTAGGGATTAAGTTATTATTTCCCAACTATGTGGCTTAGTGTGTGTTCGTTCTGTAACTGTGTAGGGTTGGCAACCGAGGACGCTCTAGCTGCTTATAGCCCAGTGCTCTGTGAGTAACAATGTTGTAAAGATATGTTCAATAATGATTATCTTCTGAACAATTGAACTGTACTATTTTCTGAAATGATACTGTTACTGATTGAATGATGTCCTAATTGTGAACTGTATTGTGGCATCCTTAGCAACCTACTGTTACTGTACTGTACTGCTACTGTCACAGAGATCTCTGTCGGTTCCCATATTGGAACCACTACTGTTTACTGATATGATGGCCATCAACTGACTGTTCGGTCTGTTTAGACCTACTGTACTATTTTGCTATTGGATGTACCACATATGACTGCAATGACTGAATAACTGATACACTGATTGAAATGACTGTTTTCAATACTGAAAGGACATTCATTCTTAACATCTTTACGCATTATGTTATTCACTAGGCTTTAGCTCATTGCTCATATATATATGTAGGTGTACAGGCACCAGACCGTTGCTAGGGGCGTCAGGATAAACTCCAGTTTTGTCAGGCCAACCACTGTGCCTCACAGAGAGGTTCCAAGTCCTTCAAGCTAGGGCTTTTGGGGTGTTTTAGATTTCCCCTTTTTGTATCTGGTTTTGTAATACTGTATAGACTGAATGATGTTCTACTGTACTGTTCTAATAGGGATTAGGTCCCTGTCCTGGATGACTGTATATGGATGTATATGTACTGTTTATGTGTATATGTATGAAAAGTCTTTTTGCATACAGAATGTCACAGCTCATTGGACGTCTTCTATTTACTGTTTTGGCTTCCGCCAGCCCCTGTACTCTGTAATTACTGTCTTACTGTTAAGCAGGCCTTCGGTAATCTCGGATTACTGGCCGGTTACGGTGCTAAACCCATAGGGGCGGGTTTGGGTCGTGACAGAGTGGTATCAGAGCGATATTAAATCACGAGTTATACCGCACACACGTGTCCAAATGAGCTATAGGATGTCCTAGAAAAGTGATTAGGGCATTGCATGAGCATTGAAAAGTGTGTGTGGCCATGACATGATTATATGTGCTAATGTGTTAATATGTTTAAACTATGCAACTTTCTATGTTTATTATTACTATGTTGCATATAGTGAAATGGATAATGTAAGGACTACTGATGAAATTGAATCATTCGAAGCCAGAATGGCAAGACTGGAAAGAACTGTTGAACTATTGACTGAAGCCTTAAGGCAGCAATAACAACAGAACCAACAGCCCCCACCTCCTCTGGTACAGCCGGAACAGAATGTGAATGACGACATCATAGCTTTGACACTGAAATTTAGCAAGATGAAACCGCCATCCTTTCAGGGAGGCCTTGAACCCTTGAAGGTTGAAGCATGGGTTCTTGAAATAGAAAAGTTATTTGAAGTGTTTTCGTGCTCTGAAGCACATAAAGTATTACTGGCTACCTTCACCTTATAGGAAGAAGCTAGAAGGTGGTGGATGCTGGTCCGTGACACCAATACAGTTGTGACTTGGGCTCAATTTAAAGAGTCCTTCTTTGAGAAATACTTTCCCCAGTGTGTCCGAGACCGCAAGGTGACTGAATTTGAACAGTTGAGACAAGGTACCATGTCTGTTACTGAATATGAATCGAAGTTTACTGAACTTACCAGATATGCACCACACATGGTGGACACTGACTATAAGAAGGCCAGGAAATTCGAAGGCGGCCTTAATGTCGAAGTACTTGATAGAATTAATGTGTTGAAATTGCACAAGTATGTAGATGTTCTTGACCGGGCCATTAGAGCTGAATCAAATATTGAAGCACTGAAACAAACTGAAACACCAGCATCTGAATGGCGTGGTAAGAGACGAGGCCTTAAATTCAAGAAGGACGGGAACAATCCGTTGAATAAAAAGTAGAATACAGGGTCAACGACTAGTTCTAGTCAAGGGAACCGTTCCATACCGCCCTGTTCCGAGTGTGGTAAGAACCATAAGAGAGTTTGTTATAAAATTTCTGGTGCTTTTTACAGGTGTGGCAAGGTGGGCCACATGGTAAAAGATTGCCCTTCCACTTCACAGGGCAATAGTAAAGCTGCACCTAGCACAGCAGCATCAACTGTTGTACCAAAGCCTAACCCTAAAGCCACAGGAAAAGAGCCTATGAGGCAGGGCCGAGTGTTTGCACTCGTACCGGGAGATGTACAAAATACCGAGACCGTTGTGTCAGGTATACTCTCAATTTGTGCTCAAAATACGTATGTTTTGATTGATTCGGGGTCTACACATTCATATGTATCGCATGCTTTTTCGCGAAAATTGAATAGACCACTAGAACCTATGAACTATCTGTTAGCTGTATCTTCACCTGTTGGAGGATCTATGACTTGTGCTTATATGTACCCTGCATGTGAAATTATTGTTGAGGATGTTCATTTGTTCATTGATTTACTACTATTGAATATTGATCATTTTGATGTGATATTGGGAATGGACTGGTTAACAAAATATCATGCCACTATAGACTGTGTAACAAAATAAGTTGTTTTCCGTCCACCTGGATTGCCTGAATTCGTGTTTAATGGAGTTGGAGTAGTAGCTCCCCCATACCTGATTTCATCCATGAAAGCTTTTAAACTGATTAGAAAGGGTGTAAAGGGTACTTATGTTCTGTTTTGACTGTACCTATTGATGATAAAACTAATGTGAACAACATTCCTATAGTCAGAGAATTCCCAGATGTCTTTCCAGATGATTTGCCAGGGGATTTGATTGATAGGGACATTGCGTTCACCATTGATGTGATTCCGGGTACACAGCTTGTATCTAAAGCTCCGTACAGAATGGCACCTACCAAATTGAAAGAACTGAAAGTTCAGCTGCAGGAACTGTAAGATAAGAAGTTCATCAGGCCCAGTACTTCACCGTGGGGCGCGCCAGTCTTATTTGTGAAAAAGAAAGACGGCTCACTGAGACTCTGCATTGACTACTGCGAACTGAACAAGGTAACAGTGAAAAAAAATATCTATTACCTCGCATTGACGATTTATTTGATGAGTTACAGGGTGCTCAGGTCTTCTCTAAAATAGACCTTAGATCTGGATACCATCAGTTGAAAGTCAAGACAGGGGACATTGAAAAGACTGCATTTCGAACGAGGTACGGACATTATGAATTCTTAGTTATGCCTTTCGGAGTTACCAATGCACCTGCTGTATTTATGGACCTTATGAACAGAATTTTTAAACCATACCTTGATGACTTTGTAGTTGTGTTCATAGATGACATTTTAATTTATTCCAAAAGCACAGAAGAACACGAACATCATTTGAGAACTGCCTTACAGACCCTAAGAGAACAGAAGCTGTATGCTAAACTGTCTAAATGTGAATTTTGGCTTGATAATGTAATGTTTTTGGGGCATGTAATCAGTAAAGATGGTATTTCAGTTGATCTGCAGAAAATTGAAGCAGTAGTGAACTGGCCTAGACCGACGAATGTTACAGAAGTCCGAAGTTTCTTAGGCTTAGCCGGGTATTACAAAAGGTTTGTCAAAGATTTCTCCAAAATTGCCCTACCACTGACTCAGTTAACTCAGAAGGGGATATCATTTGACTGGACCGATCAGAGGGAATCAACTTTTCAAGAGTTGAAAACTCGACTAGTGACTGCACCGGTTCTTACCTTACCCTCAGGTATGGATGGTTATACTGTATATAGTGATGCTTCTTATAAGGGTTTGGGATGTGTTTTAATGCAGAATGGTAAAGTGATTGCGTATGCTTCTCGACAATTGAGACCACATGAAAAGAACTACCCGACCCATGACCTGGAACTTGCTGCAGTAGTGTTTGCACTAAAGATTTGGCGTCACTACCTTTATGGGGCGACATGTGAAGTGTATACAGACCACAAGAGTTTGAAATACTTCTTCACACAGAAAGAACTGAATATGAGGCAGCGGAGATGGTTAGAACTGATCAAAGACTACGATCTGCAGATTTTGTACCATCCGGGGAAAGCCAACACCGTCGCCGATGCACTGAGTCGAAAATCAATTGGAAATTTAGCTTGTTTACTCACCGGGCAAAAAGAATTGCTATGTGACCTTGAAAGACTTGAAATTGAGATCGTTTTGCGTGAACAATGTGGGACATTAGCTGCCATTTCTGCTCAACCAGCACTGATTGAGGAAATTAAAGAGAAACAGCAACAGGATGACTTCTTGAAGAAGATCATTGAAGAACAAGAATCCAAACCGAGCCCGGATTTCAAATTTGAGAGCAATGTGTTGAAATTTCAGGGAAGATTGTGTGTACCGAATGATTCTGAACTGAAAAGAAGAATTCTGCAAGAAGGCCACAATTCGAAATTGTCTATCCATCCAGGAAATACGAAAATGTACCAAGATTTGAAACTGAATTTCTGGTGGCCGGGAATGAAGAAAGAAATTGCTGATTTTGTATCGAAATGTCTTCATTGCCAACAAATTAAAGCCGAACATCAATGACCCGCAGGCTTACTGCAACCCTTACCGATACCGGAGTGGAAATGGGAACATATCACTATGGATTTCATTGTTGGGTTACCTCCCTCCAGTAAAGGTATGGATTCAATTTGGGTTATTGTTGATAGACTGACTAAATCTGCTCATTTCTTACATGTCAAAACAATTTATAATGCGGACAAATTGGCTGTAATCTATATTGATGAGATTGTTAGATTGCATGGAGTGCCTGTTATAGACGTCCCCGAACGCATCCCGGGCAAAAGGATTGCAAGTCCCCTCCCCCCCGTTCTGGTTCGATATTGGGTCACTACAGTTCGAAGGACTCAAATGTCACGGTTCTCAATCTTGAACCAAAGAGTCCAAATCCGGCAAATCGTTTTGAAAACAGATTTTTTTGAAAGAAGTGCCAAACATGGACTGCTTCGCCAGATACAGAGTCGCCACCTAAATGTTTTTTTAAATGGGAAATTTAGGAAACCCTGACTCGGTGCCAAAGGCCACGTGTCCGTCATCACCAAAGTTGCCTCGGCTCGGGAACTTGGGTACGATTGGGGAAGGTCACTTCGTGAGCACCCCCGCTCGCTTGGTCAAAGACCGGCCTCTACTAACCATGATATCTTATTTTGAAAACATTATGTGTTCTTATTCCGGTTATTAGCCTAGGTTACTATGTGATGCGCACAGCATACAAGTATAGACTGGGTCGCCTGAATTGGAACAAAACATTTCATGTTTGTTTGTTTGAAAATGGTTTGATGGTGCTACCCGCAGGTAGGCTAAGACGTGGATTTGCCACCCTCGGGTGGGCTTAAAAAAATATGATTTTGCCACTATCTAGTGGGCTTAAAACAAACATTTGATGAATTGTCCCAATTCAAGTAACACAACCTCCACCCACAGGCATTCAAGGCAGTTATATCACATAAGCAGTTAGCCTCATGGAAAGCATGCTATTCATGGCAACACTCACACGCATGCAAGGATGCTAAAGCATAAAACTCACCGAGTACTCCAAGCCAAAACAGAAGCTCATTAGAAATCATGCATGATCCTAAATATACAGAAATGCCTAATGCAACACATGCAAAGATGCAACTATAGCAGGCTCGGCTATTCTAAACATGGCATATGGAATGCTACAACTAACACGTATTCAATTTGGAATTGAAATACAAATGCAGTTTGTATGATACGCCGAGCCCGGTGCGTACAAAACAGATGAATGATGCAAACATGCTGTCATACTGTATGCTAATTGAAATATGCCCTATATCTAACCATCATAAGCGGGTAAATAAAAGAGAAGAAAGACGTGGGGTTGGAAGACATACATCACACTCACCCACACTTATTACAATTACGCCCTCGCGCAGAGGGTCCAAATAAATATACAGTCCCAAGTGAAAGAATAGTACAGTCCAAATATTACAGTCCACATAATAATGTACAAATCCTTAATTAATTAACAAATTAACTAAGAAAAACTGTAAACTGGCATGCAAGCCAGGGGCTGCCTTGATTCTGATAAATGCTGCATGTTTGGGCTGCTTTGCGTGGAAATCCACTGGGATGCCCCAATTAGCCTCTGTTTGCAATGTTTCTCGAAATGCGTGCCAGACTCCGAAAAGTTGCTGATTCTCATTTTGCTGCAACAGAGAGCAGGAAAGGGGCATAGCAATGTATTTCACAAATATATGCATGCCTCGATCCTCGTGCCACCAATCACGCATATCGATGCATGATGGCCGAAGAGTCGAATTGCACAACTCAATATAGGATGAATGCGTATGAATGCTACAACAAAACCTAACTCCATCATGGATAATCCGGAGTGTCGGTGACTTGGGAATTGAGACCCGTTCCGTCGCTCGGAGCACGAAACGTGCCTCGTTTCCCGTGCCCGGGCTAACTCCTATCCCGAACACGATGCGATATGCATGATATGCATGAAATGTAGCTAATATGCAACCCTAACATACACAATGTCATGGAATGGCATACACGCTATACGAGGTAATATACAACCGGGCATACACAATGCTATGGGTGAAATGGCATACGCAATGCAATAATGGGCTTACACCAACATGAGAGAGTCTCAGCTACACTCACATAGGAAGCCATCAGATGAAAACAAGATACCTCGAAGTGCGTGCCCGCGGGTACGCAAACCGAGAACGGACCCTCAGGCATCGAAATGCCACTCTAATGAGACATAGCAAAGACATGGAATATGATATGCAAACATGCAAA
The DNA here is from genome assembly GCA_030407325.1 of Camellia japonica. Taxonomy (NCBI): domain Eukaryota; kingdom Viridiplantae; phylum Streptophyta; class Magnoliopsida; order Ericales; family Theaceae; genus Camellia; species Camellia japonica. The sequence goes on along the minus strand of JAPPVO010000059.1, from coordinate 131,434,201 downwards.
AAAAAAAAAAAAAAGTGGCAAAATGAGGGCAAAACAGCCCGAAATGAGGCGAAATAATACCCGATGTATGAAATGATCCCGAAATATGGATTTCAATGCATAAAATGGCCTACAGCTATACCATACATGCATAATTGATACATGACATGAAAAGGCAGAAGCAAGGCAGCCCCAAAACTCACATTTTTACAGTACAAAACAAGGCCAAACAGCAATCACAAGTAGGGCTAAAATGGCATACAAAAATGTCTCCGCAAAGGGAGGTCATGAAGCAAGTGGTAGATGAAAAGCCCAAATGAACAAATACCCTTCTACAACACTGAATAGGGGCTAAAAATATGAATATTTACAGTAGATGACAAACCTCAAATCAGTATGCAAACATGCTCAAAATGCAATGCAAGATTAAGGCCAACAAGAGGCTATAACATGAGGTATACAAAGAATTCACCAAACAGCCAAAGACCCTTAATTAGATATGCCAAGAAGGTCAAAATATGGCCATTTTCAGTTCTGATGATGGCCTAAAAACAGAAGCAAGACAAGCCAACAAAGCATGCAAAAATGGGGGCCAAAGAGGGGTATAATGGTAAGTACAACATGGAGGCCCCCAACAGTGTTGAGCCCTTCTACAATGTTGTAGAGGGGCTCAAAATAAGCCAACTCACAGTTTATATCATGCTCAAAAACAGATCACACATAGACTAGAAATACCATGCAAAATAATGGCATACAAAGAGGTATTGAAGCAATTACCAAATGGGGGGCTCAAACAAGGTTGAGCCCTTAAACAAACATGAAGAATGGCTCAAAATAATGCCCCTTTCAGTTAGGGTCGGAGCCTAAAACAGTAAGAAAATAGGCTAGAAGAATGGTGCAAAAAAGTGCTACAAAAGAGGGAGAATGGTCTTACCCTTGAAGATCACTTCTTTGCTACCTCTTGGACCAAGGAATGTTGCTTCTAAGCCTCTGAAAAACCCCTCCTTGCTGCTGGAAATGGAGTGGTGATGGTGGTGCTTGGTAGTGATGAAGAAATGGTACCAAACTTAGGGATTTTTGAGAGAAATGGAGAGATATGTATCAAGTTTTTCCCCCCTCTAAACAAAGCTTGAGTTGCTGTTATGTAAGCAAGAATGGTGGGGCAATGGAGGGAAAAATGTGTAGGAAAAAGGGATTAAGTTTCCCTCCCCTACAGAAGTCCCCCGAAATCAGATATTTTGGGGGAAAAAGCTATACAGCTGTAAAGCACACATTCCAAGGAACATGGCCGGCCGCCTATTTTTGTTGCAGGTGGCCGGCCGGCCACCCCCTATGGCCAGCCGACCAAGGGTCAAAAGGCTCAAGAAGATTTTTTGGCCGGCCACCAGAGAAAGGTGTCCTCCCAAGTCTCCTCATCACAACCTTGTGGTTTAAAATTGGAAACTCTAAAACAGGAGAGAGAATAGGCCACTTTTAGGAGGGGTTCAAAAGGTTCAATCTGAATTACTGGCCGGCCATATGATATTAGGGTCCTCCCAAGTGTGTACAACACAAATATGGGGTTTGGAGTTGAAGAAAAAGGCCCTAGGGTGGTCAACAATGGCTCGGAAGTGAGAAAAACGGGCGTCGGAGGGCGTCGGAGGAATATAACTGGTTGCTGAGACAATTGCTGACCTCCCACCCTTCAGTGACCTTCCTGGTGATAAAACATAGGTACCTGCCAAAATTGAACGAAAATCGATGCAAAACGAATGCTCGGGGGCCAAAACGCGCAGTTCGGGGCCCCAAAAAACCGACTGTTAAGCACCGAAAGTGGCATTCGACCACGAAGTGGGTCTCTCAGACCTTAGTGTCCCTCAAAAGGGAGTAAATAAGATGCATGCCAAAAACCGGAGCAGTCGGAGATGGTTAGGCGGTCCCGAACCAAGGCACACAGCTTGACGGCTCCGAAAACCGGGGACCGGGCGCCGAAATGGGAAAAATGGCCTACGGCCACGAAAATGTAGCCCACGGCCACTGAGAGATGGTCTACAGGACCTTTCCCTCCCCTCAGGAAAAGAAACAGAGAAAACCGAGTCTGGTTCGCAAACCGAGGCAAGGTACAGAAGAGGGTTCGGAAGTCCAAAGGCAGGGCTCACGGCCGCGACTCTAAGACTTCTGAACGAGCACAATATGCAACATCACCGAGCGCTCAATCGGTGACGTCTGAGTCTTAAGGTCGGTCAAAAATGGGGTGTCTACACCTGTGTCCATTGTTTCTGATAGGGACTCGAAGTTTACGTCGAGATTTTGGCAAAGCCTACAGACAGCATTGGGTACTGAACTGAGACTGAGTAGTGCATACCATCCTCAGACAGATGGTCAGTCAGAAAGAACCATCTAGACTCTGGAGGATTTACTGAGAATGTGTGTCCTTGATTTCCAGGGAAATTGGGAAAGCCATTTGCCTTTAGCTGAATTTGCTTACAACGACAGCTTTCATTCAAGCATCGGTATGGCGCCTTTTGAGGCTTTGTATGGCAGAAAATGTAGATCTCCGATTTGCTGGGCAGGAGTTGGAGATGGGCCTTTGCTTGGGCCCGAGATTGTCTATGAAACTACCGAGAAAGTGAAATTGATTCAGCAGAGATTGAAAACTGTACAGAGCCGACAGAAAAGTTATGCGGATGTCCGCAGGCGAGACAGAGAATATGAAATAGGTGATCATGTTTTTGTAAAAGTGACACCGATGAAAGGCCAGACTCGTTTTGGAGTCAAGGGTAAACTAGCGCCGAGGTATGTCAGACCGTATGAAATTATTGAGAAAATCAATCCAGTGGCGTATCAAGTAGCGCTTCCTCCTGAAATAGAGCATATGCATAATGTCTTCCATATTTCAATGTTGAGGGATTATCTTCGGGATCCCTTCCATGTGATTGAGCCTACCCGTGTAGTGCTAAGTGATGACTACATCTATGAGGAACGGCCTATTCAGATTGTGAACAGACGGATCAAGAAGTTAAGGAATAAAGAGATTCCGTTAGTGAAAGTTGATTGGCAAAACCAAGGTGGCGTGTATGCCACTTGGGAAAGGGAAGACGATATGATCAAGAGATATCCTGAATTGTTCCCACTGAATCCTGTTTTCTTCCAAAACGAAGGTAATTCGAGTTTGGAGGACCAAACTCTTTATAAGGAGGGGAGACTGTGACAACCCTCACTACTGTTTATTGATAAGACCACTGCTTACTGCTAAACTGTGACTGAACTGGATAAGTAACTGATTAGACTGAAATTCTGAATTAATTGCATGAATATATTGTGTTATTTGCATTTCTATCTGTTGACTGTTAAAGTATCTGTTCATGTTTCATGCTTTAAACTGCAAATTAAAGGCCTTATCGGCGGCCGAATTTGAAATTGATTAGTGCTTTGTGTTAATTAGAATTAATGTGATTTTATGGTATATTTATTTGAAATGTGACTTGGTATGATTAAATTAGATTAAATAAAGCTAAATTATAAGAGTTAGCCTTATTTATCATCTTGCCATGCTAGTGGGCCACTATGTTAACACACTTGAAGCCTTATCACACTTAGACATAATTTCCTCAGCCATTTCCTTGAGCTTAACCGACTAGAGGGAGTGAGAGAGAGGAAAAAACTTGTTTTCAACCAAATTGGCTTGGAGGCTTAGGAGATTTGAAGAATTCTTTACAATTGAGCTCCCTTATCTTGCATTCAAGACTTAAGGTAGGAAATTCATCCTCTCATTTGTGTATTTGAGTTGTAGCTTGCATAGTCCATGGCTAATTAGTGGTCTAAGTCAAGAATTTGCTTAAAATGTTGAATTGTAGCATAAATCATGCATGCATGTTGCCATCCTTGAGTTTTGAAGAGTATTGTTCATGAAATTCCACATGCATGTTCATATTTTTGCATTGGACCATGAATCCATCTTGTTTATGGAGAAATTGGCTCATTTGAGCATGTATTTGAAGCTTGAGTTGTTTAAAATCCATGCATGTTATGTTTTACATCATGTTCATGAGATTGGTTTGAAATTGTGTTTAATTGAACTACCTTTGGGCTTTGATTTTACAAATTGAGCTTTGAAACATGTTATATTATGAGTTTTGAAGCGTTTTCCAGAAAATTAGCCCAAAAGGATCGAATTTGATGCATTGGAACTTGGTTTTGAGCTTGAGGTTCAAATCTGGAATTTCCAGAATTTGGACTTACGCTTGAGTGGGGAAATTGGCGCTCGAGCGTGGAATACGTGCTCCCAACACTTTGCATTGTTTTACAGTCCGCTAGAGCGAAGGAATGCACGCTCGAGCGGGGACCTGAGTCACACGCTCAAGCGGGGGTCGAGCGCCCGTCGAGCGTGAATTTCGTGCATCCAGTACTTTTGCCATATTTTGCAGTCCGCTCGAGCGGGGAAAGCCACGCTCGAGCGGGACCCTATTTTTCTAAAAATTTTGTAAAGTTGTTTTAAGTGCATCCTTGCATCCTCATTCCATCCTAGGCATTCCTAGGCCTAGTTTAAAGCATCTTAATGATGATAGTGATGTAGAACCACACCAAGGCAAATTAGGGATTAAGTTATTATTTCCCAACTATGTGGCTTAGTGTGTGTTCGTTCTGTAACTGTGTAGGGTTGGCAACCGAGGACGCTCTAGCTGCTTATAGCCCAGTGCTTTGTGAGTAACAATGTTGTAAAGATATGTTCAATAATGATTATCTTCTGAACAATTGAACTGTACTGTTTTCTGAAATGATACTGTTACTGATTGAATGATGTCCTAATTGTGAACTGTATTGTGGCATCCTTAGCAACCTACTGTTACTGTACTGTACTGCTACTGCCACAGAGATCTCTGTCGGTTCCCATGTTGGAACCACTACTGTTTACTGATATGATGGCCATCAACTGACTGTTCGGTCTGTTTAGACCTACTGTACTATTTTGCTATTGGATGTACCACATATGACTGCAATGACTGAATAACTGATATACTGATTGAAATGACTGTTTTCAATACTGAAAGGACATTCATTCTTAACCTCTTTACGCATTATGTTATTCACTAGGCTTTAGCTCACTGCTCATATATATATGTAGGTGTACAGGCACCGGACCGTTGCTAGGGGCGTCAGGATAAACTCTAGTTTTGTCAGGCCAACCACTGTGCCTCACAGAGAGGTTCCAAGTCCTTCAAGCTAGGGCTTTTGGGGTGTTTTAGATTTCCCCTTTTTGTATCTGGTTTTGTAATACTGTATAGGCTGAATGATGTTCTACTGTACTGTTCTAATAGGGATTAGGTCCCTGTCCTGGATGACTGTATATGGATGTATATGTACTGTTTATGTGTATATGTATGAAAAGTCTTTTTGCATATAGAATGTCACAGCTCATTGGACGTCTTCTATTTACTGTTTTGGCTTCCGCCAGCCCCTGTACTCTGTAATTACTGTCTTACTGTTAAGCAGGCCTTCGGTAATCTCGGATTACTGGCCGGTTACGGTGCTAAACCCATAGGGGCGGGTTTGGATCGTGACACCTCTCTTTTTCCTTCTCCCTCTCTGCTTTGCTCTTCAAAAAAAATGAAAATGAAAATCTAAATCTAAATCAACAAAAACAAAAAGGTGTTTGGCACCAACAAATGATGTTTTCAGTCACCAATTGAAATCAAAATCAAAGAGGCAAACCCACAGCAAATCCAAAAAAAATCAGTTGCCAACAGAAATGATAGTTCGTAATTTCAAACCCACAACAAACTCAACAACTCAAAATCACACATGAAAATTAAAACTAAACAAATAAACGAAAAAAAAATAAAATAAAAAGTCAAACCCATAGCAGCAGACAAACCCACACGAAAATCAAAATCTAAATAAAAAACTCAAAAAATCTCACAAATCACCAAATCTACCCAAATCAAAAAAATCAAAATCAAAATCAAAAAAAAAAAAAAAAAAAGGAAAAGAGAGAAGAACAGAGGAAGGCGGAGAGGAGGAAAAAGCCACCGTCACCATCACCATTGCTCTTTGTCGCCATCACGCCATCACGCCATTGCTCTCCTGCCTCTTCTCTCTTTCTCCCTATTCTCTCTCTCTTCCCCCTTCTCCTTTCTCCTTTCTCCCTTCTCTTTTTTCTCTTCTCCTTGTTTAAAGAAAGGAAAAAAAAAAAAAATTTCAAAACGATGTCTTTTTGAATTTCGGGCCAATGGAGCCTTTAACTTTTCGAGCTCTCAAGCTTTATTGAACAATTAAATACCAAAATCTAGTCATTGTCCCCATGCTGGAGGGTGGTCCAACTCTACTGCCTATATTGTTGAGTCGTGACAAAATGGAATCTAATCAGTGACTTAAGGTGTTGTTTGTTTAGAAGAATTGAATGGTAAAATATGATTAGAGGGTGTGATAGGATTTACATCTGTTGTTTAATTTTTTGAATTTTGCTCTGAATTAATAGTCCTTCTGGACTATTAGTTCCAAATGTGTTAGACTATTTTGTCCCATGGAGGGTGGGACACAAATGGGGGATAAAGGGTACATAGGATTAGATGGTGAAATAACCATTTTGATCATCTACTATTTAATTATGTATTATATTTAGTAAAATTCAATAAAATTTAAATGTCTCAATTTAAAAATAAAATAATTTTATTTAATTTTTATTGATGTTTTATTTATTTAATTTTTTAAAAATAATTTTTTATAGATATTTTATTTATGTTTTATTTTAAAATTTTGTTTATATTTTATTTAATTTCATTATTTAAATTTTAATAGATGTTTTATTTAATTTCATTATTTAATTATTATTATATTTTAAAATAAATTTATTTAAAATTTTAATTAAAAAAATAACATATATTTTTATTGATATTTTATTTATTTAATTTTTAAAAAATAAATTTAATTAATTGTGTAAAAAAAATTTTATATTTAATCTAGCTAAAAATAATTAAAATATTAAAGATACTTTAATATTGCTATTACTTAGTAAATAATTGAAAATGATAAAATAGTCATTTGAACATTTATCCTTCTCCATAATATCCCAAACAAACGTAGGATTTATATCCTATCTAACCAAATAGTTATTTCCTGACATTTAATCTAATGACTAAATAAATATGGGATACATATCATATCCAACCAAATAGTCCCAAGACTATGAATCCCAGAAATACAATATAATGGATTCCAATCCCTCCTTATCCAATCTATCCAAACAAACACAATCCAAAAGTAAGATTGCGAAAGGTCTTTTCAACAAAAAAGAACCAAAGGCCAACCTTGTGTCGGAGTAAATTACTCCTTCCATCTTAAAATAATAATTTTTTTAAGGAGTTTAATTTTTTTATAGTATAATTATTATATTTTAAAAATATTATTTTTTAAAATTATCTTTTAATAGTACATTTTTTTAAAAATATCAATTGTCATAATTGTATTTTTTGTATTATTAATGAATTTAAAAGAATGGAAAAACAGTAAATTCATATTATTTTATTTCTTAGTTTTTGAAAATGGACTAATATTTTAGAACAATAAAAAATAGAATAAGGGATTAATATTTTGAGACGGAGAGAGTAGTTTTTTTTTTTTTCTTTTAATAATAAAAAGATGTGTTAAAAAATATAGACAATAATTAATTTTTTATTTTTTTTTCCAAAATAATCTATTGCCAAACTTACCTAGGTCATGAGTATTAATTTAAAAACAAACCCACATATACATTGTAATATTGGGTTACACTTCTATTTCCACTAAAGATTTAAATTAGTTATTGATTGAAAATAAATTTATTAATAATTTTTTGGTTTAATTGTTGGTGGGAGTGGTTGCAAACCACTGTTGGTGATTCACAATAAGAATTTCAAAACGAACCAAACTTAAATTAAATTGACTCATAACAATTCTGAAACAAATACAAAGCATGAACACACTCTTCTCTCTTTTTTCTTTCTCCCACACTCTCTAAATTCTCAAAACATATAACTATATATAGATAAAACTAACAATGTGAATACAGCAAATGCAACTACGGCTGAGGCGTGAATCGCAGCTATTGTTGACAAACTTAATTGTAGACTTCACATGCCTACTCTTAGGCCGGTGGAAAAAAAACAATCTATAGGTGAAGCAAGATTACTTCACAACATCCCCCCTTAATCTTGATTCTCCATGCTGCTTCATTCCAAGCATTAACTTCATTCTGTTCAACAGATCATTTTTCAATGGCTTCGTGAAAATATCTGCAAGCTGATCTTGGGATTTGCAAGGCAACAATTCCACCTCTTTATTTTTCACATGCTCTCGGATGAAATGATAGCGGGTGTCAATATGCTTACTTCTTTCATGATAAACTGGGTTCTTTGCCAATACAATTGCTGAGCGATTATCAACATAAATCTCAGTGAATTTTTCTTGTGGAAATCCAAAATGCTTCAGCATGTTCCGTAACCATATTGCATGACACACAGCTGAGTTAGCTGCAACATACTCAGCTTCGCAAGTCGATAATGTCACAATGGCTTGCTTCTTGGATGACCATGTGAAGGCTGTATCTCCCATAAAGAAAGTAAACCCCGTAGTACTTTTTCGTTCATCCAAGTCACGTCCCCAATCGCTATCTAAGTAGCCAACAAGACTGAAATTATCAGTTGGTTTATTGAATAAACCATCATCGACTGTACCTTTGATGTAGCGAAGAATCCTCTTTGTTGCATAAAGGTGTGACTGATCCGGTGTTTCCATATATCTGCTAATCAGTCCTACTCCATAGAGTATGTCTGGCCTGGTGCAAGTAAGATAGCGAAGACTTCCAACTAGGCTCTTGAAATAAGTTGGATCCACATCACCTGTCTTCGTACCCTTTCTGAGCTCCACTCCACTGTCTACAGGAGTGTTCACTGGATTGCAATTTTCCATTCCATATCTCTTGAGAATTTCCTTGGCATAACCACTTTTGGAAATAAAAATTCCATCTTTTCTTTGTGCCACTTCAATGCCGAGAAAATGAGCCATCAATCCAATATTTGTCATTTCAAATTCTTGGACCATGCTTCTTTTAAAGTCTTTGAACATGGCTGGATCGTTTCCGGTGAAGATTAGATCATCAACATAAAGACAAGCAAGCAACATGCTTCCATCAGCTTCCTTCTTCAAATATAGTGCGTGCTCATATGGACATTTTTCAAAACCATTGTCATGAAAATACTAATCAATTCTAGTATTCCATGCACGCGGAGCTTGCTTCAATCCATAAAGTGCTTTCTTCAATTTGTACACTTTGTCTTCATGCTATTCTGAACATACCCCGAAGGTTGTTCAATATAGATTTCTTTTTCGAGGAAACCATTAAGAAATGCAGATTTCACATCAAGTTGATAAATTTGCCACTTGTGCTGGGCAGCCAAAGAAATCATTAGCCTGATAGTCTCCAATCGGGCAACTGGAGCAAACACCTCTCCATAGTCAATTCCAGCTCTCTGCTTGTAACCTTTTGCTACTAACCTTGCCTTATAGCGTTGCACTTCGCCTTGTGCATTCCTCTTTGTCTTGTATACCCATTTCACTCCAATGGGTTTGTGCCCCTCTAGTAGACTGGTAAGCTTCCATGTGTCATTTTTCTCAATGGCATGAATTTCTTCATCCATTGCTTTCTTCCATTTATCTTCCTGGATGGCTTCTGAGAAGGTAAGTGGATCACTATCTGCGAGTAGGCAGAACAAATTCAGATCTGCTTCTTCTGTAGCTTCATATATTTCTTGCAAATTTCTCATTGGTCTTGGTTGTTTGAAAAAACTATCATCTGATGAAGCTGATGATGATGATGATGCAGCACTTCTGTGAGAAGCTGGCGATCTAGGTGCAGGAATTCTATGTGGAGGAGTTTGTGGCTCATCTTGAACTTCTCTTGTGATTTCAACAGGAGCTTTTGATGTTTCATCTTCAAGAATGAGTTCTGCATCTTTGACAACTTCATCTTGATTCCAGTTCCAAGCTTCTTCTTCTTCAAATATCACATCTCGACTTATGATCACCTTTTTGGTAATGGGATTATACAACTTGTATCCCATTGTTCTATCTCCATATCCGACAAGGATACATTTTTCTCCTTATCATCGAGCTTGGTTCTTCTTGCTTCTGGAATCTTGGTGTACGCAACACACCCAAATATTCTGAGATGGTTGACACTTGGCTTATGTGAACTCCAAGCTTCTTCTGGAGTCATAGAATGAAGACTCCTGGTTGGGCATCTATTTAGTAGATACACAGCACATGATACGGCTTCAGCCCAAAATTGCTTGGGCAGTCCCTTTCCTTTCAACATGCTTCTTGCCATATCTAAGATTGTGCGATTCTTCCTTTCAGCAACACCATTCAGCTGTGGCGTATAGGATGGTGTTGTTTGATGCTTGATTCCCTGCTCTTTGCAATACTTCTCAAAAGCATCTGATGTATATTCTCCACCTTGATCTGATCGCAATGTCTTGATGTAATAGCCGCTTTGCTTTTCTACAGAAGCTTTGAATTCTTTGAAGATGCTGAACACCTCCGACTTTCTTTTAAGAAAGTACACCCATGTCTTCCGACTATAATCATCAATGAAGGTGAGAAAATATCTATTCTGTCCATTTGACATTGGCTTCAATGGACCACACACATCAGTGTGCACTAGCTCCAGCGGTTTGTTGCTCTCCACTTCACTTCTTTGGCAAAGCTAGTTCTGTGATGCTTGCCAAGAATGCAGCTTTCACAACTTCATTAGTATGAGCAATATAAGGGAGCCCTTTCACCATATTCTTGCTTGACAACAGCTTCAAGCTTCCAAAGTTGAGATGTCCAAACCTCAAATGCCATAGCCAGTCTTTGTCTTTGATGATGGCATTTAAACACTTCGCAGCATCATGTTGGATGTTCAATGCAAACATCCGATTCTTGGACATTCTCACCCGAGCGATCAAATTACCAGGATTGTCTTTGATGGTAAGATGACAATCTTTCATGCTGATGTCGTATCCTTTCTCTAGGAGTTGTCCCATACTCAAAATGTTGTTCTTCATGGCAGGAACATAATAAACATTGGAGATGTAATCATGATCTCCATTTTTGAGCTTGATCAGAATATTACCTCTTCCTTTCACTGGAGTCTTTGAAGAATCACCAAATGAGACTTGTGCTTTACAGTCTCGTCAAGCTCAATGAACAGCTCTCTTTTACCACACATGTGATTACTGGCTCCCGAATCTAGATACCAAACATTGTTTTGGTTTTCAGTGTCTCCATGGTGAACAAACAAGACTGTAGGTCCAACTTTGTTTGTTTCCTGCTCGGCAAAATTTGCTTGCTCGCTGGCTTCTGTTGTTGCTCTACTTCGGCATTCATTGCTGTAATGCCCGAACTTATGGCACTGGTAACACTGAATATTACTTTTGTCAAAACCTGGTCGGTTGTTGTAACCACCTCCTCTACCGCTTGCTCTTTCTCTTAGAGCAAAGTGTGGTTGACTTCTTCCTCCTCTGGCTGGACCTCTTCTGCCTCTTCCTCGAAAACCAGAATTTTGGTTATTGTAACCACGACCTCTTCCTCGGCTTCTTTGTGATGTCCCCCCTTGCTCGTTTCTGTCATCTTTAAAAGACAGCTTTGATTGAAGAGCTTGCTCTAGAGAACTTGAGGGAGTCTTTTTGTTGATCCTTTGTTTATGAATCTCAAGTGTGCCCATCAACTCATCGGTGGTCATGGCACTGAGATCCTTGGACTCTTCTATTGCTACAACCACGTGCTCGAACTTGGAACTGAGTGATCGGAGAATCTTCTCTATCACTTGAAGAGATTCCATCTTCTCTCCATATCTTCTAGCACTATTGGATCACCCGAAACAAACTCCGAATGACTCAGATCAAGCCAAAACAAGTTGAATGGCTCAGATCTGCGGATGCAACTTAGCCGCGTCACACTGGATTCTCCTCCGTGTGCTGACGTCAGCGGCTGAGTCAACGCGGCTTGGCTCGGTCAGCGGCGGCTCGGTCAACCGCTTGGGTCAACGGCTTGGCGGCTCGCTTGGCGGCTCGGATGACGTCAGCGATGACGTTGAACTCTGCGCGTGCGTGTGTGGCGCGTGCTGCGCGTGGTCTCACGCGTCTTCAACCTTTAGCAGCGCGTGGGCGCGTGTGGAGAGTGAAAGGACGCGTCTTTTTCCTCTGAGGGCGCGTGGAGGCGCGTGGGAGACTGATGGCGCGTGAGAACGGCGTCGGAGGTGCATGGGGCGCGTGCGGGGCCTTCCGATATGATTTTTTGACGCGGTTTTCACGGTTGTGCTCGTCTCGTCGAGAGCTTTAATCTGATGTGATCAAAAATGGATTTTGACCACTTTGATTTCTGGACAATTTTCGAAAAACACACTCTGTTCTTGCAATTTTGCAGAATTTCTGCAAATTCAAGCTACCTTCGGGCTCTGATACCACTGTTGGTGATTCACAATAAGAGATTTCAAAACGAACCAAACTGAAATTAAATTGACTCACAACAATTCTGAAACAAATACAAAGCATGAACACACTCTTCTCTCTTTTTTTCTTTCTCCCACACTCTCTAAATTCTCAAAACATATAACTATATATAGATAAAACTAACAATGTGAATACAACAAATGTAACTACGGCTGAGGCGTGAATCGCAGCTATTGTTGACAAACTTTTTCTGCAGCCTCCATTTTCTGACAAACTTAATTGTAGACTTCACATGCCTACTCTTAGGCCGGTGGAAAAAACAATCTATAGGTGAAGCAAGATTACTTCACAACATTAATAAACTAATTTGTTTGGTATATTTTTAATTTTCGTTTTGCTTTTCAAAGAACTTTTTAAGTGATTCAAATTGACTTTTTAACAGAATATGGGTATGCCAAATGACTTAGAACTTTTTTTTTTTTTATCAAAAAGATTTGTATGCCAGCTTATATGCCCAGTCAAAAGAAGCCTTAAATACACTGTTAATTTTAAAATTATATGTCCATATCATTTTGAATTTTAATATTTCATTATATTAATTTAATCCAAATAAAAAAATTATATTTAAATGGTCCCTTTGATTGTTTTTGTCCATAGTAATTAATCTTAATTGATTGATTTCTAAATAAATTAAAAACAACAATTCATGTCAATGAAAAGTAAATTTAGGAATGATTTTTTAGGAGACAATTATTCAATAGTCTTGAAACACTTGTGACATTGTCGATCTAGTACTCTGAACCAATTACATAGCATACAATTTTAATATTAATTGATTGGTTTCTAAATAAATTAAAAACAACAATTCATGTCAATGAAAGTAAATTTAGGAATGATGTTTTAGGAGATAATTATTCAACAGTCATGAAACACTTTTGACATTATCTACCTGGTACTCTGAACCAATTATATAGCGGACAATTGCAAAAGTAACACATGCTGATTCACTTTTATTATGTAGTTAGGAGACAAATAAAACCTACTTACAATTTCTATTTTAGGATCTTATAACCAATGATATATTTACAACAACAACAACAACAACAACAATTAATTAATTAATTAATTACCTCTGAAACCATTTGATTGAGAGCCATTGCTAGGAGCTCCCAAATGTAACAACACTCTTTGCTTGAAGGATCATCACTTTCCCTCCCCAAAATGGTTAAAACCATACGTCCTCCACTCACCAATTCCTCTGAACGACACTTCAGAAACTCTGAGAAATCTATTTGAAATTGATGATAGTAAGCTTTAAGCACCCCTTTTGAGCTACTACTTGCCATGTAAATGTTTCCTTTGTTATTATTCTCTAGCCCCTCTGGTACCTGCTCATGAAAGGGACAACTTGCTTTACATACAACCTTAATTCCAATGTGAACTCAATTATTATTATTATTTTTTTGGTCGGCTAAATGTTATTGGCAAAGAAGTACAACAAGACACGTGAACATAATTATTTATTTAATTATTGAAATATAATTTCTTTAAAGTCAACAAATTTTGAATAAGAAAATATTTTCATGTCACAGACCACCATACAAAAAATTAGTGGGGCAGACACAATAAACTCATTGTTTTGTTTTTAATGATTAAAAAAACTATTTATAACAAAGTGTTTATATATGACATTTTCGTAAAAGTCAAATGCCCGTAAGCAACTTAAGATTTTTAAAATGTGATATGCACTTATTTCACAAATATTATAGAATCACATTTGCTATTGGGTTTTTGGCATAGTTGATGAAATGAGTAGCAGTATTTCTGTCATTTAAATATATTTATTTCTTTGAAAGACTAGACTTTTTATCTGAATCCTCTTAAACTAGTACACCAAAAGAAAAAAAAAAATAAAAATAAAAAAAAATGCAGCACTACCAAAATACCTGAGAGAGCCACATGAGACTGTAAGAAGAGTGGACAAAATGCAGACTTTTGGTGGGAAAAAGCCTAGCATAGAATGAACCGGGGACTCCGGTGACAAAACATGGCCCAAGCCCTAGCCCCATTTGACTCCTCATCTTCTCATGGAAGCTTGGCAAGCACTTGAAAATAGTGTTAAAATCATTCCCTGGGAGGTCATTCAAGTACACTTGAAATTCAGGTGTTTGATGCCCCAATTTTTGGCAAGTATTGTGGACTGTCTCCATAAGTTCAGAGACCACTAAGAAAGCGTTTGGTCCAGAAGAGCAACCCAAGTCTGCAATGCATAGAGTCATAGGGTTGGTGCTGCAGTAGAGATCCACTATGGCTTCCTTTGTTATCGGTTTTGTCAATGATATTACTTTTTTCTGCAAAAATCACAATGTCCCAAATCAATATTAATGGTGAAAATATCTAATAGGAAAATGATTCACACATATTTTTTTACCGAAGAGAAATAATAATAATAATAAAGTTATCAAGAATGATGTAACAATTATATTTTGTAAAAAAAATGATATTACAATATAATTTTATATAAATTATTTTGTTGGAATGTTGTGAAACTGAGATTGACATTTTAAAACAAAATCAAAATTTGTCACATCATTCTATATAATTTTTTTTGTTTGTATAGCACTTTCAACACTATATCATTTTATTTTATATAAGAGTTATATAGAAAAGATTTGTTATATATTTGAGAACAAGGAAAAAAGTCATATGAATGGCTACAAATGAGCCATCTTATTTTCTATATAAAAAAATAATACAAGTTATTTTTGTATGCTGTCACCCTATAAGAACATATATATATATATATATATATTGTACATAATTAAAATATGAAAAGTGCATGTGTATATTGGATTTGTCTCCAAGTGTACGTGGTACAAACTAAACTCATGATAAATCTCAATCACATAATATAATTTTTTATAATTTTTTTGTGCTCAATTTTAAGGCAATTGGCATTTCTCTTACACAATAATATAGGAAACACGAATTGTGATGTGAAAAAAAAATAAAGAAGAAAAAAAGCAAAGAAATGTGAGTGACAAATTTTTTTTTTTTTTTTTTTAAATCTTTACCCTGACATTTTATTTTATTTTATTTTTCTATTTTTAGAGAACTTAGTTACTTAGCCATATCACTACTTGCATGTGCATAGAATTTGATAGAAAGATCTTTCACATGAAAATCAACAAAGTTATGATATGTGGAAGCTATCACTTGATGACAGTAGTTGGATATATACCTGAACTAATGAGTTGCTTGCATAACTTGTTTCTCCAATTCCTCCATTCATGTGAAGTACTTGAATCACTTCCATCTCTCTCTCTCTCTTTCTTTCTCTCTCTCTCTACTGCTTATGTTGGTGGTTCTCAACTCTATCTCTTCCTTCTTCTTACGTTGGTGGTTTTCAAAAGAAGATTAATGACCTACTTATAGCAAAACTTCCTCTCAAAGGGAACATGGTGGTTGTGATTATTTTATAATTTTTGTGGAGTCAATTAAATAAAGACGTCCAGAGTTAAAGAATAATTTCTCAACAAACATAAATGTTTGTTTAGGAGGTTTTCAGGTCACATCACTATCATAGTACAATTAAACAATTCCACTTTTTCACGGAAAGCAGCTATCATAGCACCATGTACTACACGTGACGTAGGGCTCCACCACATCTTATTCTACCTGACCAATGGAGTGAGACTTCGTTTGGGAACAGATTCAAAAAATTATTTCTATTTTCCTAAATTGAGGTTAATATAAAATTATTTAAATTTTGAATAAATCAAAATTGGATTATATGAATTTGTTTGGTTTGATTTTCAGAATCTATATTTTGAAAAAAAAAAATTTAGTAAACAAATAATAAATAAAAAAAATTCATAAGTTTTTTATATGATTTTACATTTTTGTAAACGAAAACTATTTTTATAAATAAAAAAAAATGTGTTTATTTTTGGCAAACTAATTTCAATTTTTTCAAAAGACTAATTCCAAAATTGAAACCAAACAAATTTTGTTGGTTGAAGTACTATTTATTTATTTATTTATTTTTGTTTGGACAAATACTCAAAAATTATAAGATAAAAAGATTTTTATGAAATTTGAGAGATTTAATTAAAATTAAAATTACAAAGTTTGGAAGGATTGTGGCTTTTACACCACTGCTATTACTAGAACGATTTTATATAGATATCTGTATGAAAAGTGAATATTACTACATATTTTTTTATTCTTTCAAAACAATGAATTTTATTTCTGACATCCAACTTGCTTAAGCCAAACTAGAGTTGGCAAATGAACAAGTTTGAGCCGGTCAAAATGGGTTATATATCCAAAACAATTTAATTCTAACTTTCCCATTTAATAAATTGGTTTAAGTAGCAGGGTTGAATTGGATATAATTTGGACAAATTAACCCGATCATCCCATTTATTTTAGTGAATTTTTGTCCAAATATTTGTTTATGGTAACGGTAGAGGTGGTGGTAGTTTCAACGACGACAGTGATGATGGCAATGGTGGCAAGGACTGACCCAATACTATGACTTTAGGAGACCAAAGTACATGACTCTAATTGAAAATTTAAAAATTTAATTCCAATTTGTACTATTACAAAATAAATAATATTATTATTATTATTATTATATAAATAAAAATTTAAATTTCAAAACACGGGACAAAAGCAAGAAAGGTATAAAATAAAGGCAATGAAAATTCAAATTCTCATATTGTCCCTTATGTTAAAATTTGAAAAAGATTTGTGTTCCTTTCAGATAGAAATCTTTTGTTAGAGAGTTGTTTCAGGCAAAATTGCTACAAGAGATGTTCTTCTTAATAGAAATATTCTAATAAATTCTATCTGTGAAGTTGTCGTTTTTGTTTGATTAATGAAATGTCTTTTTAAAATTATAGTATTGTCAAGCAGAGTGAAGCAAAGGCAGGCGAAATCGTTGAGCTAATCAAAATGATATCACTCTTTAAGTAAAAACTTTGAATTTAATTTTAAATACAAGAATAGAAGCAACACAGGATAATATATATTATATATACAATATTTTAGATATTAAACAAAAATGTATACCCCAAGGTAAAAATAAACAAGATTAAAATGATTAATATTTGATAAAACTCAATTAGAAAATTATTTTTTAAAGTTTGTCATTATGATTAATTTGAGGGTTCAACCCCATAAATTTGGGGCTGCAAACTTCTATGGGATGCGAACTTTCTTATTAATTACTAAATATGATGTGGGAAATTTTTAATTTTTTGGGAAGCGGTTGGCCTTTGTTTTTTTAATTGATAAAAAATAATATATATATTTCAAATAATAAAGCATTACATAGTAAAAATGAGTGCATATAACAAAGTTGTCGGTTTTGTTTGAGAAATAGATTGGCTTTTCGGTTATTCTAAATTAGTGTACTTTTTAACTTTTTATGAAAATGTACAGAAAAATAGAGAGGTGATGTGACTCAAAAAATATAAAAAGATAAAAAGTGTACTTATATAGTACACCCCAAACAACCATGCCAGCTGAAAAAAGCAACAAGCTATCTTTAGAGCAAATGCCACTCAACACGAGAAAACATAAACCAAATTAATTAGGGACAAAAATAGAAAACCTTCCAAAACCCAGCTAAAATAGAACCAACAAGACCATGATAACGGAGGGGCAACCATGCCAGCTGAAAAAAGCAACAAGCTTTCTTTAGAGCAAATGCCACTCAACACGAGAAAACATAAACCAAATTGATTAGGTACACCAATAGACAAAAATAGAAAACCTTCCAAAACCCAGCTAAAATAGAACCAACAAGACCATGATAACGGAGGGGCCGGTGGTATCTCTGAGATGGATTCCTCCTCCTCAAGGGCAGTTCAAGATTAATTGTGATGCCAGTGTTGGAAAATTTTCATTGTATTAAGAATAAATAATATTTGTGTACTTAACAACAAACAGAATGAATAAAGACATGAGAGAGACTGTTTGATTACAAAAATCAAACTAGTAAAGAAAATAAAATAAAATAATAGATTCTTATTTTGTTACAAAAATAAAATCAGAATCTGATAAAAATAAATAAATAAAACAGAAAGTAAATTAATTACTACCCTTATGTATTTATTGAACAAAATTCTGATCAAGTCCAGTGTTTAACACTGTGTCTTTAAGACAAATTCGTCCTCTCCATAGTGCTTTTAGATTGTGGACATCTATCTCCCGAGATAAAATGATCAACAACAAACAGTAGCAGCACTACAAACTGTTTGCACAACAAACACACTTTGTGTTTATACACTTTCTCACAGAAAAAATTAATGTAGCAAAATGGAGAGAGCAATGACAGGAACAAGAACGAAAACTAGAGTACAAAATTCAAATGAGGGTCTGTCTATTTATAGGAGAATTTGTGGCTGTTCGGTTTGAATTAAACAAGTGCAAACCTGTTTGAATAGGTATAATACTTGTTCGGTTTGAATGAATAGGTAAGGAACCTATTGGGTTTAAATTTTGAACAGATATTGAATCTATTCGGTTTAATTGGATAGATATGGACCTGTTTGGGTGGAGGAATAATCTAGACATTATTTGGAATTAATTTCGAAATTCAAATTCCAAAAAACGGTAAGAATTTAATTTCAGAAAATTAAAATTCAAAAAGTTTTTGACCCAAAAAGATAAGTATTGGGCTGGACAAGCCCAACCCAACCTCACACCACGCACCAGCACCTGCGCCCAGTCCGCCCGACTAACCGGGCGGAAGACGGCGGCGCGCGCGTATGTTTATTTTGGGTCCAATGGGTATAGCCCACTTTACCCATAACCTCACCATTCCACAAAACTTGGGTACCCCTTGGGCCCCTCCCCAAGTTGCAAACCCAAGTTTTATAAATCCACAAAATTTTTCCCACCAAACCGATGTGGGACAAGTTTAACTCAAACCTTAATGAAAATTTCACCAAAACACCATTTCCATAGAGCTCACTTTGGTTTAAATTTTCCATTCACCCGATAATGATTTTGAGCAACTAAATATACTACGTGAATCACAACGTGGCATAGAATGCGTTACCACTTAGACCCGCCAACTTTGGCGCATGGGCCCTACCTAAAAATTAGACAAAAGTTAAGGAAATTTTTTTTTTTTTTTTTTTCCAAAACCATTTCTTACAATCTCCTATATGAATGGAATTTAATGACAACGGAAATGCAACAATATGCAGAATTTGTCAAAAGAATATAAATCGAAAATATCTTGCATCAGGATAGGTAGCTTTCGGCCTTGAACCTTCCCTAGTGATAACTTATCGGACTTACTAGCTAACCAATGGACACGATGACTTGAATTGTTCAGCCGTTTGTGTAAGCCAAGACAATAGATTTCACACAAAATATCTTCTGACACATCGTAGTTCTCACGGTTGTGTTCATTTTGGCCTTGAACACTCCTAGTTGTTCATGAGTGTTTCTAGAGAATTTAGCCTTTTTATTTTCATAGAACCGGCCCCAGTTCGACACTCATATAGAGGATTCTTATTGTGAGTATCTCTTATACTTGTCTTGATTTTTATGCCTAAATCAAGATATAAGTAATCATTAAAAGTAAAGTTTATCCTTAAACCCCTACATATAACACATGTTGCAGATATCACTCTCATCATAAGAATGAGTAGGGAATTTTAATCCCTTGGTGATTTCTGGCGAGCCACACATAACTTAGTTATCCCTTTGAACTTAGTTCTTGGGATCTCCAGTCATTTAAGTAGGGTTACCATTATGATTACTTTTATGTAATAGGTTTTAATCACATCCCCTTTGATGAATTATACACTTGTTCTTTAGTCAAACCTCTTGTTAATGAATTCGCAATATTCTCGTTAGATTTTATATAATCTATTGAGATTATTCCATTTGAGAGCAATTGCCTTACGGTATTATGTCGACGACAAATATGTCGTGACTTACCATTATATATATGACTCTATGCTTTGCCTATTGCAGATTGACTATCACAATGAATGCAAATAGCTGGCACAGGTTTTGGCCACATTGGAATGTCTTCTAACAAGTGGCGAAGTCATTCTGCTTTTTCTCCTCAGATTCCATTGTGGATCGTGCGATACATGTTTGTTTCGTGGACTTGTTTCGTGGACTTCCAAGAAACAACAGCACCTCCTAGAGTGAAGACATATCCACTAGTGGATTTTGAATCTTTAGTATCCGATATCCAATTGGCATCACAATAACCTTCTAGTACTGCAGGATATCGCGTAAAGTTCAAACCATGATCACGGGTAAATCTTAGATATCTAAGAACCCGAATGATCGCTTTCCAATGGTCTTCTTTGGGATTACTAGTGTACCTACTCAATTTACTGACAGCATAAGCTATATTAGGACGAGTGCAATTCATTAGGTACATTAGGCTTCCAATGATTTGGGAGTATTTTAGCTGAGACACACTATCACCTTTATTTTTTGATAAATAAAGATGATGGCTACAGGTGTTCTTGCTATATTTAGATCATCCTTGATATATTTACCAAGAATTTTCTGAATATAATGTGATTGAGATAATACATATTCATCAGATGTTTTAGTCATTCCTAATATTACATCTACGACCTCCATATCATTCATATCAAATCTTTTGTTCAGCATTTGCTTAGTTGATTTGATCATATTTTGACTGCTTCTAATGATAAACATGTCATCCATATAAAGACAAACGATGACATAACCTTTGTCAGTATTTTTAACATAGACGCACTTGTTACATTCGTTTATCTTAAACCCATTAGTAAGCATAGCATGATCAAATTTTTCATGCCATTGCTTAGGTATTTGTTTTAATCCATAAAAAGATTTTACAAGTCGACAAACTTTCTTTTCTTGCCCTAGTACTACAACCCCTTCGGGTTGCTCCATATAAATCTCTTTATTTAGATCACCGTTTAAGAAAAACTATCTTAACATCCATTTGATGTATTTCTAAGTCATACAACATTGCTATAGCAATAAGCATGTGAATGAATGTTATTTTTGTCACAGGGGAATATGTGTCAAAATAGTCCAGGTCTTCCTTTTGTCTGTAACCTTTTACCACAAGTCTTGCTTTATACTTGTCAATTGAACCATTTGTTTTCATTTTTCTCTTGAATATCCATTTATATCCAAGAGGTTTAGAACCGGGTGAAAGATCCATTAATTCCAAAGTATGATTTTGCATAATGGATTCAATTTCATTATTAACAGTCTCTTTCCATAAAGGTACTTCAAGACCTGTCATTGCTTCCTTAAAGATTTGAGGTTCATTTTCTAACAAGTATGTCAAAAAAATCTGGACCAAAGGATTTTGATGTTCTTGCTCTCTTACTTCATCTTGGTTCATCATTGGTTAAATCCTGTTAGTCGAGATCATTACTAGTCTCTTGTGTTTTATTGTTATTAATCTCTTGACTTTGTGTACAATCATAAATTCTCTTATGTGAACTTAATTCCCGTCCTTTCTTGTAAGGAAAAACATGTTAAAAAAACACAGCATTCTTTAACTCTATAATAGTGTTCACATTTATATCAGGTATTTCTGATTTATAAGTCAGAAACCGATATGCACTACTATTCTAAGCATAACCAATAAACACACAATTCACTGTTTTTGGTCATATCTGAGTCTTTTTCAGAACAGGAACTTCAACTTTTGCCAAACATCTCCACGCTTTTAAGTATTTGTAGGAAGGGGGTCGACCTTTCCATAATTCATAAGGAGTGTTGTTAGTTTTCTTATGGGGTATTCTGTTAAAAACATAATTATCAGGCAATATTACTTCCCCCCAAAAGTTCTGCGGTAAGCTTGAACTTAGTAACATGGCATTCATCATTTCTTTAAGGGTTCTATTATTCCTTTTAGCGATTTCATTTTGTTGTGGAGAATAGGGTGCTGTAGTTTGGTGAATAATGTTATGTTGTACACAAAATTCATTTAATGGTGCATAATATTCACCACCCCTATCATTTCTAACCATTTTAATGGTTTTACCAAGTTGATTTTTAACTTTAATTTTGTAGAATTTAAATATTTCTAAGGCTTCATCTTTACTTCTAAGTAAGTATACATAACAATATCTTGCGCAATCATCAATAAATGTTATTAAATACTTCTTGCCTCCTCTAGTTTGAACAAATTTAAGATCACACACATCAGTATGAATTAATTCTAGAGGTTCGGTTTTTCTTTCAACCGATTTAAATGAAGCCTTAGTTAGTTTTGTTTCTACACAAATCTCACATTTGTGATTAGAATCAATTTCAAACTTTGGTATATAATTCAAACCAATTAATCTATGAAAAGTATCAAAATTTACATATCATAATCTACCATGCCATAAATTTGACTCAAGAATATAAGCAAAAGATGTTTTATTTTTATTAATAGCAAGTTTTGGTACAACCGTCATTATATTCAACTTGAAGAGACCATCACTCATGTATCCCTTACCAACATACATATCACTCTTTGTTAATACAAATTTATCAGACTCAAATACAAGCCTAAAACCATTTTTACTTAACAAAGAACCAGAAACTAAATTATTTTGGATGTCTTTTACATGCAACGCGTTGTTGAGGGTCAGTTCCATCCCTGATGTCATCTTCAAGACTACTTTTCTTTATCCAGCCACAACAGAAGTAGATGAATTTCCCATGAATTGTTGCTCACCATTTGCAGCCTCATTATAGGTAGTGACCATCTTTTTGTCCGCGCAAATGTGTCGAGTTGCCCCAGTGTCAACCCACAATTCCTTAGGATTTCCAACCAAGTTAACCTCAGACACCATAACAAAGAGATTGATGTCATTTACCCGTCAGAGATGTAATCAAGTTCTGTCACATTGGCTTGATTGGTAGTCTTTTTGCTTGTACTTCTGTGATCCTTCTTAGAGCAGCGGCAATTAGAGGCTCGATGTCCGGTCTTGCCACAATTATAGCATTTACTTTTGAACTTTTTATTGCTATTGTTGTCATCTTATTTAGGACAATCTCTAGGAAACTTCCTCTTTTTGTTATGTGGTTTGGGCACATGTTCAACCACATTAGCCTTGGACTCAATGGGATTTTTACCATTCCTCTTTTCAGCCTTGCAATTATCTTCCTCAATTCTTAGTCTTACAATCAATTTATCCATGGTCATCTCCTTGCGTTTATGTTTTAAATAATTTTTGAAATCTTTCCAAGCCGGTGGTAATTTTTCCACTAACGTAGCGACTTGGAAAGACTCGCTCAGAGACATACTCTTAGCATGAATATCATGCAAAATCAATTGAAAATTTTGAACTTGAGAAATTACCATTTGGGAGTCTACCATAACGAAGTCCAGAAATTTATCGACTACAAATTTCTTTGTGCTGACATTTTCTGTCTTGTATTTTTTCTCTAAAGAATCTCACAATTCTTTTGCTGTTTTCAGAAGGCTATAAACATTATACAATATGTTGTCAAGGCTATTAAGGATATAGTTTCTGCACAGAAAATCATAATGTTTCTAAGCGTCTATAGCGGCAACAACTTGCCGATCATTTTCATCCTTTCTAAATATTGAAGCCTCTTCACGAAGAAACAGGGCCCGATTTAGAATTGTAAGATATAACAGCATTTTCTGTTGCCATCTCTTAAAATCGGTGCCATTAAATTTTTTCTATTTTTCTCCATGATTTATTGGAACTTGAACATAGTTCT
Source organism: Camellia japonica (assembly GCA_030407325.1). Taxonomy (NCBI): domain Eukaryota; kingdom Viridiplantae; phylum Streptophyta; class Magnoliopsida; order Ericales; family Theaceae; genus Camellia; species Camellia japonica. Next base: position 131,410,037 of record JAPPVO010000059.1, on the reverse strand, counting down.
GGATAGAGACCGGAGTCGTTGTAACAATCGGATTTGGATTACTACTTTCAGCAGCCATAATATCTGATTACAAAAATCAGAAAAATCAAAACACAAATTAATTTTCTAGTTACTCAAACTAGAAACTAGAAAATTAATTATAACACAAAACAATTTTATTTTTCTAGTTACTAAAATCAGGAAAATAAAATACTACACAATAATTTTCTGTAACACTACTACACAAATTAATATTCTGAAATTGTTAATGACACCAGTATATTATTACTAGTCGTCAAAGAAAATAAAGTATATTATTACTATTTGTCAAATAGTATATGACTACTATTTGTATTTTCCAACCAGAATATCACTTTGTAAAAAACACAGAAAATAAATACAATGAAGACACCAAAAAAATGGTATGTCTTAAGATTATTGGATAATCTTCACTGTATTAAGAATAAATAATGTTTGTATACTTAACAACAAACAGACGAAATAAAGAAATGAGAGAGACTGTTTGATTACAAAAATTAAACCAATAAAGAAAATAAAATAAAACAATATATTCTTATTTTGTTACAAAAACAAAATCAGAATCTGATAAAAATAAATAAATAAAATAGAAAGTAAATTAATTACTAACCTTATGTATTTATTGAAAAAAATTCTGATAAAGTCCAGTGTTTAACACTGTATCCTTAAGATAGATTCGTTCTCTCTACAGTGCTTTTAGATTGTGAACGTCTATCTCCCAGGATAAAATGATCAACAACAAACAGTTGCAGCACTACAGACTATTTGCACAACGAACACACTTTGTGTTTATATACTTTCTCACAGAAAAAATAAATGCAGCAAAATGCAGAGAGCAATGCCAACAACAACAATGAAAATTAGAGTGCAAAATCCAAATGAGGGTCTGTCTGTTTATAGGAGAATTTGTGGCTGTTCGGTTTGAATTAAATAGGCGCAAACCTGTTTGAACAGGTATAATACCTGTTCGGTTTGAATGAACAGGTAAGAAACCTGCTGGGTTTAAATTTTGAACAGATATTGAATCTGTTCGGTTTAATTGGACAGATATGGACCTGTTTGGGTGGAGGAATAATCTGGACATTATTTGGAATTAATTTCAAAATTCAAATTCCAAAAAACGGTAAGAATTTAATTTTCGAAAATTAAAATTCAAAAAGTTTTTGGCCCAAAAAGATAAGCATTGGACCGAACAAGCCCTACCCAACCTCACACCACACACCCGCGCCTAAGCCCAGCTTGATCGCGCGTGTATGTTTATTTTGGGTCCAATGGGTCTAGCCCACTTTGTCCATAACCTCACCCTTCCACAAAACTTGGGTACCCCTTGGGGCCTCCCCAAGTTGCAAACCCAAGCTTTATAAACCCACAAAAGTTTGCCCACCAAACCAATGTGGAACAAGTTTTAACTCAAACCTTAATGGAAATTTCACCAAAACACCGTTTTCATGGAGCTCACTTTGGCTTCAATTTTCCATTCACCCGACAATGATTTTGAGCAACCAAATATACTACGTGAATTACAACGCGACATAGAATGCGTTACCACTTAGACCCGCCAACTTTGGCGCATGGGTCCCATTTAAAAATTAGACCAAAGTTGAGGAAAAATTCTATTTTTTTGCAAAACCATTTTTTACAGCTAGTTTGGCAACGGACAGTCCTAGGACTTCCTTAGCAGTTGTTCTTCAGGATTGGAAAAGATCTCTGAGGGATGGAATTACCTCTATTGTTCAATCGTCTTCTATAACCCAAAAAGAAGCACGAGCAATTTGACTAGCATGCGCTTTGTCCTCAACCCCCGATTTATTTCAAGTCCATTTGGAGTGATAACAAGACAGTTATCGAGCTGAGTATGTCTGAGTTGGACCCTCCTTGGGACTGTCAAGCCATTTTCTATGACATCTCCATGCTCAAGTGCGTAACAATATTACTTTCTGCTAGTCTCCTAGAGATTGTAATCGTGTAGCTCATTTGGTCGCTTCCATGAACCTAAAAGGCTCGTTTCCTCTAGATTGGGTTGCCAATCCCCCCTGTGAACTCTCTCCTCTTTTGTCTGTGGATGTTTTGTAAGCCTTTTGGCAATTTCCGAGTTCCAAAAAAAAAAAAAACAAGACCATGATAACTCCACTACCAACTTATCCAATCGCCCTAGTCTAATCAAGATGGGATTTAAGAAGTGAATAAAATGGGATTTAAAAAGTTATTTTTTAGTTAAATGTTTGGACATATTAAATTTCAATTATATTATTATAAAATGTTAATTAACGAGTGTGACATAGGTGGGCCCATAGAGGCTTTTGGCCCACCACTTAAAGCCCAATGCATGATTCAAACAATAAAGCCCAACATTATTGGAACCCAATGTTGCACCAAGAACCAATGACATCTAAACACTTGTCAAGTGAAGAACCAGCCGCATAAGCAGACAAAGATCTTGCAGAGTTATTACACCATACATCATCCATTAATTGTCACGACCCAAACTTGCCCCTAAGGGTTTAGCATCGTAACCGGCCAATAATACGTGATTACCAAAGACCTGATTAATAGTAATAAAATATAAAGGGGCTGGCAGAAGCCAAACAGTAATAAAAAGATGTCCAATGAGCTGTGAAAACCTGAATGGGAAAAGAAATTTTGTGAACATAACCACACTCATAGCCATACTCATATATATACATATCAAAACACTTATATTCAGTATCATACAGGTTAGGGACCTAATCCCTTCGCCATAACTGTACAGCCCAACGTCTTAAACATTCATTACATAGCAGAGACAAAACACCCCAAAAATAGCCTTGGCTCGAGTAGGCTCGGAACCTCGAAGTGAGGCACAATGGTTGGCTTGACAAAACATGAGCTTAACTCAACGCTTCTAGCTTGGGTCCGGTGCCTGGCCACCTACATGCATATATAAACTGTGAGCTAAAGCCTAGTGAATAACAAATGTGTAAAGAGTTTTAGAATGAATGCCCTCTCAACAATCATTTACATCAGTAGATCAGTCATTTAACCAGTGACTCATATTTCATGTAATATCAGTCATTTGGAAATCATGACAGTTATACGTGGTACATCCCATAGCAAAACAGTACAGTAGGTCTTAATAGACAGAACAGTCAGTTGATGGCCATTGAAACAGTAAAAAGTAGTAGTTCCAAACATTGGAACTGACAGAGATCTCTGTAACAGTAGTAGTAACAGTAACAGTAAGTTGCTATAGATGCCACGAATACAGTTCATAAAATAGGACAAACATTCATTCGGTAAACAATGTCACTTTAGAATACAGTACGGTCATTCGTTCAGAAAATAATTATAATTGAACATATCTTTACAACATTGTTACTCACAGATTACTGGGCTAAAGCAGGCTAATCAGCGTCCTTGGTGCCAAACCTACACAGTTGCAGAACGAACACACACTAAATTACACACTCGGGATTAATAACTTAGCCCCTATCTTGCTTTGGTGTGGTTCTATATCATTATCCTCATTATGAAGCCTTAAACATGGCCTAGGAATGCCTAGGATGAGATGAGGATGCAAAAAGTACATAAAAACATTTTTTCAAAACTTGATGAAAACAGGGGTCTCGTTCGAGCGTAGACTCCTTCGCTCGAGCAAGCTTACCGAATGAGAGAGGTCGCTCGAGCGTAGGCTCCCTCGCTCGAGCGATCTGCAAAAAATGTGAAAAGTACTAGTTGTTAAAATTCTCCGCTCAATGCTCGCTCGAGCGTGAGACACAGTTCTTCGCTTAAGCGTAGGTCTCGTCGCTCGAGCGTGCGTCTACATACACAAAAACCTGAGAGCTTGCAATTTACGCTCAAGCCAGCATTCCGTCGCTCGAGCGAAATTCTGAAAACAAAGGTGGTCGCTCGAGCATGGAATCCTTCGCTCGAGCGAGGAAGCCAGATTCTAGGTTTTCCAAATTTGCTCCCAAGCTTCAAACCATGAATCAAACATGCCAAAACTCATTCTTTTGGGCCAAATTTCTGGAAAACACTTAGAAGCTCATAATACAATATATTTTGAACATCATTTTATAAAATCAAAGCCCAAAAGTATGCCAATTGAACACAATTTCAATAAAACTTTTATAAATAATGCAAGAACATAATATGCATGAAGTTTCTTGATCTTGAGCTTCTCAAACCATGATCATATGCAACATTCAACTCAAAACATGGTGAATTCTTGGATTTTAACTATGATAAGAACATGCATGTGAGGATTTCGTAAAAAAAAACTTCAAACTCCATGGTATGGACATGCATGCATGAATTAACTTAGCTCCCTTGAATTCAAGCTCAATTCTTCCATTAATTCACCTATTTATTTCATATGCAAGTCTTAGATGGCTCAATTACAAGATTAAAGGTTAAGCTCTTACCTAGGCTTCTCAATTAAACTTCACTTAAGCCAAATCCTTGCGCAATGTAGACAAGTCTTCAAAATTCTCTTCAATTCTTCTAAATTTCAAGCAAATTTTTTTGTTGATTTCAATTTCCCCTAAGTCTCTTTCTCTCTCACGTTTTTGCAATGAGATGGATGAAGAATGATGTGTCAAATATGTGAATTAAGACCAAAACGATGGTTTTGAAGGTGGCCCACTCAATGGCAAACATGTAGATAACCTATATTCAATTAATTTAGCATTATTTATTCTAATTTAATCATTCCAAATTGAATTTTAATCAAACCTACCATAAAATTCTATAAATCCTAATTAGCATATAACACAAATCAATTTCTGAATCAGTCGCCGATAAGGCTTTCAATTCTCAATTTGAAGTCAAAACATAAACAGATCGTTCTGTAACAAACAGATAGAAATGCAATTCAGACAACACACTCACATAATCAATTACGGATTTCATCTTAATCAATTACTTATCATGCTTAATCAAGAGTTAACGCTAATCAGAGGTGAGGGTTGTCACATTAATGAGGTTCCCTGCAGCATTTAATGTGATAACCCCTTCACGTTGGAACAGAATAGTCTCACTATGAACAAGGCAAGCTAGAACATAGACTTTTGGCCAACATGACAGGTCGGAGTGGACAAGGAAATGATGAACAAAGGATATAAGCAGGTTTCTAAGACAAAGAGAAGGTTAAGTTCTTTTATCACCATCCTATCTCTACATTCCACTGGTCTCTCTTTCTAATTTGCTCGTCGGAGGGTTCGCTGGGGGACTCCCGTTCCCCGTTGGACTCTTGTGCAGGTTTCTCAGTGGGCCCAGCGATCGGACGACGATGTGGGAAGCGTGGATCAGCCCCGACCCGTTTATCAGAGACCAATAGTATCATCAGTTGGCGCCATTTGTGGGAACCTTTCACTCTGTGTGATAATTGTGCTCATTGTCGTCAGAGACCCATCCCCGATAATCCCTCATTGTCACCCACCAGGGTGGATGGTCATAACGAGATCCATGGCTTTTTAACACAACGTTGCCGACCTCCAGGCCGACTCTCCTAACCCAAACAACCCACTTCAGTATTTCACAGGACTCACCAATAGCATCAACCGCCTAGCCGAACAAAACCAAGCCTTGATCAATGCTTTGCTTTAGTGAGACCTCCCTGTGCCTCCTCCATCACCACAAGATATCCCACCTAACTGAGAACGAACCCCGAGCCATCCCTTCCAACAAGCCCACCCCTCCAACTTGGAGGGTTTGCGACCCCCTCCCCAAGATATGAACCTGCCACCTCGGGGTCTACATCCATCAGCCCAAGCACCTGCTCCCGAGGGAGAGGCCAATAGTGTCTAGCCTCCATTGCATTCTGGTGGTGACAACGTTCCTATCTGGGATGCAGAACTCTGAGCCATGAAACTCCATCTTCAAGGAGTCATGCAGAACATATAGAATAAACCCTCCACAACAGCCAATTCACTATTTGTCGCCTCCATCAGGGACAAACCCCTACCTCCTAAGTTCAAAATGCCTTCGATCGACTCTTTCGACAGCACAACGGACTCGGTCGACCACTTGGAGAGTTACAGGACCCTAATGATCCTCCATGTTTTTCTTGATGAGATCATGTATCGGGCTTTCCCCGTAACACTCAAGGAGTCGGCTCGACTCTGGTTCAGTCAGCTGCCGATAGACTCCGTCTCCACTTTCCAACACCTAAGTGATTCATTTCTTAGTCATTTCATCGGTGCCTAGCGCCAGCGGCGCCCGGCGACTTAGCTCCTCAACATCCGTCAGACAGCAGGGGAATCGCTACGTAGCTTCGTCACCCGTTTCAACACCAAGGCCTTGCAGGTGGCAGAAAACAACGACAAGGTCATTCTCACAGCTTTCATGGCTAGTTTACGATCATCCGACTTCCTTTTCTCTTTCTCCAAAAACCCTCCAACCTCCATGGCAACCCTCCTTTCCAAAGCCCAAAAATACATGAATGCCAAAGATTCTCTAGCCGCCTGCCAAGATTCTACAACCAAACAACCAACCCTCAGAGAGAAGAGAAAGGAATTTGAAACCAGAACCACCCAATACATACAGCAAACACCTCAGTATACCGACCGAACTGCTCGAGTCGACCGATCGGCACCTACTTGACCGCCCGGTCGGTTCGAACGATACACTCCCCTTAATTCCCCCATGGAACAAGTCTTGAACCAGATCCAACTTGAAATGGCCACAACCCTCGCGGTCTCCTTCCAACAGACGAAACCAATCCAAATACTGTCGTTTCCATCAGGACCACGACCACAACACCGAGGCATGTGTTAACCTTAAAGACTAGGTGGAGAGCTTGATACGCCAGAGGCGCCTCAGTCGGTTCATGACAGCCCGTCCCCAGAAATGGCCAAGGACCGAACCTACCAGGGGAAACCGCCGACACACCCCTTCCTGACCACCCGCACAACCCAACCAAGGCAATGATCGGCCCCCCCACAACCCCGAGCACAAGGCAACCCTGCTCCCCCGGTTGAAGAAATCAGAGTCATTGCTGGCGAACTTGTATGCGGAGGACCATCCCGTTCGGCCCAACGAGTCGAACTCAGAAAAATCAGGCAGGGCTCCGATAAAGAAGTCGCGACATTAGATCGCTCTTTCAAACACCCCAAATAGTGGATAGAACCCATCATCTTTACGGAGGCCGATTGCATAGGCATCCGTTACCCTCATGACGATCCCCTCGTCATCTCTGCTCTCCTGTCCAATTACAAAGTCAGACGAGCGCTTGTCGACAACGGCAGCTCTTCAAACATCGTCTTCCTGAACGCCTATCGCCAGCTCAAGGTTGGGGAAGAAAGATTGTCCCATCTCCAAACCCACTAGTCGGCTTCATGGGGGATCGGGTGACCTCTATAGGCTCCATCGATCTTCCCATCACCATCGGAGAGTATCCACAGCGGACCACCAAGCTACTTACTTTCCTTGTCGTCGACTGTCTTTCTGCTTATAACATCATCCTCGGCCGCACAACCCTTAACGCTTTTCTACCGACCTCGGGGTTGGCACCGTGAGGGGAGAGCAGACGGTGGCCAGAGAATGCTACGTCGCTTCACTCAAAGAGGTCAAGCTGAAGGAGGCTATGATCATCGAACGACTCGACCTCAGAGACGAAGACGAGTTAGTTAGAGGGGAACTAGTGGAAGAACTTGTTGAAGTCCCCATCGACCTTACCAACCAAACAAAAACAGCCAAGATCGGCAGCCAACTATCCTCCCAAGCCAAGGCCGACCTTACAGCCTTCCTAACCGAGCACAATGATGTATTTGCCTGGATCCATGCCGACATGCTGGGTATCGATCCCTCTTTCATTACTCATCGTCTCAGCATCGAACCCTATTTCTGACCTTTTCGCTAGAAGCAGCGTGTCTTTCACCCAGAACGCAATGCTCTTATTGCTTTTGAGGTAGACAAACTACTGGAGGCACGGTTCGTCAGGAACGTAGACTACCCCAGATGGCTTTCAAATGTGGTCCTGGTTCGTAAAAACAACGGTAAATGGCGACTCTACGTCGACTACTCCAACCTTAATCGAGCTTGCCTCAAAGATAGTTATTGCCTCCTCTGCATAGATCTGCTTGTCGACGCCACTGTCGGACATCAGATACTCAGTTTCATGGATGCCTTCTCCGGCTACAATCAAATTCTGATGCATTCGGCTGACCAGGAACACAGCTCCTTCATCACAAACAGAGGAACTTACCACTATCGTTTTATGCCATTTGGCTTGAAAAATACCGGAGCAACTTACCAACGGTTGGTCAATGCCGTCTCTCACTACCAGATAGGTCGGAACATGGAAGTCTACGTCGATGACATGCTTGTCAAGAGCAAAATCTCCTTTGATCATTTGACGGACCTCCGAGAGACCTTTGAAACCCTGTGTAATTATCAAATGAAGCTGAACCCGGAGAAGTGCGCCTTCGGCGTAGGATCTGGGAAATTCTTGGGTTTTATGGTCAGTCAGCGGGGTATCGAGGGCAACCCCGAAAAAATCAAGGCCCTGATAGAAATGTAGTCTCCCAGAACGTTCAAAGAGTTTCAACGGCTTACTGGCAGAGTCGCCGCCCTCAACCATTTTATTTCCCGCGCAACAGACAAGTGCCTCTCCTTTTTCAAAGTGCTTCGACAGGCTTTTGAGTGGACCACCGAATCCGAAGAGGCCTTTCAACAATTGAAGCAGTGCATGGCCAACCCCTCTCTACTCTCTCAGGCGCTCTCAAGGGAGACCCTCTTTCTTTACTTAGCCGTATCAAACACCGTGATCAGTGCGGCCCTCATCAAGGAAGACAGCTCCGTACAGTGTTCGGTTTATTACATTAGCCGAGCTCTCAGGGGGGCAGAACAGAACTACCCTCTGCTGGAAAAAATGGCCCTTGCCTTGGTCATAGCCTCAAGACGACTCAGACTTTATTTCCAAGCTCACTCCATAGTGGTCCTTACTGATCAGCCTTTGAAAAAGGTAATGCAACAGTTAGAGTTGTCTGGTAGACTTATGCAATGGTCTGTCGAGCTCAGCCAATTTGAAATCTCTTACCGACCTCGAACAGCGACCAAAGGATAGGCTGTTGCCAATTTTATCTTGGAATTCACCAATCCCACTCCAACCACGCCCCCTCCGCGAAGGCAATTCAACACTGAGGCAGAAGACGCCTATTCCTGGACCCTCAATGTCGATGGATCATCCCACAAAGAAGGTAGTGGGCCTGGTCTCATCCTCACCGCTCCTGAGGGCAGTTATTTCAAATGTGCCCTCCGTTTCTTATTCGACGCGAGCAATAATGAAGCCGAATATGAGGCCTTGATAGCAGGTCTTCTCCTAGCTAGAGACATTGGTGTAATCCATATCCAAGTGTTCAGTGATTCCCAATTGATCGTCAGGTAGATTACGGGGAAATTCGACGCGAATGAGGACACGTTGCAAGCCTACAGGGATATTGCACTCCCTCTTGTTCGTCTTTTCAATGCTTTCCATATCAAACACATCCCTCGGTCAGAAAACTCCAAGGCAGATGAAATGACCCAATTAGCCTCGGCCGACTAGTCAGACCTCAGTTATGGCGTCCGCCTTGAATACCTGGCCCATCCGGCTACTTCGCCAAGCTAGCAGGAGGTTCACTTCCTCCAAAATGAACCTATCCCATGGGCTGCAGACATCCTTTTGTTTTTGACAAGTGGGGAGTTGCCAGACAATAAATAGCAGGCCGCCAAAGTTAGAGCCCGGTCGTCCAATTACATCCTCACCAGCGGCCTACTGTACAAATGTGGATTTTCACGCCCATACCTCAAGTGTCTCAGTCCTGCTCAAGCGACCTATGTGATGAGGGAAGTCCACGAGGGCATATGTGGTAATCATTCGGGTGCCAGGTCACTGGCCCATAAAATCCTTCGCAACGGCTACTTCTGGCCTACTCTCAACCAAGATGTCACCAAATTTGTGCTTAAGTGTGATAAATGCCAGCACTTTGCCAACATCCCCCATGGTCCACCCACAGAATTGATTACACTCTGCAGCCCCTACCCATTCGCCAAGTAAGGCATCGATTTAGTTAGTTCGTTGCCCACCGGTAGGGGTCAAACCAAGTTCGCTGTAGTTGCCATTGATTACTTCACTAAATGGATGGAAGCGGAGCCCCTCGCCACAATCACTGAATGGAACACAACCAGATTCATCTGGCAGTCGATCGTATGCCGATTTGGAATCCCTCAAGCCATCGTCTCAGACAACGGCAAACAATTCGACCATGCAAAGTTCAGGAAATTCTGTGTCGAGCTCCACATTAAGCTATGTTTCTCTTCCCTAGGTCATCCCTAAGCCAATGGACAAGTCGAAGTCACCAATCGTTCTCTCTTGAAGATCATCAAAACTAAGTTGGAAGCTGCTAAGGGACTCTGGGCTGAGGAACTACTAAACGTACTCTGGATTATCGAACTACCACCCGAAGCCCTACTAGGAAGACCCCCTTTCGCTTCACATACGACGCTGAGGCGGTCGTCCCAGTGGAAATTGGCCTGCTGACCCTGAGGATTTTGCACCCTGATCCAGAACTAACCGAAGAATTGCGTTAGGCTGACCTGGACTTGATTGAAGAGCTCCGAGAGACCACTGCTATCAGACGGGCCTCATATCAGCATAAAATGAGAACACACTACAACCGCAAAGTCCAACCGAGAGAGTTCACAGTGGGGGATCTAGTCTTACGCGAAGCAACTCTTGCCACCAAAAATCCCGCCGAGGGCAAGCTAGCAGCCAAATGGGAAGGACCTTATGTTGTTAAGGCCAAACCTTGCCCAGGTACTTACCGACTCCAGGACATGGAAAGTAGAGAGCTCCCCCGTCCATGGAACGCTGAGCACTTGAAGCGTTATTTCCAGTAAAATGGCATCTCCTATTTTTGTATTGATCGATTGTTATATGTTCTTTTTGACGATCTGCACACTTGTTTGTTTTTGCCCTTTCCATACATGGTGTAAACTTGTGATCAATAGGTTGTGCCTTAAATGACAATGACTTTATATCTCCATTTTCTGCGTTGTGTTTCAATAACGACTTGTTAACTAAAGCCTCAGCCACACTGAGCACAAAGAGCTCAACCAGACTGAGTTAGCTAAGGCCTCAGCCACACTGAGCTTGAAAAGCTCAGCCAGACTGAGTTAGCTAAAGCCTCAGCCAGACTGAGCACGAAGAGCTCAGCTAAACTGAGTTTACTTAAGCCTCAGCCAGACTGAGCACGAAGAGCTCAGCCAGACTGAGTTAATTAAAGCCTCAGCCCGACAGAGCCCTCCCAGTCTTAGTCGGAACTAGCATGAAGAATTCCGCCAGTCTGAATCAAAGTTGGTCTCAGCTGTTGCCATACTTAGTTAAAATCCAAGTCCATGCCCATTCATTTTCACTAATCATACAAGTTAGCCTGCTTGCCCATTTTTAAACTTTTTACATCATGGTCGAACATACACGTTAGCCTGATTACCCATTTAAACCATTTTTATATCATAATTTACTTACAAGTCTCACAATTCACGCACAAGTTTCATTTTTACACCTATTTTTTATTGAATTCTGCTCAGCCATTTAATTATTCCAAATTTACAACTCAGAAGCATAACGACAACAAAAATACAAAAGAAAACTCGTTATTTTATTCACAAACTTACGCTTTCATACAATTCGTTGTAGAAATTACATATAAAAAAAAAACAAACAAAACAAAACAAACAAAAACAAAATTTTTACACTTAGTTACAAAGATCACTTGTCCTCACTGGAGGCAAGATCTTCCTCTTTAATCCCCTCGTCCAAGGGAGTTTGGGCGACGTCGTCTTCTCCTACCTTCACGAGGTTGAAGTCCACGTCCGGAAACAGCTCTTGTGCCTTATACTTGAAAGTCATCCAGCCGCTGTCCCAGAACTGGCTCATCTTGTGCTTGTAGAAGTCAGACCGCTGGAAGCTTTGGATCACTTCCTCTTCACTCCTACCTCTAACGGCCGCTCCCGATGGCCCAGCCCCCCCATCCCCTTCATTTGTCAAGCTACTGGCAACAGTGGCATCAATGGCCATCTGGAAGTTGGCGGACCCCTTGAATTGCTCTACGGCCGCCATACACAAGTCGGGGTACGCCACCTTCTCAGATGCCAATTTGGCCATCTCCTCTGCCAGGGCCTTCTCCAACTCTGCGATCCGACCATCTGCCTCTTCTTTGTCTTTGATCGCCTGGTCACGCAGTTCTTCGTTGTTGGTCATGGCCTCTTCCCACCTCTCATTGGCGGTGGTGCAGGCTTGCTGGACCTGCTCTAGCTTCCTCTTCTCGCCCGCTAACTCGAACTCTAGCGATATCGCCTTATGGCGCTCCGCTTCCAGCTCTGATTTGGTCGCGAGGAGCTCAGCACCAGCTCACTCTACTGAGTAGCTCTGCACCAACGCCAATACTTCCATATTTTTCGCCGTTTGCGCATACTCCAGCCCCTTTGCACATGCACTCCGAGCGGCCTTCCTCCAGCCCGCTGTCTCAACCCTCAGGTTCTGCAGCTGCGTCTTCGCCTCTTCCAACTGGGTCCTCAACGGCTCTACCTCCACCTTCGCGCGCGCTGCTTTATTCATCAAGGCAGTCGCTAGGGTCGCTGCCTCCATTTGGGCTGAGCAAAACCCTCTCAAGAGGTCGGCCTCTGTCAACCGCGCCATCGACTACACGACCGTATCCTCCACCACTCCAACGAGGCAGTCGACTGTGACCCTGGCTTCTCCCCCTTCTTCTGCCGACCGGCCTGCCAGAGCACGTGCATGGTACATGGCGGTCTTTAACACGATGCTCGTCTCCGGTTTGCTAACCCCAGACTTCCCTTCACCAGGATTGGGCGACACTTCTACCACAGGCCCTACTGTTGCAACCGTTTAGGCACTTGTGCCTATGTCCTCTTTCAGCATCTGGACACTCGCCCCCATATCTTCTTTCTCCACTTGGGCAGTCTCCCTTTCTGGAGCCTCCTCCGCCTTCCCACCATTCATCTTCTTCGCAACAGGGGCGTGCTTACTCCCCTTCGCCGCCACCATCTTCTTCTTCGTTTTTTTCAACACTACCTCCACATCCTATTTGCCCACCTCCTTTAGTGGGTCCACTAGGGGCGGTAGTGGGGCAAAGTCCGTTAGGTCTTTGTCTCCCAACGGTTTGGGACGCGATCAGACCCGCTCCCTCATCACCAGTTTCAGTGCAGGCCCCAACTATGTCTCCTTATACTTGTCCGCCTTGGCGAACACCCTCCGATCTTCCGCCTCCTCCGCCTTCCTCCGCGCCTCAAGCTCCTCCCTCGCTGGATCCTCTTCCGTCGGCTGCGGCCCTAGTCTCAAGGCAAACAGGGTTGAAGGTAGGATCAGGTCATCCCACCTCACCCCCTCCTTCTCCATCCACTCCTTCACCCTCTTCAACCTGTTCTCAGCCTCCACATCCAGCCTTGGCTCCACCAACTTTGTGGGGACTTTCCACGTTGTGCTAACTCCTCCCCCACCATTCGTTGATACATAAAACCATCTTGGCCTTCACCCCTTCATCGAAGATGGCAAGCCTGCAACTAGACCCCGGCCCGTTACCGCCTGCAAAGTCACCCACGTTTCTTGTTGACCGGAGGCTTTGTAGCAGGAGAAGAATTTCTCCACCGTCATAGCCACCCCCTTGGTAGATCGTGGCCATGAAACTGCGCAAGCCATCAGTATCTTCCATGTGTTGGGCATCAGCTGCCCTGGCGCCACTTCCAGCTTGTTAAGTACGTCCACCACCATTTAGGGGAGTGGTAACCTCAGCCCCCCGACAGTGCCTCCTCATACAACGTGAATTTTGTCGGCCGTGCATACAACGTGGACTTGTCGGCCTTGGTGTGCCAGTGGTCCGGCTCCACTTGGCTAATTGGCCTAGCGGCTACGATCATCGTTGCCAGGCGAGCCCGCGCCGCTTGCCTCGCTTCCCTCTCCTCCCTCTGCTCTGCTCGGTACTGTTACGCCAACTCTACTGCATCGTCTTCTCCCAATGCGTCTAGCCTCACGGCAGGCACTCCATCTCGAGCCATTCCTCCAACGTGTCTGCGTATCGCTTCAGACACAAGGAAGTTCGCAAAGTGTTACAGAGGCGTGTCACATGAAACAAATGAGTTCACTTCTGGGATGTGTTTGTTTTTTGCGATAAGATAAGTAAAACGAATAACTCCAAAAGCCCACGGTTTGCCTATATTCCAAGGGTTGATATTAAATTTTGCCAGTTCGAAAAATTTCGAAAACTTCCGCCCCCGCCTTTTCAACACCCTATATTAGCCTATCCCTTCACTTCCTGCTAACGCATCACCTCCCTTATTACGGGATTATGCCACGTGTACGACCACGATCCACTACTCTCTTCCCCTTCCCTGTCTATTTCACTTCCTATCACCACGTGCCCCCGCCGCTCCTCGAGCCTCGCGCGCTGCCATTTCTTCTTCTCTCTCGGTCACCCTTCGCGGTCGGCCCCTCATCTCGGTCACCTTTCGCGGTCAGCCCACCTCTCGGTCGGCCTTCTCACTCGGTCACCCTTCGTGGTCGGCCCCCCCTCTCAGTCACCCTTCGTGGTCGGCCCAACTCCCTGTCGGCCTTCCCACTTGGTCACCCTTCACGGTCGGCCTTCTCACTCAGTCACCCTTTGCGGTCGGCCCACCTCCCGGTCGGCCTTCTCACTCGGTCACCCTTCGCTGTCGGCCCTCTTTCTAGTCGGTCTTCTCTCACTCGACCATCCACAACCCCCATCTTCTTCCTTATTCCCTTCGTTTGACTGAAGCTGCACTTGGGAATGGGGGACTATTGACATAGGTAGGCCCATAGGGGCTTTTGGCTCACCACTTAAAGCCCAATGCATGATTCAAATACTAAAACCCAACATTATTGGAACCCAACGTTGCACTAAGAACCAATGACATCTAAACACTTGTCAAGAGAAGAACCAGCTACATAAGCAGACAAAGATCCTGCAGAGTTATTACACCACACATCAGCCATTAATGAGGTCCCTTGCAGTATTTAATGCGATAACCCCTTCACGTCGGAATAGAACAGCTTCACCATGAACAAGGCAAGGTAGAACATAGACTTTCGGCCAACATGACAGGTCGGAGTGGACAAGGAAATGATGAACAAAGGATATAAGTAGGTTTCTAAGGCAAAGAGAAGGTTAAGTTCTTTTATCACCATCCTATCTCTATATTTCATTGGTCTCTCTTTCTAACTTGCTCGTCAGAGGGTTCGTTGGGGGACTCTCGTTCCCCATTGGACTCTTGTGCAGATTTCTCAGTGGGCCCAACGATCAGACGACGGTGTGGGAGGCGTAGATCAGCCCGACCCGTTCCTCAAGGATCAGTAGTATCATCAAAGTGAAAAAGTGACATCTCATCATCTAGATCACGTTATATATATCCGTTGCATAAAATACTCTCTCCCTTAAATGAAAATGGTGGAGTCACAATAACTTCAGTGAATAAAATGGGATTTATGAAGCTATTTTTTACTCGGCTTATAGTGTTGAATGTTGGAACATATTAAATTTCAATTCTACCACTATAAAATGTTAATTAACAAAAGTGAAAAAGTGAGATTACATCATCTGGACCACGCTGTGTACCTGTTGTATAAAAGAAAAATGTTTGAGGGCCACAATTTTTGTGCTCAAATGGTCAAAATTGCCAAAACGACGTCGTTTTGACAATTTTGATGTTATTTTGTACTTAAAACGACGTGTTTGACAAATTTGAGCCATTTGAGCCACAAAAATTGTGCCCTCTACATTACTGTGTATAAAATACTCTCTTCCTTAAATGAAAATGGGGGAGTGACAGTAGATTCAAAGATCTAATTTATTTTATTTTATTTTTTAAAAATAATTTGTGCAAATGATTATAAAAAAAATAAACGACTTAAATTAGTAAAGCCAATTTTATGAACGAAAAAGTCCGACATCACCATCTAATTGGGATAACCAACTGGATGCTCTATAAAGTTATTAGTTTTATATAATTTCTCATTAAGAATAACTAAGATATCATTCCGTGCTGTACACGAATTGTATTTATAATTATCTATATATGTGAATTGTGATTTTTAAATTTTTTTTTAAATGTCTTTTTTTTTTCTCCTTTTTTATATTATATTAAAGTTTAATATTTTAATAATAATCATATGCGTTAGACTTTTCAAGGAATTAAATGTCTTTTTTTTATTATTATATTATATTAAAGTTTAATATTTTGATAATAATCATATGTGTTAGACTTTTCAAGAAATTTTTTTTATGATTGTTCTTAATGCATTAAAGTGTTATTATGAGGGATAATAATCATATGTGTTGAGACTTTTTAAGGAATTCATATGTGTTGGATTTCAAAAAAAAAAATTTAGGCTTGTTCTTTATGCATTAAAATGTTATTATGAGAGTAAAACTTGGGAGTTGGGAGAAGTTAGTAAATGCTAAGATTTTTTTTTTCTAAATCAAAAAATCAAGAAATTTAGATTGGGAGATTGGAACTCCCATAAAACTTGGGGTTAAAAACCCCCTTTTACTTAATATATAGTATAGATTTTCCGTCAACGGTTCTAATAGGCTTAACAAAGCTCTTGTATATTTCTTTTTAGGTAAATTATTGATATATCCTAATAATTTGACACAATTTTCATTAAGTTTTATTAAAAATAAGTTCTAATAAAATTATCGTTAAAAATAATTTTTTTGATAATTTTTTACACATGTCACTAAAAATTGACAATTAATGACTTTCTTTTTGTCATACTTTTTATAAATTGTCGTTAAAATTTACAATTAATAACATTTTTCTATGACAATTTTTTTAACCATCACTAAAAATTAAAAATTAGTGATATTTTTTGTGACTATTTTTTCAAATAGTCTCTAAAATTTATAATTTATATCATTTTTTGTAACAAAATTTTCAAAGGGAATTTTTTTAAACTCCCTGATATTGAATTTTTTTAAAACTCCCTAATGTTAAGATTGTATAAGATAAATGATATAAAATATTTTTATAATAGTTAAAGTTTCTAAACATTTTCACAGAGAAAATTCGACTTAAAGAAATTTTAATTTAAATAGAAAAATTTTGAAATTTCTCTAAAAATTGAAATTTCTCCGAAATTGGGGCCGAAATTTCTTTGAGTTGAACGAAATTTTTCTAAGTTAGACAAAATTATGATTTAAAATTATGATTATTATTTTTGGTGGGTAAGGTTTTATCAAAAGGAGAGAGTCCGCTATTAAAAATATTGCCTGTTAATATTTCTTTTAATTTATAAATTTTATAAATGCTCTTAAAACATTGTTTAATATTGAGATTGATGCAAAAAATACTTTGAAAATAAGTGAAATGGGTTAGAAGAGATAAACACTATAATAAATTAAGATTTTAGAGATAAAAATTTAGGAATAAAATATTTTATTGACAAAAATGTCGTTTTATATTTTTAGCTACAAAATTGATCGTTTTAATTAACAAAATTTGTTTTTAAAACAAAAATTTTTGTCTCAAAAAGTAAATTTTTTTTTACCTCAAATTATTTTATTTATCAAAATACACTTATTAGCGACATTTTAAAAATTTTATTGATAATTTTTTTTTTTTTAAACTCTTTGAGACCATATTTTTTTCTGTTTAAAGTTTTATTCATATATATATGTAAATCCAAAAGTCAAGTGGGACACGTGACCCCTCTGATCTCTACATAGCTCCGCCACTATGTATTGTAGTGTGATCAAGTATTGAATTGAGGACAAAAATAAATATATTTAAAATTAGGATTAATTACACTGACTTTCTCTAATATTTTAAAAAATACAATAAATCTACAATTTTGATATAATTATATTGAATTTTTTAAGATTTTAATTCACACACTTAACCCTATTTTCTTTAGGGCAAATTACAAACACCTCTCTCGAGGTTTGGTAAAAATATAGATTCCCTCCTAAGATTTGAGAAATTACAAATTGCTCCCTGAGGGTCAAATTTTCATAACAAATTAGGAAAAATTAGGGGGGAATCTGTATGAAAATAAAAACCTCAGTGGACAATTTGTTATGGAAATATAAACCTCAGGGGGTGGGATGTAATTTCTCAAATCTCATGGGAGAATCTGTATTTTTACCAAACCTCGAGGGGGGTGTTTGTAATTTGCCATTTTCTTTAATAATTTATTAGTTATATAGATGGAAATTTGATGTTGCCATTCTTTAACACAACAATGTATATCTTACATTATATATTTTCATATTTTCACACTATCGACATTAGTTCTGATCTATTTAACTTTATTAAAAGCGAGGTTAATCTAAGGATTGTTTTGGAAAGTTGGTTACAAATTGACTTTTTGACTTTTTTTAAAAAATTGTGTAAAAAAATAAATAAGTGATGTGACCAAAAATAGGTTAAAAGTTTTCAAATTGACCCTAATTATATCAAAACTGTGAGACTTAATTTTCTTCCAACCTTAAGAGTGGTGACTATAATTTACCCTTAAAATTATTGCATATTAGGCTTAAAAATAAAGGAGAACATAAGTTATCATACGAAAGCACACCTACATCATGTAAGTGAGGTCAGTCATGGTGGGTGCTTTTGTATAAGATAAGGGGTGAATTATTGTGTATTCTTTTGGGTCGGGACGTATGATTTTTAGTTTAGCGAGATTGAGTTCTTATTTGGAAAGGATGTTTTTAATAAAAAATCAAAAAGTTATAATAATTTATCAAATTATTCTATTTATTTTTTCGCATGTTTTTTACTAAAAAAAAATTAAAAATTATTAAAAATATCAATTTTCAAATGAGCCCTTAATTCATTTAGGCACCAAACCATCTTCGACCTTGACTATATGAGTTTTAGAGTTTGGTCTATCATGTTTTTTTGTCAAATTTTTTGAGCCTGCTTATTAGGGGTATTTGCAGTTTGATTTTAGACAATTCACTTTGCAGTTTGCACCCGCTTGTATATGTGAAGTTAGGAAAAAATTGAATCCGCAACCGCCCGCAGTGTAGGTTACAGTTAGTGCAGATAGGGTTCGCGGATGTGCAGACGTTTGCAGACAGTTTGCAGATTGAACTTTTTTCTTTAAAAATTTATTTTTGAACCTTTTTTTTTTCCCATTTTGTAAATATTTATTTTGGGCTCTCTTCTCTCCATTTTCAAAATGCTCAACATTAATAATTAATGAATTAAAACTTATAAAATTAAAAACACAACAAAATCAATTCTTAACACAAACAAATCATTCAAAATCCTAAACTTTTAAATAAAATCATAAACTAACACAAGCACATCTTTCAAAATCTTGAACTAAATCATCAAAATCATTCACTACCCAACAATACAATTAAAGTAAAATCATTCAAAATCCTAAATTTACCTAAAAGTAATTCTTCATTAACTTCTACATTCATCCAAAATGTAATAATAAAATAATAATAAATTGTTATCAAATTTCATCAAATTCAAACCCATTAAATAAAATTAAAATATTTGCAAACTCGTAAACTCCATCATAAAAAAATAATAAAAAAAAAAGAGTCTAAGTGCGGGTGCGAATAAAATCCGTAACTCGCAATGATGTCATATTCCAAATCACATCCGCACGTATTGTGTTTTCGAAACCGCTCATTTGTATGCGAATCGATTCAAATTGTACGGATTGTGCAGTTTGAATAACCCTATGTCCAACCCTAATGCTGGTTTAGCACCTACTTGCTTAGTGCTAAAGAGATTAATTTCTCACAAGGCCTTCTCACTAACAATCGAGTAGGACGCAATGCCTCCTAAAAAAATTTAGAAAAAATTACATTTTAGTGGGAGAGATTTTTTTTCATTTTTTTAAACACGAAAATGGAGAGGGTGCATGTCATACTTGTATTCTCACAACCTTTCACTTGCACCTTATCACAAAACCACTTGCACCTCACATGTTTTTATAATTTTTTTATCTATCCTATTTTAAAATTTTCCCAAAAATTTAAAGACCCCAACTAAAGAATATAGTACTAAGGATTTAGTTGAGAAGAATTTTTTTAGCCTGATGTTTTTAACTTTTTGCTAATTTAGTTGAATTAAATTAGTTTCGTTTGGGAAGAATTTTTTTAACTTTTTTGTAAAAGAAAAATTGAAATTATTATGATTTTTTTTTAACTGAAAATGATTATGCTTTGGATGAGTTATTTTATTTTATTGATTTATTTGATCTTTTTTTTTTCTATACTTTTTAATCTTAACCAAAATCTAATAGAAAACTTTGCAGAACATAAATTAAAAACCATTAAGGATTCAATTATATACATGAAAATTATATGAAGTTCTACTATATAAAATAAGTTTATACATACCTTGTTCCATGATAGTAAGAAAACCTCTTTTTGAGAAAAAGAAACCTTGAATAGAAGACCTTGATCTTCAAGTTCTTTATTTATCTAAGATCTTCAAACCACTTCTCTCTCTCTAGGCGATAGGAGCCTTCTTGTGGTGACAACTTGAGTTTTTGTGATGAAGAGTGTGGTTTAGGACCTTACACTATTTATACTAGTATTCCTCCCATCAAATAATCCATTCATTCAATGAACTTCATTAAATAGATTAATGTATCTTTTACATTCATGATACATAATGCATCTTCTATATTAATGAATTCATTAGATAGATTAATGTATCTTCTACATTCATAATAGATACATAATGCATACCTAAGATTCATTCATAATGAATCTATCACATTTAATGCATTGACATTATCTCCATTAGTCTTCTATACATTATGTATATATAGGTGCATTTATCAATGATTAGTCACCATCTAATTGATGTACATGTATCTTACTTAATAAGATGAATCTAGTATAATCATGTATAAGCCACGTTAAGCCATATTTAGGAAAAATTCTTACAATCTCCCACTTGGCTTGCGTAATTATATTATGTCACTAGATTATCATAATATGGCCAACGTTCCCCCACTAGAAGATTGCACCATCACTATTAGATTCTGTTCAATGAAATTATTAGCACCAAATCATTGCAGTCAATGATTTACACATTGATCAAGACTGTAATATTTTCCATCAACATGAAGTGAATCTTAAATCACAGAGATGGCATTAGCAACATAATGGTGATTAATGCTAATTCATCTATAATGGTCCCATTGTTTACATCTTCTTCTCAATTGTGCACAAGTATGAAGAATGAAAATAACAAACATAATCATTACTAATAGAACATGATTATAACATAACATTTATCATGAACTTAATACACTCATTTCAAGTCTAAACATGATAAAATTTCTACTAAGCCCATGCGCGCAACATATTCTTGAAAGAGCTTAGGCGTGAGGCCTTTAGTTAAAGGATCTACTAACATGAGTGTAGTACCAATATGAAAGATGGAAATAGTCTGATTCAAAACCCTTTCTTTAACAACTAGATACTTGATATCAATATGCTTTGATCCTCCTGAAGTTTTGTTATTATTGGAGAACCGCACAACAGCATCATGTAGACCGCCTGAACTCCGCTCCGCGCGCAAGGGCACGAATTGTAGTTCTAGCTACTACAGTTCGGACTCCTGTCACGGTTTTGAATCTAATCTCACAAAGTGCAATGTAAGACTGATAAATCACCAAAGAGTTCAAATCCGGCAAATCGTTTTGGAAAATTGATTTTAATAAAAAGCGCCAAACATGGACTGCTTTGCCAGATTTCAGAGTCGCCACCTAAATATTTTGTTTTGGAAAATTTAGAAAACCCTGACTCGTGCCTAAGGCCACGTGTCCGTCATCACCAAAGTTTCATCGGCTTAGGAACTTGGGTACGAGAGGGGAAAGTCCTGAAATGAGCACCCCCGCTCGCCCGATCAAAGGATCGGCCTCTACTAACATGATATATTGTTTTTGAAAACACATGTGTTCTTATTCCGGTTTATTAGCTAACCTTACTATGTGATGCGCACAGCAAACAAGTATAGACTAAATCACTCGATTTGGAACGAAACATCTCATGTTGTTTGTGTGAAATGAATTTGTTGAAAGTGCTACTCGCAAGTAAGTTAAAGCGCGGATTTGCCACCCCTCATGGCAAGCATGCTGACGTGGCAACACTCACACTCATGCAGGGATACTAAAGCATAAACACTCACAGTGTACTCCGAGCCAAAAAAGAAGCTAGTTAGTAATCAATGCATGATCCTAGCTATGTTAAGATGCCTAATGCAACACATGCAAAAATGCAACTAAAATAGGCTCGGCTATCTAGAATGACATATGAATGCAACACTTGATAACATGCTTTGAAACACGTATTCAAGAAAGTGTATTAAAGTACAATGCAGTTTGTATGATGCGCCGAGCCCGGTGCATGCAAGACAGATGAATGAATGCAAACATGCGAAGCATAAGTATGCTAAATGAAACATGCCCTAAAACTAACCATTGAAAGCAGGTAAGTAAAAGGGAGAAAGAAATGGGGGTTGGAAGACATGCATCACATACACGCACACTTATTACAATATTTGCCCTCTCGATGGAGGATCCGAATAATAAGTTGACTAGCTAACTAAGCTAATTAAACTAATTATTACAAAATGAAACTAATTAACTAATCCTTGTTAACTAATTAGTTATTACAACACAAATGAATAGCTAAGTGCATTAACTACTTAAGTACAGAACCAAATAGCTAACTAGCTAAGCAAAGCAGTTAAAAGGAGTCTTGGGGTGAGAAGTGCATGCATACTCGGTCGCCTCATTTGGAAATCCATTACCATGCCCCAACTTGCCTCTGTTTGCATTTGATCTCAGAACACTGCACAAACCTCTAGATAGCTTCTACTCCAACATAGAGACCTCCAGGAAGGCTGCCGACCACTTAATGATGTTGTAG
The DNA here is from genome assembly GCA_030407325.1 of Camellia japonica. Lineage (NCBI taxonomy): Eukaryota > Viridiplantae > Streptophyta > Magnoliopsida > Ericales > Theaceae > Camellia > Camellia japonica. Next base: position 131,387,109 of record JAPPVO010000059.1, on the reverse strand, counting down.
ACCACCTGTAGACCACTTACACATGCTGCAGACCAGAAAAAGTGGTTGGTCAGCCACTTTTACTGGTCTGCCGACCAAAAAATTCTGCCCAACTCCAGTTTGCTGCAACAGAGAACAAGAAGGGACACGGCAGTGTATTTGCAAGATATGTGTGCACAACTACCCTCCCTATCATTTCTTAAGCTCAAGGGAGTGTAGTTCTCGACTCTCGGGCCACCAACCATGCATTGTAATGCACGATGGCCGAGAAGCTAAGATTGCACGAATCAATGTGAATGAATGTACAAATAACACTTAAGGGCCTTAACCTCTATCATGCATAATCAAGAGGGTCGGCGACCGAGAAATGAGGCACGTTTCATCATTTCAAATATGAAACGTCCCTCGTTTCTCGTGTTTGGATTAACACTCTATCCAAACACAATGCAATGCAACATGATCAACTTATCAATGCTTATGGCATGCAAACAAAATGCAATATAACAACATGCAAACAACATGCAAACATAATGCAATACAACAACATGCAAACAACATGCTATTCTACCAATGCTAGAATGGCATGTCCAAGATTCTATCATGCAAACAATACATGCATGGCAAGTTTATAAGCTTAAGGCATCAAAGCTAGGAAAGAGCATCTCACAAGAGGCATGCAAAACAATGCTCAATGGACTTAAACCAAATATGGACAGACCTAAATCATGCCAAAACAGTGGCCCAAATACTCTGAAATGATGGCATGAAATGTAAGAAAATGCATGCTCATGCATTGGCCCATCAATTAGGCATAAGAGCACAACTCTCAAACATGATCAAGAAGTGACAAACATGGAAGTGTGACAACACTATATGCTCTGAAATCAAGTGTGAAATGATGCCAAATCATTCAAACAATACAAGCATAGCATCCTAGAGGGCCTACGGCATAAGGCTACTAAAGAGGACTACACAAGAGGCATGCAATACATGGCACAAATGATTGAACCAGCCATAGACAGAACTCAAATAGGTCAAAACAAAGACCAAAACATGCTGAGATGGGAGCTCAAAAGCCTAGGCATGCATGCATACAAGTTAGGCCGTAAGTGAGGCACAAAGGCATAACCCTTAAAAGCACTCAAAGAGTGAAAGAAGTGAGAATATGGAAATGCTATATGCTCTGAAATATCATGTTAAATGATGCCAAATCATGCACATGTCACAAATGAAGCATGCTAAGAGGCTCAAAGCTTGAAACTAGCATAGGCACGTGTACTGTAGCTATGCAATACATGAACCATATGGCCAAGACAATCCAAAACAATCCTAGAGCGTGTCAAAATGATGCTAAAACATGTATGGACTAGAGCTAACACATGCTAGCATGAAGGACATGAAGCATGGAGTATGCAAGGCCAATAAGGAAGATTACACTACACCTACCAAAACAAAGCATGAGATGACTTCACCAACAAAAATCAGAGTTGTATCATGGCAAAACAAGACCAAAAACACACTGATATGGCAGCCCAAAAGCTTAGGCAAGATGGCATACACAATGGCTTATTTTTAAAACATAAAGAACCAACCCTCCAAAGCATTGAATGAGTGAAAGATGTGAGGGCATGACCACACTACATGCACTGAAATCACATATCAAATGATGCTACATCATACAAATAGCCCAAGCAATGCATGCTAGTGACTTGGAAACTCAAAGCTAGTGAGCAAGAATGCACTATGGCTATACAAAGCAAGGCATGCATGACCAAAACAACATAAAACAGAGCTTAAGCATGAGTAAAAGCTTGCTGGAGTTGAGCCAAAATCATGCTAGAATGATGGTCAAAAGCATGATGCATGTTAGGCTAGTGAGTGGAATTGCACTACAAGTGTAAGGAGCGTGCAAGAGGCTATCAAACCAACCCAAAACAGAGCTTAGGCATGCTAAACTAACACCAAAAACATGCTGAGATAGAGCCAAAACATGCTAGAAAGGCATGCTACTTTGAAAAGCTTCAAGTAGGATTACACTACACATACAAGAAGCATGCAAGGGTAACCAAGACAACCAAAAACAAAGTCATGACAGGTCTAAAAGGTCACAAAAAAATGCTCAAACAAAGCCTCAAGAAGATAGAGCTACATGCTCTTTTGATGAGCCATCAACACAAACAAACAAGAGAAGAGGAGGGGGGACAACCCCCTCCTATTTAAGACCTCAAAACACACTTTCCACCACTGAAATTCCTCTGGAATTCAGTGGTGAAGAGGCCAAATAAAGGTGATCACAAAGGCTCAAAGTGATGCCTCAAAAGCCTAGCAAATAGGGCATGCAAGGGAAGTAGACCACCCCCCAACACCAAAGATGCGTCAAACAAATATGTTAAGCACTTAAAATCAGAACTTTTTGCAGTTTAAAGTTAGGCCTAAATCAGCATGCAAAGGGGGTCAAAGGCTTAATCAAAAACAAAGCTTTAAGGGGTTAGAAACTCACCCTTGAAGAACAACTTCAAAGCTGCAACTCCAGCAATTTTTTTGGACCAAAAGCAATCCAAAAACTCCAAAACCAACTTCAAGGTGCCTCAACTCCAAAGCAAAGGTGTTTCACTATGTGTTTGTGTGCAAAAGTGTGAAGAAATGGCACTTTCAAGCACAAATATGAAGAGAAAGGAGCAAGTATAGAGATAGATGATATGTATATGTCCTATGCAAATTTCTCAACCTAAGACAAGAGGGAGGAGGTTCTCTTTTATAGAAAAACATGCATCAAGCTTGTTGAGCAAGCTTGAAGCTTGAATCAATCCCTTCATGGAGGATGCTTTATGTGCCTAACAGCTGGCACAGCTGGCATGGAAAATATCTATAGAAAGTGCAGAAAAGTTGCCTATCAGTTGACGTGGTCGGCTAGCTACTTGCACTAGTCGACCGACTAGACAAAGTGGTCTGCAAGAAGAGAAAGTGGTCGGCAAGGAGAGGAGTGGTCTGCACAAAGAAAGCAAGGTGGTGGCATGGCTGCCGACCACTTTTGGTGGTCCACAGACCACCAAGACTAGCTGGCTGACCAGAAAACTAGCTGGCAGGGAAGAAAAGTGGTCTTCAGGGAGAGAAACTGGTCTACACCCCTTATTCCACCCTCCAAGCAAGGAAAACAAGGTTTGGTTCAAAACCAAACCAAAAAGGATGCAAGACAAGAGTCTACGGGACAAGGCACGCAGCCGGAAGCCTCGAAAACTAGTCTACGGGCGCAAAAAGTGGTCTACGAGAAGGAAAGGTGGTCTACGACCGCAAAAAGTGGTCTACAGACCTCTGTTTCCCTCTAGACCAAGGCAAGAAGGCATGGTCCAAAAACCAAGCCAAAAGGAGAACGATAAGAGGTCCCGAGACAAGGCGCTCGGCCGAAGGCTTCGGAAAACCGGAAACTAGCCTACAAAAGGGAAAAGTAGTCTACGACTACGAAAAGTGGTCTACAGACCTCTCCCTCCCTCCAGGCAAGGTCAACAAGGCATGGTCCATGAACCAAGCCAAAACACAAAGAGTTCAGAAGCCCGGAGGCAAAGCACTCAACCGAAAACTCCGGAAACTTGAAATGAGCAAAAACATGCGCAATCATCGAGCGCTCAAACGATGACGTCTGAGTCTTAAGGTCGGTAAAAAATGGGGTGTCTACACATCATTATCATAGTAAATCTGTAAGGGCTTCGAAATTGAATCGACAAGTTGTAATCCAAATATGAAATTCTTTAGCCATACTGCATGACATGTGGTTTCATAACATGCTATGAACTCTGCCTCCATAGTAGAAAAGGCTGTCAGAGACTGCTTATGACTCTTCCATGAAATGGGTCCATTAGCAGGCATAAAAATGCACCCAGAAGTGGACTTTCGAGTGTCTTTACATCCAGCATAATCAGCATCTAAATAACTAACTACTTCAAGGCTGTCTGTTCTTTGATAAGTGAGCATGTCATCTTTAGTGCCTTGTAAATATCGCAATACTTTTTTAACTGCTTTCCAATGATCAAGTCCGGGATTGTTTTGGTATCGACCAAGCATACCAACTACAAATGCTATGTCAGGACGTGTACAAACTTGAGCATACATAATGCTCCTAACTGCAGAGGCATAAGGAATTTATTTCATTTGTTCCCTTTCTAAATTATTTTTGGAACACTAAAATTCACTAAATTTATCACCCTTAACTATAGGGCAGCAATACTTGAACAATTCTGTATGTTGAACCTTTTAAAAACCTTTTCGATATAGGCTCTTTGGGACAATCCTAAAATACCCCGAGACCTATCTTGGTGAATTTCTATCCCAATGACAAAAGAGGCTTCACCAAGATCTTTCATTTCAAAATTTCTCGTAAGGAATTTCTTTGCCTCATGTATCATTCCCAAATTATTGCTAGCAAGCAATATATCATCAACATACAAAACTATAATGCAGATATTGCTCCTACTGATTTTAAGGTAGACACATTGATCAACCACATTATCCTTAAAATCAAATTTGGTGAGAACTTTATGAAATTTAAGATACCATTGTCGAGATGCCTGCTTTACACCATATATGGACTTCTTAAGCCTAGAAACCATATTTTCCTTACTTTCATCCTGAAAACCTTCAGGTTGGTCCATGTAGACCACTTTATGCAAGTCACCATTCAAAAAAACTATTTTAACGTTATAATGAGCTACTAAGGCCATGACTATTCTCAAGGAATCTTTATTAGAAACAGGAGAATAAGTTTCCTTGTAATCTATCCCTTCTCTTTGAGTGTATCCTTTAGCAACTAATCTGGCCTTGTATGTTTCGACATTGCCTTTAGGATCACGCTTGGTTTTGAAAACCCATTTGCATCCAACAGTTTTGGCTCCCTTAGGCAATTCTACAAGATCCCAGACATTGTTGTCTTTCATGGATTTTAAATCATCTTTCATGGCATTTAACCATTGAGTTGCATTTCCATTTTTCATGGCTTGGGCATAAGAAACAGGATCGTTCTCCAAGCCTATATCACACTTATTTAGGTAAACCTCATAGTCATCTGATATGGCTGGTTTCTTTTCTCTTTGTGATATGCGTAAAGGTTGTTCTGCAACTGGGATAACTTCTTTTTCAATATAAGAAATCTCTTGAGTACCAATATTATCCATAATAGGTTCAAGCACTTCATTTTCTTGGATAATCGTGGAAGGCGTAAAAGCACGATTTTTCTCTAAAGAAATATTTTTGAGATTCATACTCCCACTAATGTTTTCATCCTCTAAGAACACAACATTTCTAGTTTCAATAATTCTTGTGCTATGAGTAGGGCAATAGAATCTAAAATCCTTTGATCTCTCAGGATATCCAATGAAATAACAACTTATAGTTCTAGGGTCTAATTTCTTTATTTGTGGGTTGAAAATTTTTGCTTCAGCAGGACAACCCCATACATGTAAATAATTCAAATTAGGTTTCCTACCAACCCACAACTCATAAGGAGTTACAGGCATAGCCTTACTAGGAACCCTATTAAGAACACATACAGCAGTTTTTAAAGCTTCACCCCACAAGTAATCTGGCAAAGAAGAGTTACTCATCATGCTTCTCTTCATGTCCAAAAGAGTACGATTTCGTCGCTCAGCTACTCCATTTTGCTCAAGTGTACCGGGCATTGTGTAGTTAGCAATAATACTGTTCTCAGCTAAAAATAAAGCAAAAGCACTTGGATTTTGACCTGACTCAGTGAATCTACCATAATATTCACCGCCTCTATCAGATCCTACACTTTTAATCCGTCTACCAAGTTGATTTTCAACTTCAGCTTTATAGAGTTTGAACATATCCAGTGCTTTTGATTTTTCACGAATAAGATAGACATAAGTATATCTAGAAAAGTCATCAATAAAAGTAATAAAATATTTGTCCAGAAATAGTTGGAACAGTAAAGGGACTACATATATCAGTATGAATTGTGTCTAATAATTCAGTAGTCCTAGTAGCACCCTTTTTCTTTGTCTTTGTGTATTTTCCTTTAATGCAATTCACACAAGTACTAAAATCAGAAAAATCAAGTGAGCCTAAAATTCCGTCTTTAATAAGACATTCCATCATTTCTCTTGATATGTGGCCTAAACGCTTATGCCACAACATGGATGAATTTTCATTCACTCGCTTTCTCTTTTTATTTACTAAGTCGTTTACATTAAAGGATAAAAGAGATTGTGCATAAGCGGAATCTAAATTCAATGAATAAAGATTACTATATAAAGTACCAGAAGCAATCATATGAGAATTGTGGAATAAAAAGACTCTATTATTTCCAAACTTAAATTCATAACCACAGGAATCAAGTTGTGAAACAGAAATTAGGTTTTTAGTAAAAACATGAACATAAACTGTGTTTACTAAATCTAAAATGAAACCAGAGTCTAAAATTAGATGGAGGGTGCCAATAGCCTCAGCGTCCACTTCTATTCCATTCCCAACCGTAATGGTTCGTTCTCCTTTATTTAGTTTCCGACTTGTAAGGTATCTCTTTCTTGTCCAACCAACTTTTAAAACCTAGACAATCTTTTCTTATGTGACCTTTCTTTCTACAAAAATGGCATCGGATCTTTTTTTCTTCATTAGCCTTGTGAGTTTCATCATTTGCATTATTATTCTTCTTATTTTTTCCTTTCTTGAAAATCTTTTTGGTTGGACCCAAGGTGGTAAGGTGAGCCATATCAGGCTTTTCAGCTTTAAGCCTCTCTTCTTCTTGAACACACATGGCAATTAACTCACTCATCTTCCACTTATCTTTCTGCGTATTATAGTTGATCTTAAAAAGACCAAATTGTGCAGGAAGAGAAGTCATAATGAAATGAATAAGAAAACCTTCAGAAATTTCCATGTCCATTCCCTTTAATTGAGAGGCCATGTCATTCATCTTTAAGATATGTTCACGAACACCACTCAAACCATCGTATTTCATTGTCATCATTTTAATCATGAGAGTACTAGCAAGGGATTTGGAAGTTCCAATGAATTGTTTTTCAATAGATTTTGTAACGCCCTGAAATAATTCAACATGAACTACCCACATTAACACGCATTTACGACAAATGACAATAATCCCTCCATCTTCATATATATAAATGAATGGATTTAATACAAAAGTTCCATATGCGGTATACATTCACAACACAAAAGAAATACATGAATCTATAGCATGTGGAGCATCAAATCTCAAAATAATAGAATGCCCTTAAGGACTTACATCTTCCAAGACAATAGCCCGATTACACAAAATGGTCTCTCAGACCCAAACACGTTAGCCCTTGGCTTACAAATAGACCACAACAAAATAAGAGCTATGTACTCTTTACAATTATCCACGCCCTCAACTTGGCAGGATCACCACGTCTTTACCTGCACCAAAGTCCCACAGGGGTGAGCATAAAGCCCAGTAGAGAATTCTAACAAAGTATATACAGTTATGCCATTCTCAATAAAATGCAAGTGTTCATGCTATGCCATGCTTTCTTAAAGAAAAATTCATTTCACGCTCTTCTTAAAATTTTCCATTTCAATAAAAGTTAGCAATCTCAACGCATTCCAAAAACTTCCAATTTTAATCAATAGGGGCGGTAAATACAACACTGGTAATCCCTAGGCTGGTGTCTGCAAGTAGACTCTACAAGTACTACCAAACTGTCATTTTTACCCGTATTAACCGGAAGGCTCAACACCTATCTGCGCAGTTTTCTGGTCTTTCACCAAGGACACTCAGGCCAACTTATCAAACTCATCTACACCCCCTAATCGGACTTACCACCGTATTTACCCCATACACATTTTCATAGTTCATATTACAACCTCATTTTGTTTCATAAAATAAAAATCACCAATCGTAATTCGTAATGCAAGAGTAATAATTAAATGACTATGCAATGTCATGATCTTTCCACATTTCATAACACTTCTCCACTTTCAATGTCTTAATAACAATGACAATCAACACCCTGTCTCATTACTTAATCTCAACATTATTTCGCAAAATAACCATATGTCTTCAACACACAACAACAAATTCCCATCATGCACAACTTTAATCAAATTAACCTCTTCAAGATCATATATGATGTTTCTAAACATAATCTCCAAGATTTCATAACTTTCACATCTCATGATATGTAATTGTTTACCACTTTCCAATCACACATGTTCAAACATTTAACAATATGTTACATAAACATCTCATGTTTCATGCATTCAAGTAGGTTTTCCATTATTATCAAACAAACTATGAGGCTTACTCTCATCTATTCCCTTGATACAATATGATAAAAGATTTCATAAATATTTCCTTATTTTCCAAAATCCCCAAATTCTAGGGTTTTTCTTCAAGAATATACACTTCTCATTTCCTTGGTAAAAACACAACAAAAATCACATTTCTTAGGTTTTATAAATGCATAACTATCTATTAGTAACAAAATTTGAGTTTTGAAAGCCCACATTTAAAACTCTCTATCCTTTGAGTTGAAATGAGAAATGTATACAAACTTCAAGAAAACCTTTAAATCACTAATAATGAAGCAAAACTTGTATATATAACTCAAGAATGTCCCTACCTCAAAGATTGATGAAGAAGATGATGAAACCCTAGCTTCAAGGTGGAGTGTCCTTCAATTTCTCCTACACCAAGAAAAACCCAAGCTTGATCTTCAACATTTAGGAGGAATGATGACGATCTTTGGCCCAAGAATCACAAGAATTCAAGAGTTTGGTGTGCTAGATGAGGGTTTTTAGAGAGAATGAGGAGAAAATATGAGGTTTAGAGTGAGAAGGAGAGGCCCTAAATGGGTTACAAATTCGGCAAAAGGGGTAAAAAAAAATAGAGTTTTCGGATGCCCAGAGTGCCGCATGTGCTGCACCCATACCCGCACGTGCGGAACACCCCTTCCCGCACGTGCAGCCTTCATCCCCGCACATGCGGAGCACCCCTACCCGCACGTGCGGCCTTCATCCCCGCACATGCGGAGCGCCCCTTCCCGCACGTGCGGCCTTCATCCCCGCACGTGCGGGGCTCTTCTCGTACGTGCCTTTTAGGCAGTGTGCAACTTCCCCAACTCGCCCACTCCCGCACGTGCAGCCTCATCCCCCGCACGTGCGTCCCTGGCCCAGCAACTTAGAAATTTTTCGTTTCACTCCCGGGCACTCCAGACCTGACCCTGCACCTCACAGAACCAATGAAGTTCAACGCCGACAAGCACAACCAGAACGAGAGCTTTAATTGGATATGGCTTCCGAATATTCCAAACCCAACGGGAACAAAGAGGACGAAACCAAAGGGAAAGAAAAGGAAAGAGAGAAAGAGACCCGGTCATCACAGATTTCATATAGCTTACTGCACTTTTAGAAACAGGGATTGCTCCTTGAATTGTAGGTGTAATTGAGCCTTTTATAATCATTAGACTTAAGCGATTAGAGCGTTTCCATTTTTTATATAAAGTCATGTGTTCCTTAGAACTTGTATCATTAGGATTTGTAGGAGCTGGCTCTCTTAATGCATAGTCTAAATCCATAATTCCCAAAATAATTCCAATTTGTTCCTTCCATTTCTTAAAATTAGTTCCACTCAAAGCTTCAATACCAGACAAGTAACTATTAATTGCAATAGGATTCAATGCTGCAAACACATAATATTCATTACATAATATAATTAAGAAAACTACTTTTCACATGTCATAAAAATAACACCACAAGTTAAGTATATCTAACTAGAAAACATAATTAGTTAAATACGAAATCAAGTTATCCTTCCGTTAGGCCGAATAACAATATATTTTAGTAATTCATAAAAGTAAATGAGATGACTAATAAAAATAAACAACATAAAATAAAATAAAATAATCATTAAGACCGTAACGAGTTTATCACCGTTGGGCAGAAAAACTCAAAGTCTCTTATTTTATTTTATTAACTAAAGCATGTGAAAAGTTTATCACCATTGGGCAGAAAAACTTATTGCTATATTTATTATACTAATTATCTCGGTTGTTCAAACATACGTAATGTTGAACCTCCGTTGAGCTGATCAACAATGTTTCAACTCATAAGGTGTGTAACAAAGCATTATAAGTGCATAAGACACTATCTTGATTATCACTTGTTCAATAATTTTCAATTTTTATTTTAATATCAATAGAATAAAAGATTGGCCAAAAAAAAAAAAATTGGACAAGTGTAAATCAAGGTTATACCCTTGTTACACAAAACATCATCATAAAATGAAATTCATACTTATACGTTTCATGCATCAGAATTGAGAACCAGTCTCTGATACCAATTGATAGAAAACTTTGTGGAACATAAACTAAAAACCATTAAGGATTCAATTCTATACATGAAAACTATATGAATTTCTACTATATAAAATAAGTGTATACATACCTTGATCCATAATAGTATGAAAACCTCTTTTGAGAAAAAGAAACTTTGAATAGAAGACCTTAATCTTCAAGTTCTTTATTTGTTTAAGATCTTCAAATCACTTCTCTCTCTCTAGGTGATGGGAGCCTTCTTGTGGTGACAACTTGAGTTTTTGTGATAGAGAGTGTGGTTTGGGACCTTACACTATTTATACTAGTATTCCTCCCATCAAATAATCCATTCATTCAATGAACTTCATTAAATAGATTAATGTATCTTTTACATTCATGATACATAATGCATCTTCTATATTAATGAATTCATTAGATAGATTAATGTATCTTCTACATTCATAATAGATACATAATGCATACCTAAGATTCATTCATAATGAATCTATCACATTCAATGCATTGACATTATCTCCATTAGTCTTCTATACATTATGTATATATAGGTGCATTTATCAATGATTAGTCACCATCTAATTGATGTACATGTATCTTACTTAATGAGATGAATCTAGTATAATCATATATAAGCCACATTAAACTATATTTAAGAAAAATTCTTACATAACTCACTTGCCAAATAAGGACTAAGCATTAGCACTAGATGGTGACATTCATACTTTAAAAATCAATGACCGAGATGACCATCAGATGCAAACTCAAATATGAATGTGACAAAAAAAAAAGTATGACCCAATATTAAATGGGTAAATGGGTCTTATGAGTGGATGAATAAATTTGAACCTTTAATTTACAAAACAAAATGCCAACCTTGTACGCATTTGACGCTCAAAAGAGTAGATTCTTTGACATTTTTTTACAAATCAAATACCCAAATTTGACCACGACAAACAAATTTATTTTGAATCAAATCAAAAAATTCGACCCAATATTGGATTAGCCAATAGATTTTGTGAGTGCATGAACAAATCTGAACTTTGATGCTCAGGATTGGGTCTCTCTAATTCAGACCCAAATTGGAGAGAAATCGTTCTCTAAATTTTCTTAGATAGAGTTTGCCAAATGAAAAATAAGAAAAACAAAACAATAGCTTCTTTTTATTTTTCTTGGATATTTGATATTACAACAGTGACTTCAAGCTCAAACATTGTAACAGGATGACAAAGAAACACAACTAAAAACCAAACCACATCACACCATATTGAACAAACTACAATACAAGAAAATTATTATATCTATCCCATCCCATGATTGAAGAGGAGTCTTTTAAACAATCCCACAACTAGTTTCTAGTCATGGAAACAGTGACATTGAAGAACTCAGTCCTCTCTTTGGCCATGCGATCTGCAACTATCTTCTTGTACCTTTCAAACACCTCATCGATGATTTCTACACCGAAATGACTAACAAGCAATGACTCAGCCACAGCTCTCATGCACTTTGCAACATCGTACCCATCTTCCTTAAACTCCTGGTCGGTTGATGATGGGCATAATTCGGTTTTGCAGGCATTCCAGTCGACTCTAGAAACCTCAAGGCGATCAATGGAGAAAGAGCCTTCTTTCTGAACCTCAGATTTTACCTCAGCAGGGGATGGAGTGTATTGTGGGATGTTGAATGAATCCATCTTCTCTTCTTCTATCAATCCCTGCATTGATTTTTACATTCATTCGTTACTGTCATGCCAAAAATAAAAATAAAAAGTTTTGTTCACACATGGAGAAAGAATGTAAACAAAGCACAATTTCCTATTGGTCCATAATATTGAATCCTTAATTCAAAAAATGTATTGATCTCTACTTTATTATTATTTTTTTATCGGGAAAAAGTAACATTTTATCAATGAGTTTTGACGCCAAAATTTTAATAGAGGGGTCATTCAGAAAAATTCTATCAAATCTACCCAAAAAAAAAAAAAAAATCAACAAAATAAATTAAATATTCAAATCATAACTATGATTTTTAAAATTTTTTAATACATTCATACCATTTGTTTGGGGGATTTAATTTCACGAGATTTCGTACTTTGAAAAGATTGAATGATATTATCATGGCGATTTAGGCCTCATTTGGAAAGTAATATTTTTAGTTTAAAAGTCAAAATGTTATTAAAAAAATCAAAAAACTTATAACTTATATTAAAAAATCAAAAAATTTATTTTCTCTCTACTTTTTGCATATTTTTTTCGTAAAAAATTAAAAAGTTATTTCAAATATATAAGTTTTTTTTTTTTTGTCTCATATTTTAGTCAAAAAGTCAAAAAATTACTAAAATAACATATTCCTAAATGAAACCTTAATTTTACAAGATTTCATATTTTGAAAAGATTGATTGATAATATCATTGCTAACGGTACCAAACATTTTTTTTTTTTTTTATATATGTAACCAAACAATCATTACCTATATATATTCTTGAAAAAATGGTTTAAAGCACCAAAAGATGAGCATTAAAAGAGTAATAATTTGTTCTTCTCCTCTGTGTGGTTTGTATCACCACTGATATTCTTGAAGTTTTGAACTCAACAACCACAACCAAAAAAAAAAAAAAAAACAAACAAATAAAGACTCCAAAACTTTCGAGTGTGCCATCAATTCTTGTTAACTGTGGTTGTTATCTTTGTCAATCGCGACTGTCATCTTTGTTGTTAGATGACCCGCTGAATAACCGACATGTACAAATTCAGACAATTCGAACAAGCCAAAATTCAGTGGATTTAGTATTGCTATTCTTTTTTAATCTTTTTGGGTAATATATTTTTAATAAATTTATCCCCCTCCCTTTTAAAGTTTTTTTTTTCTTATTTTAGAAAATATGTTAATTTTTTTTTCCTACTAAGTAACAAATAATAAAATTAATTTTTTTATATTAAACTAAAAATAATAAATTAATTTATAAAAGAGGCCAAAAAAATGATTTGACAGTAATGGTTGTCATAAATGTCATAAACAATTAACAGCCCCGCTACGTAGCCCGAATATATTGGGGCTTAACTGCCCCGAAATTCAAAACGACGTTGTTTGAAATTTTTTTTTTTTTCCCCTTTTCTTCTTCCTCCCCTCTCTTCTTCCTTCCCCTTCTCTGCTTTACTCTGCTCTACTCTTCAAAAAAATGAAAATGAAAATCTAAATCTAAATCAACAAAAACAAAAAGGTGTTTGGCACCAACAAATGATGTTTTCAATTACCAACTGAAATCAAAATCAAAGAGGCAAACCCACAGCAAACCCAAAAAAAATCAGTTACCAACAGAAATGATAATTCGTAAATTCAAACTCACAGCAAACTCAACAACTCAAAATCTCACATGAAAATCAAAACTAAACAGATAAACTCAAAAAAAATAAAATAAAAAATCAAACCAACAACAGCAGACAAACCCACATAAAAATCAAAAACTCAAAAAAATCTCACAAATCACCAAATCTACACAAATTAAAAAAAAATCAAAATCAAAATTTAAAAAAAAAAAACGAGGAGAAGAAAGAAGAACAGAGGAAGGAGAAGAGGAGGAAGAAGCCACCGTCGCCATCACCGTTGCTCTTTGTCGCCATCACCGTTGCTCTTTATCGCCATCATGCCATCACACCGGTGCTCTTCTGTCTCTTCTCTCTTCCTCCCTCTTCTCTCTCTTCTCTCTTCTCCCTTCTCCCTTCTCCCTTCCCTCTTTTCTCTTCTCCTTGTTTAAAGAGAGGAAACAAAAAAAAAAAATTCAAACGATATCGTTTTGAATTTCGGACCAATCAAACTTTTAACTTTTCGAGCTCTCAAGCTTTATTGAACAATTAAATACCAAAATCTAGTCATTGTCCCCATGCTGGAGGGTGGTCCAACTCTGCTGCCTATATTATTGAGTGGTGACAAAATGGAATCTAATCAGTGACTTAAGGTGTTGTTTGTTTAGAAGAATTGAAGGGTAAGATATGATTAGAGGATGTGATAGGATTTACATCTGTTGTTTAATTTTTTTAATTTTGCTCTGAATGAATAGTCCTTCTGAACTATTAGTTTCAAATGTGTTAGACTATTTTGTCCCATGGGGGGTGGGACACAAATGGGGGATAAAGAGGATATAGGATTAGATGGTGAAATGACAATTTTAACCATCTATTATTTAATTATGTATTATATTTAGTAAAAATCAATAAAATTTAAATGTCTCAATTTGAAAATAAAATAATATTATTTAATTTTTATTGATGTTTTATTTATTTAATATTTTATAGATATTTTTTTTATGTTTTATTTTAAATTTTGTTTATATTTTATTTAATTTCATTATTTAATTATTATTATTTTTTAAAATAAATTTATTTAAAATTTTAATTAAAAAAATAACATATATTTTTATTGATATTTTATTTATTTAATTTTTAAAAAATAAATTTATTTAATTGTGTAAAAAGTAAAATAAAATAAATTTTTATTTAATCTAGCTAAAAATAATTAAAATATTAAAGATATGTTTGATATTGCTATTACTTAGTAAATCGTTGAAAAGGATAAAATAATCATTTGAGCATTTATCATTTTCCATAATATCCCAAACAAATATAGGATTTATATCCTATCTAACCAAATAGTCATTTCCTAACATCTAATCCAATGACTAAATAAATATAGAATACATATCATATCCAACCAAATAGTCCCAGGACTATGAATCTCAAAAATACAATCCGATGAATTCCAACCCCTCCTTTATCCAATCCGTCTAAACAAACACAGTAAGATTGCAAAAGGTCTTTTTAGCAAAAAGAACCAAAGGCCAACTGTGTGTGGGACTAAATTACTCCTTCCATCTTAAAATAATAAATTTTTTTAAGAAATTTAATTTTTTTATAGTATAATTATTATATTTTAGAAATATTATTTTTTAAAATTATCTTTTAATAGTACATTTTTTAAAAAATATCAATTGTCATAATTATATTTTTTGTATTATTAACGAATTTAAAAGAATGGCAAAATAGTAAATTCATATTATTTTATTCCTTAGTTTTTGCAAATGGTCTAATATTTTAGAACAATAAAAAATAGAATAAGCGACTAATATTTTGAGACGGAGAGAGTAGTTATTTTAATTTTTTTTTTATAATAAAAAGATGTGTTAAAAAATATAGACAATAATTATTTTTTTTTATTTTTTCCCAAAATAATCTATTGCCAAACTTACCTAGGTCATGAGTATTAATTTAAAAACAAACCCACATATACATTGTAATATTGGGTTACACTTCTATTTCCACTAAAGATTTAAATTAGTTATTGATTTAAAATAAATTTATTAATAATTTTTTGGTTTAATAAACTAATTTGTTTGGTATATTTTTAATTTTTGTTTTGCTTTTCAAAGAACTTTTTAAGTGATTCAAATTGACTTTTTAACAGAATATGGGTAGGCCAAATGACTTAGAACTTTTTTTTATCAAAAAGATTTGTATGCCAACTTATATGCCCAGTCAAAAGAAGCCTTAAATACACTGTTAATTTTAAAATTATATGTTTATATCATTTTGAATTTTAATATTTCATTATATTAATTTAATCCAAATAAAAAAATTATATTTAAATCGTCCCTTTGATTGTTTTTGTCCATAGTGATTAATCTTAATTGATTGATTTCTAAATAAATTAAAAACAACAATTCATGTCAATGAAAAGTAAATTTAGGAACGATTTTTTAGGAGATAATTATTCAATAGTCCTGAAACACTTGTGACATTATCTATCTACTATTCTGAACCAATTACATAGCAGATAATTTTAATATTAATTGATTGGTTTCTAAATAAATTAAAAACAACAATTCATGTCAATGAAAGTAAATTTAGGAATGATGTTTTAGGAGATAGTTATTCAACAGTCGTGAACATAGTTTTAAATACCGGCCGATACGTTATGTATCGGCCGATACGTATCGGAAAAATAGGGTAGCACGACGGGTACAGGCCGGTATACCGCTGAGATTGAAAATTGTAGGAGTATCGGCCGAGTCTCGGTACGTATCGGCTTGTAACCGTTACACAAGCCGTGACGGGCCGATACTCACTGGTTCGGACCGGTACGGGAAAGAAAAAGCTGAAAAAGCTATGAAATGATTTTTAAAATTTCACCGTCATGACACCCGATTCTCGATACGTACTGATCGATACTACTGATACCGATACTCTGTGATCGATACCGTTACGTTACGCAATACCGCGATTTAGAACCTTGGCCGTGAAACACTTTTGACATTGTCTACCTAGTACTCTAAACCAATTATATAGCGGAGAATTTCAAAAGTAACATATGCTGACTCACCTTTATTACGTAGTTAGGAGACAAATAAAACCTACTTACAATTTCTATTTTAGGATCTTATAACCAATGATATATTTACCAATATAATATAATAATAATAACAATAATAATAATAATAAATTAATTAATTACCTCTGAAACCATTTGATTGAGAGCCATTGCTAGAAGCTCCCAAATGTAACAACACTCTTTGCTTGAAGGATCATCACTTTCCCTCCCCAAAATGGTTAAAACCATACGTCCTCCACTCACCAATTCCTCTGAACGACACTTCAGAAACTCTGAGAAATCTATTTGAAATTGATGATAGTAAGCTTTAAGCACCTCTTTTGAGCTACTACTAGCCATGTAAATGTTTCCTTTGTTATTACTCTCTAGCCCGTCTGGTACCTGCTCATGAAATGGACAACTTGCCTTTACATACAACCTTAATTCCAATGTGAACTCAATTATTATTATTATTTTTTTTGGTCGGCTAAATGTTATTGGCAAAGAAGTACAACAAGACACGTGAACTTAATTATTTATTTAATTATTGAAATATAATTTCTTTAAAGTCAACAAATTTTGAATAAGAAAATACTTTCATGTCACAGACCACCATACAAAAAATTAGTGGGGCAGACACAATAAACTCATTGTTTTGTTTTTAATGATTAAAAAAACTATTTATAACAAAGTGTTTATATATGACATTTTCGTTAAAGTTAAATGCCCGTAAGCAACTTAAGATTTTAAAATGTGATATGCACTTATTTCACAAATATTATAGAATCACATTTGCTATTGGGTTTTTGGCATAGTTGATGAAATGAGTAGCACTATTTCTGTCATTTAAATATTTTTATTTCTTTGAAAGACTAGACTTTTTATCTGAATCCTCTTAAACTAGTACACCAAAAGAAAAAAAATAAAAATAAAAATAAAAAAAATGCAGCACTACCAGAATACCTGAGAGAGCCACATGAGACTGTAAGAAGAGTGGACAAAATGCAGACTTTTGGTGGGAAAAAGCCTAGCATAGAATGAACCGGGGACTCCGGTGACAAAACATGGCCCAAGCCCTAGCCCCATTTGATTCCTCATCTTCTCATGGAAGCTTGGCAAGCACTTGAAAATAGTGTTAAAATCATTCCCTGGGAGGTCATTCAAGTACACTTGAAATTCAGGTGTTTGATGCCCCAATTTTTGGCAAGTATTGTGGACTGTCTCCATAAGTTCAGAGACCACCAAGAAAGTGTTTGGTCCAGAAGAGCAACCCAAGTCTGCAATGCATAGAGTCATAGGGTTGGTGCTGCAGTAGAGATCCACGATGGCTTCCTTTGTTATCGGTTTTGTTAATGATATTACCTTTTTCTGCAAAAATCACAATGTCCCAAATCAATATTAATGGTGAAAATATCTAATAGGAAAATGATTCACACACATATTTTTTTTACCAAAGAGAAATAATAATAATAATAATAATAATAATAATAATAATAATAATATCAAGAATGATGTAACAATCATATTTTGTAAAGAAAATGATATTACAATATAATTTTATATAATTTTGTCAAAATGTTGTGAACTGAGAATGACATTTTAAAACAAAATCAAAATTTGTCACATTATTCTACATAATTTTCTGTTTGTATAGCACTTTCAACACTATATCATTTTATTTTATATAAGAGTTATATAGAAAAGATTTGTTTGTATATAGTGTGAAACACGTGATATATTTGAGAACAAAGAAAAAAGTCATATGAATGGCTACAAATGAGCCATCTTATTTTCTATATAAAAAAAATATACAAATTATTTTTGTGGGCTATCACCCTATAAGAACATATATATATTGTACATAATTAAAATATGAAAAGTGCATGTGTATAGTGGATTTGTCCCCCTTGATTTTTTGAGTGACAAATTTTTTTTTAAAAAAAATAAATCTTGAGCCTGACATTTTATTTTATTTTTTTTCTATTTTTGGAGAACTTAGTTACTTAGCCATATCACTGCTTGCATGTGCATAGAATTTGATAGAAAGATCTTTCACATGAAAATCAACATGATATGTGGAAGCTATCACTTGATGACAATGGTTGGATATATACCTGAACTAATGAGTTGCTTGCATAACTTGTTTCTCCAATTCCTCCATTCATGTGAAGTACTTGAATCACTTCCATCTCTCTCTCTCTCTCTCTCTCTCTCTCTCTCTCTCTACTGCTTATGTTGGTTCTCAACTCTATCTCTTGCTTCTTCTTATGTTGGTGGTTCTCAAAAGAAGATTAATGACCTATTTATAGCAAAACTTCCTCTCAAAGGGAACCTATGGTAGTTGTGATTATTGTATAATTTTTGTGGCGTCAATTAAATTAAAGACGCCCAGAGCTTAAGAATAATTTCTCAACAAACATAAATGTTTGTTTACTAGGTTTTCACGTGACATCAATAGTACAATTAAACAATTCAACCTTTTTACGAAAAGCAGCTATCATATCACCACGTACTACACGTGACGTGGGCTCCACCCACATCTTAGAGCGATTCGTTTGGGAACATATTAAAAAAAATTATTTCTATTTTCCTAAATTGAGGTTAATATAAAATTATTTAAATTTTGAAAAAATCAAAATTGGATTATATGAATTTTTTTGGTTTGATTTTTAGAATCTATATTTTGAAAAAAAAATTAAAAATTAAAACTAATTTAGTAAAAAAATAATAAATAAAAAAAATTCATAAGTTTTTATATGATTTTACATTTTTGTAAACGAAAACTATTTTTATAAAAAAAAAATTGTGTTTATTTTTGTCAAACTAATTTTTATTTTTTCAAAAAACTAATTCTAACCAAAAAAATTTTGTTGGTTGAAGTACTATTTATTTATTTATTTTTGTTTGGACAAATACTCAAAAATTATGAGAATAAAAAGATTTTTATGAAATTTGAGAGATTTAATTAAAATTAAAATTACAAAGTTTGGAAGGATTGTGGCTTTTACACCACTGCTACTACTAGAACGATTTTATATAGATATATGTATGAAAGTGAATATTACTACATATTTTTTTATTCTTTCAAAACAATGAATTTTATTTCTGACATCCAACTTGTTTTAGCCAAACTAGAGTTGGCAAATGAACATGTTTGAGCCGGCCAAAACGGGTTATATACCTAAAACAATTTAACTCTAACTTTTCTATTTAATAAACTGGATTAAATAGCTAGGTTGAATTGAATATAATTTAAACAAATTAACCCGATCACCCCATTTATTTTAGTAAATTTTTCTCCAAATATTTGTTGATGGTAACGGTAGAGGTGATGGTAGTTTCAACGACAATAGTGATAATGGTAGTAATGGCAAGAACTGATCCAATACTATGACTTTAGGAGACCAAAGTACTTGACTTTAATCGAAAATTTTAAAATTTAATTCCAATTTGTACTATTACAAAATAAATAATAATAATAATAATAATAAAGGACAAAAACAAGAAAAGTAGAAAATAAAGGCAATGAAAATTCAAATTCTCATATTGTCATTTATTTTAAAATTTGAAAAAGATTTGTGTTCCTTTTAGATAGAAATCTTTTGTTAGAGAGTTGTTTCGGGCAAAATTGCTACTAGAGATGTTCTTCTTAATAGAAATATTCTAATAAATTTTGATAATGCAATAATTTCAATGGAAGATGGGTCAAACTAATCCATGCTTCCAACGGGTCTGCTGGCCTCAGCTTCCTCAAAGCGTGCCTGCAAAAAAGTTCAAAGGGGGAAATTGATCCCCGACAGACACTCCAACGATCAAGTTAGGTCAGGATAGATTGATTTTGGAGAGAGAGAGAGAGAGAAAGAGAAAGAGAGAGAGAGAAGCAAGGGGGTGAAGACTTAACCTCTAACATATCTTGAAAGCTTCCTTATATCATTTGCTCATCATTTTCTTATCCATTCTAAGCTGTTTTGTTGGTCAAAAGTCTATGGCCTAGTTAACATCGTTCATGGTGATTCTGCACACTCCGACGTGAGGGGCCTTGCCACATTTAATGCTATAGTGGCCTCATTAAATTATTGATATATGGATGCAATAACTTTGCAAAATCTTTGTCTGCTTCACGTGGCTGATTCCCTGCCTGACAAGTGCTTGGATGCTATTGGTCTTAAGCCAGCATTGGTTTCTCAAAGTGATTGGACTTTAACACCTGGGCCGTAAGTTGGGCCCTGAGCTGTGGACTGGGCTTCCTTGGGTGCCCATCAGTATCAAATTCTATCGGTGAAATTGTCTTTTTGTTTGATTAATGAAATGTCTTTTTAAAATTATAGTATTGTCAAACAGAGTGAAGTAAAGGTAGGTGAAATTGTTGAGCTAATCAAAATGATATCACTCTTTAAATAAAAAACTTTGAATTTAATTTTAAATACAAGAATAGAAGCAACACAGGATAATATATATTATATATACAATATTTTACATATTAAACAAAAAATGTATACCCCTAGGTAAAAATAAACAAGATTAAAGTGATTAATATTTGATAAAACTCAATTAGAAAATTATTTTTTAAAGTTAGTCATTATGATTAATTTGAGGGTTCAACCCCATAAATTTGGGGGTGCAAACTTCTATGGGATGCGAACTTTCTTATGAATTACTAAGTGGTGTTTTGAAAAGTTGGTAAAAAGTTGACGTTTTGATTTTTTTGACTTTTTGGTGACTTTTTTGTGTAAAAAAGCTGGCTTTTGTGGTTTTGTTGTGACTTTTTTGTGTAAAAAAGCTATAAAGCCAAAAAAACTAACTTTTCTACCAAGTTTTCAAATTGCCCCTAAATATGATGTGGGAAATTTTTTAATTTTTTTGGATGCGGTTGGCCCAGCCAGGTTTTCTTTTTGCTTTTTTTTTTTTTTGGATAAAAAATAATATATATATTTCAAATAATAAAACATTACACGGTAAAAATGAGTGCATATAACAAAGATGTCGGTTTTGTTTGAGAAATAGATTGGCTTTTTGGTTAGTCTAAATAAATGTACTTTTTGATTTTTTACGAAAGGATGTGTAGTAAAGTAGAAAGGTGATGTGACCCAAAAAATATAAAAAAATAAAAAGTGTACTTATATAATACACCCCAAACAACCATGCCAACTAAAAAAAGCAACAAACTATCTTTAGAGCAAATGCCACTCAACACAAAAGAAAACAGAAACCAAATTGATTAGGTACACCAATAGACAAAAATAGAAAACTTTCCAAAGCCCAGCTAAAATAGAACCAACAAGACCATGATAATGGAGGGGCCGATGGTATCTCTGAAATGGATCCCTTCTCCTCAAGGGCAGTTCAAGATTAATTGTGATGCTAGTTTTGCAATGGACAATCTTAGGACTTCCTTAGCAGTTGTTCTTTGGGATTGGAAAGGATCTCTGAGGGATAGAATTACCTCTATTGCTCAATCATCTTCTATAACCCAAGGGGAAGCACAAGCGATTCGACTAGCATACACCTTGTCCTCAATCCTCGATTTATTTCAAGTCCAAGTGGAGCGATAACAAGACAATTATCGAGCTAAGTATGTCTGAGTTGGACCCACCTTGGGACTGTCAAGCCATTTTCCATGACATTCTCCATGCCTAAGTGCGTAACAATATTACTTTCTACTGGTCTCCTAGAGATTGTAACCGTGTAGCTCATTGGGTCGCTTCCATGAACCTAAAATGTCTGCTTCTTTTAGATTGGGTTGCCAATCCCCCCTATGAGCTCTCTATTCTTTTGTTTGCGGATGTTTTATAAGCCTTTTGGTGTTTCTGAGTTCAAAAAAAAAAATTTTAAAAAAAAAGGAAAGAAAAAAAAGACCATGATGACTCCACTACCAACTTTTTCAATCACAACCTAACCCTAGTCTAATCAAGATAGGTCATGCTTGTTTGGATGGACATGAGTTTGGAATTGGACTAATAGTCCAATAAAATTATTAATCCAATGTTTGGTTAAACAATTGAAATACGGACTAACAATTCATCCGGATATAGTATCCCACATATGATGGACTATTTAATCCTACAGAGGGAGGTGAGATATAAATTGAAGGACTAAGCCAAAATCTGGACTATTAGTCCCTCCTTATAATCCTAACTCAATCCAAATATAGAATAAGATACACAATCCAAAGGGATTCATAGTTCTAGGACTATTAGTCATGAGAATGCTAATCCAACTTAATCCAGTCCACCCAAACAAACATAGCCATAATGTGATGTACCATTCTATTTAGTGAATAAAATGGGATTTAAGAAGTTATTTTTTGGGAGACTTATTTATAAGTCCTTTTTCAGACACTTATGGTAGGTTAAGTCCTGTGTAATTTCTTATAGAGTCTCAAGTCCTATTTAGATAGGAATGTATTCCATAAGATCCTACATAAACGTAACGTGACGTGATACTTACATAAACGTAACGTAACGTGACACCTATATAAACGTAACGTAACGTGACACCTACATAAAACGTAACGTAACGTGTCACGTTACGTTTCGCAAACTTAATGAGTTTTTATTTTTTAAAATTGAATGTGAAAATATTGCTGGCTTATGTTGGTGTCACGTTACGTTTCATATAAATGTGATCTATGGTAACATTCAATTTCCTAGGAAATTGAATGTTACCATAGATCATAGGTGTCACATTACGTTTATGTAGGTGTCACGTCACGTTACGTTTATATAGATATGATCTATGGTAACATTCAATTTCTTATATAGGAAATTGAATGTTGCTACAGATCATAGGTGTCACGTTACGTTTATGTAGGTATCACGTTACGTTACGTTTATGTAGATTTGATCTATAGTATAGGAAATTGCATGTTACCATAGATCATAGGTGTCACGTTACGTTTATGTAGGTGTCACGTTATATATAGGTGTCACGTTACGTTACGTTACGTCACGTTACGTTACGTTACGTTACGTTACGTTACGTTACGTTTATATAGATATGATCTATGGTAATATTCAATTTCCTATATATGATTTTACTATTATTTATGATATTAACAACTAATGTTGAGGGTAAATGTGTCAAAAAACTTCCCACAGGACTTATGGAAACATATGTTTTTTAGTAGGACCATATGTAGTATAAGTCTCCCTAATAGGACTTATGAATAATTTTTCCTTATTTTTGAGTTGAATGTTTGCACATACTAAATTTCAATTATATTATTATAAAATGTTAATTAACGGGTGAAAAAGTAACATCACATCATCTGGACCAAGTTATGTATCCATTGCAAAAAATACTCTCTTCCTCAAATGAAAATGGTGGAGTGGCGGTAGATTCAGTAAATAAAGTGGAATTTATGAAGTTATTTTGTACTCGGCTTATAGTGTTGAATGTTCGGACATATTAAATTTCAATTCTACCATTATAAAATGTTAATTAACAAGTGAAAAAGTGACATACATCATCTGAATCACGCTAGGTACTTGTATAAAATACTCTCTTAAATAAAAATGGAGTGACAGTAGATTCAATGATCTAATCTATTTTATTTTATTTTATTTTTTAAAAATAATTTGTGCAAATGATTATAAAAAAGGGGTATTTTTTTTCAGGTCCTTGGCATTATGATTTTATAGCATAAAGGATACCAAATATTTTCATAATGTCTAAAGTCCATCAACAATATTTTCATAATGTCTAAGGTCCCTCAACCTTGATCCAGAGAAATTTTAGTCCAGAGAAAATTGGTCCAGAGAAATTCTGGCCCAGAGAAATTTGGTCCAGAGAAATTTCAGTCCAGAGAAAATTGGTTAGAGAAATTCTGGCCCAGAGAAATTTCTCTGGACCAAATTTCTCTGGATGAGTTTCTCTACTTTTTTCCTCATTTCCCCTAATTTCTCTTATTTTTAGCAATCCAATATTCTTTTCTTCCGAAATCACCCAATCCATGTAAAAGATACACGGCCATTTTGGGGGGATAAAAAACAAAACCAGTATAAAAATGGATAAGTTGAGCCAATCGAGCCAATAATTGTCGATCAAAACTGATTTAAGAATTAAAAAGTGTGAAATAGGTGTTTCATTGATGAATAGAGTTGCAATGAAAGATCAGATAAGAGCATTACTTGAAGCATACATTGTTACACAAATAGCAGAGACTATGATAGTGTATTATTCTCAAAATTTCTCTGGCCCAATTCTTCCTAGAATTTCTCAACATTTCTCTAATGCATTGGCTGAGTCCAGAGAAATTTTGAATTTCTCTGGTCATTTCTTCTTCATTCAGAAAGATGTTGAAAATTGAACCACTTTTGGACAATGACTCCGAAGATACATTACTACAAACCAGAACTCTTCTGTGTAGAAGAAAATCCTCAATGAGAATAAGCAATTCACCAGAGAAGTATAATTCTGTAAAAGCGCTTCTTGTCTCCACATCAGACTTTCTGGAATTTGCTGTAAGATCATAACAAATTTATCAAACATTACCTTCCGACGAGTCACTTTAGATGTCTTCCAGCAAAGCAAGCTTCTTGATTTAGGTTCTAGTTTCCTGTAGAAACCAAGAAATATTAGAGCCATTTCAAAGTTCATGAACATCTCTGAGTTTAAGACTTTAAACATTCAAATTTCTCTGGAAAATTCAAAATTTCTCTAGACTCCCCAAACCCAGAAAAATTCCCAGACAAACATTTCTAGATATTCTCTCACCCAGAGAATTTCTCTGGACTCCAAAGCATTAAAGGGTTCATAATTTTATTTATTTTTAAAAAAAAAAAAAGCAAACTGCATAATAATAATAATAATAATAATAATAATAATAATAATTGTGGAAAAGAATCAACATGTGCTTGAATATTGTGATCTGAAGAGTATAGCATGTTCTTATTAATATCCCTCACATGGCAAAGCCCCATGCAAGCCCCTTTCAAGAAGAAAGTTAGTTACCTGATTCAAAAGCTGAAAAATTTTCTTTGGTGTAGGTGCTACCTCTTCTCCAGCAGCATTTTCCTCCTGGCCTTGCAGTCGTCTAACCAACTGCACATGACAGACAACATAATGCAAGTGTTGGAAAAACAAGGTTCACCTTATAAAAGGCATAAACAACTTATTTATATTTTCGTTCATTTTACATTTATATTTTTGCTTTGTTGGAAATTTCAAGCATACATTACAGGTATAAAGATGTCAACAAGAATTTTGGATGTATCCCCTTCCCTTTTACCCAAACCATCAAATGTTTCAGATTAGAATTTAAGCATTGATTACTTATTCTACCAGATACCTATATAACATATGAAAATTATTTATGAAGAATATTCAACAACTGACCACTAAATATGTGTGTGTATTACATATCACCCAGAGAATTTCTCTGGACTCCACAACCCAGAGAAAATTCCCAGACAAATTTTTCCAGAGAAATTCTCTCAACCCAAAGAATTTCTCTGGACTCCACATCCCAAAGAATTTCTCTGGACTTCACAACCCAGAGAAATTCCCAAACAAATCTTTCCAAAAAAATTGTTAATTTCAGTAATTATCACATACTCCTCTAAAAAAATAAGAAAGAAAAATAATGGATAAAGCTGCCATGGGTATGGATGTGATGCTTTGAGACGAGACCAATGATGATGAACTTGCAGAATTTGTAACCGAGTTCTTCAAATTGGGTGAACCTACAATTCATCAATTAATACTACAGTTAGGATAGATATGAAATTTGAATCCGAGAATCTCATGACTAAGAAAGTGGAATATATATGAATGACAAGTAAAAAATTTGCCAAAAACAGTATATAATTTGCCGGTTAAATTCGAGCTCTCTTGATCATAACATGCAAAAAATGGATCGGTTATGGCGGGAAATAGCTTACTCTCCTCATTTTCTTCCATCATCCAAAGCATGTCAGGAGGAGGAGGACAGTAGTTCCAAATTGGAGAAGCCATGATCGTTTCACAAACTGTTTTCATCCTGTCGCTTTCAGACAGAGCAATATCTTCCCATATGTCATCCATGGAGTACCCTGTTTCAGTACTCTCTCCCTCTTCAAAACCCTTATTTATTCCCTTTGGAGTCAAACATCTGATCATGATCCCTACCGGTATCGTAGAAGCTTCGTTCCTTGGTCTCCATGAAGGGCATCGAGTCCACCAGAGGATTGTTTGAGACCGAAGAAGATGAATTTCTCAAGTCCTCCGCCGACTTCTTCTTGCAGATCATGCAAATGCCGTCTCCGTCGCAAGGGAGGTTGCTAGAGTGCGCCATTGGAGAAGGAGAGGCAGGCCGGGTCGTGGATCCGGGCGGCGCAGAGGTCTGCGACGGTGGCGGAGCGCAGGAAGGAGTCGGAGGAGAAGGTGTTGTGGGTAAGAATGACGGTGGGTTTGACTGAAATTTTTTTGATATATGTTTAGGACCTTAGACATCAAAAAATAATTTTATGGATCTCTTCCATTACGAAAAGTGGGAGAGGAACCCTAGACCGATTTTCCCTATAAAAAAATGGGAGAGTTATTTATAAGTCTTTTTTCAGACACTTATGATAGGCTAAGTCTTATGTAATTTCTTATAGAGTCTCAAGTCCTATTTAGATAGGAATGTATTCCACAAGATCCTACATAAACGTAACATAAACGTAACGTAACGTGACACCTATATAAACGTAACGTAACGTGACACTTCTATAAACGTAACGTGACACCTATATAAACGTAACGTAACGTGACACTTCTATAAACGTAACGTGACAGCTACATAAACGTAACGTAACGTGACCTATTACGTTTCGAAAACTTAATGAGTTTTTATTTTTTTAAATTGAATGTGAAAATGTTGCTGGTTTATGTTGGTGTCACGTTACGTTTCATATAAATATGATCTATGGTAATATTCAATTTCCTTATCCTAGGAAATTGAATGTTACCATAGATCATAGGTGTCATGTTACGTAACGTTTATGTAGATATGATCTATAATAACATGCAATTTCCTATATAGGAAATTGCATGTTACCATAAATCATAGGTGTCACGTTACGTATAGGTGTCACGTTATACAGATATGATCTATGGTAACATTCAATTTCCTATATATGGTTTTACTATTATTTATGATATTAACAACTAATATTGAGGGTAAATGTGTCAACAAACTTCCTACAGGACTTATAGGAATATAAGTTTTTTAGTAGGACCGTATGTAGTATAAGACTCCCTAATAAGACTTATAAGACCATCTCCAACGGTGAACCAAACCCAGCATCAGATTTAAATTTTGATGAAAAACCCACTTTTTCACACTCCAACGGTTGCACCAAAGTCATACCAAAATGACAATTCAGCAAACAAAACATCAAACTGAGATCAAGACACAGATTTTACCAAATCACTGTTACTGACCGTTGAAAGTGGTACACCGGTCAACCAGTCGGTTGCCCGGCCGGTTGACCAACCGGTCGCCCGGTTCTCTTTGAAATACATGGGTTCAAACCGGTCAAAAACAATTCAAACAGTTAAAAAAAAAAAAAAAAAAAAAATTTGCCTTTGCCGGTCGACCGGTTGGTCAACCGGCCGGTCGACCACCCGGTCGACCACCTCCCCAATTTCACTTTGATGCTCACCGTTGGAGCGCCTCGTATCAAATTGAGAAAATCGTCCTTTTCTTCTTCAAATTTGATGAAAAAAGAAGTGCAGCGTTGGAGATGTTCTAAATAATTTTTCTTAAAAAAATAAACATTATAAATTAGTAAAGTCAATTTTATAACTGAAAAAAATAAACGACTTATATTAATAAAGTCAATTTTATGAACGAAAAAGTCCGACATCGCCATCTAATTGGATAACCAACTGGATGCTGTATAAAGTTATTAGTTTTATATAATTTCCCATTGAGAATAATTTTCCGTCGCCGGTTCTAATAAGCTTAGCAAAG
Source organism: Camellia japonica (assembly GCA_030407325.1). Classification (NCBI taxonomy): domain Eukaryota; kingdom Viridiplantae; phylum Streptophyta; class Magnoliopsida; order Ericales; family Theaceae; genus Camellia; species Camellia japonica. The sequence goes on along the minus strand of JAPPVO010000059.1, from coordinate 131,358,516 downwards.
CTCTTGTATATTTCTTTTTAGATAAATTATCAATATTTCTTAATAATTTGACATAATTTTTATCAAATTTTGTTAAAAATAAGTTCTATTTAAAAATAATTTTTTATGATAATTTTTTACACATATCACTGAAAATTGACAATTAATGACTTTCTTTTTGTCATGCTTTTTATAAATTGTAATTAAAATTTACAATTAGTGATATTTTTCTGTGACAAATTTTTTTAACCATCGCTAAAAATTAAAAATTAGTGATGTTTTTTGTGACTATTTTTTTAAAAAGTCGCTAAAACTTATAATTTATATAATTTTTTGTAACAAAATTTTCGAAGGGAATTTTTTTAAAAATCCCTGATATTAAGATTGTATAAGATAAAAGACATACAATATTTTTATAATAGTTAAAGTCCCTCAACATTTTCACAGAAAAATTTTGAAATTTCTCTTAAAATTGAAAATTTTCCGAATTGGAGCCGAAATTTCTTTGAGTTGGGTGAAATTTCTCTAAGTCAAATTTTCTCTGTGAAAATGTTGAGGGACCTTAGCTAATAAAAAAAAATATATGTTGGACTTCTCCTATTACACAAAGTTAAAGAGTGATATTTTACTAATTTTTTTAATTTTTAAACTGTCGCTGAAAATTAACAATTAATACCGTTTTTTTAATAATATTTAATAAAAAATATTATTAATTATTATAGGATTTATTAAATAATAAATCCACCTGAGCCCCTTCTTTTTAATTACCTTTGAGAGACTCGGTCTAAAAGGAATATTTTGTAGATATTTTGTAGACTGCGATAGTTGTGAGGCTTGAAATTACAAATAAATTATGATTTAAAATTATGATTATTATTTTTGGTGGGTAAGGTTTTATCAAAAGGAGAGAGTCCGCTATTAAAAATATTGTCTATTAATATTACTTTTAATTTATAAATTTTATAAATGCTCTTAAAACATTATTTAATATTGAGATTGATGCAAAAAATATTTCGAAAATAAGTGAAATAGGTTAGAAAAGATAAACACTATAATAAATTAAGATTTTAGAGATAAAAATTTAGGAATAAGATTTTTTATTGACAAAAATGTCATTTTATATTTTTAGCTACAGAATTAGATATTTAATGATGAATTATTATCCTTTTAAAACAAATTTTTTTGTCTCAAAAAGTACTTTTTTTTTACCTCAAATTATTTTATTTATCAAAATACATATTGGCGACATTTTAAAAATTTTGTTGATAAAAGTTTTTTTGTTTTTTTTAAACTCTTTGAGACCATATTTAGCAACAACCGTCGCAATTATAGAAATTAGTTCTCAAATTTTTTTTACAACAAAATTTTACTTTTGGAGAGAAAAAATTGATCACTAAGATTGTATTTGAAACATGGATTTGAGTAGATATTTAAAAAATGACAGAGAAAAGGTATCTAAGATATAGGTAAAATGTAATTATATTTTATTCATATTTAACTATCTTTTTATTTTCTTTTTTAAATTCTTACTCAAATCTATAACCAAATAAAGTTTTAAATTTTTATATATTGTAGTGAAAATTAATACAAAATAGTTAGAAATAAGTTAAAAGTATATCGTGTTTTTAAATTTCTTTTATCATTTTTTTAAGGAGTCTCTGAAACACTTGTTATGAAGATATTTTTTAATGGATGTGGATTGCTTCCAGCCTAGAATTTAGATTGGAGTGCAGTGTGTGAATTCATGGGATTTTTCAATGGATGTGGATTGCTTCCAATCTAGAATTGAGATTGGCGTGCACGGTTTGGATTCATGCGCTTATAATGGATTCTGTTTTAATTATTTAAATTATTAATTTTGTTAGATATTTTGTGTATATTATTTATATAAAAAATTAAATTGATTCAATAATAGTAATCTATTTGATTTATTATGATTATTTTTAGTGAGATATGCGATAAATTAAATAAGTTACGATTATCAGATTGACTTAAGTTTTTATATAAATGATATATACAAAGTATCGAATAAAATTAACAATTCAAATTATTAAAGCAGAACTAATAATAAAAACCTAAAAAATGTACTCCAATCTAAAATCTATAGTGAAGGCAGTCCACCTCATTTTTATTTATTTATTGTATGTGCCTAAAGTTTTTGCCATGGTACAAACCTGGGGTGTTTTAGGAACCCACTAAAAAAGTTAAAAGTCAATTTTTTATTCATTTTGAGTCATATCACTACTCACATAAAATAGTTAAAAAAAAGTTATAAAGTCAACTTTTCACTATCTTCCCAAAATACGGATCAGCCTCCTCTCCTGCACTCTTGCCTCCAACCCTTTGTTGCACTCTACACAAGATTGAGACACGTGGCATCTAATAGATCTAACCATTCCAAAATGAAACACGTAGTGCACACCTCATTTGACAGAAAAAAAACCGATGTCGTTTGGGGGAGGGACCGATTAAATATATGTTAATATTTTTTTATAATAAAATAATAAATATGTACATGCTTATGCATAATTATTAAAAAAAAATTCGATAAAATTTTATATTTATATTTAAATTATTGAGAATTTTTATTTGTGCTAGACACTAAAAATGACATAATCTAATTGACTCAACATTTATTTGAACTTAGTCATTATCTAATTATTAGAGAATTAACCATTTAACTCATTTATTTATTAAATTGATAAATAAATATATGTTAGTATTTTTTATAATAAAATATATAAGAGTCGGCTTGAGGAATTATAGTTGTGTTAGACACTAAAAATGACATAATCTAATTGACTCAACATTTATCTCAACTTGGCCATAACCTAATCATTAGAGAATTGTATGCCTAAACATAAGCTACTTAACTCATTTATTTATTAAATTAATAAATAAATATATATTAGTATTTTTTATAATAAAATATATAATAGTCAGCTTGAGGAATTATAGTTATGTTAGGCACTAAAAGTGAACTCGACATTTATCTCAACTTGACCATGACCTAATCATTAGAGAATTGTCTTAATCTATGCCTAAACATAAACCACTTAACTCATTTATTTATTAAATTGGTGAATAAATATATTTTAGTATTTTTTATAATAAAATAGTAAATATGAACATGTTTATGCATAGTTATTAAAAAAATTAAAATTTTGATAAAATTTTATATTTATATTTAAAATTATTGAGAATTTATAGTTATGTTAGATACTAAAAGTAACATAATCTAATTAAATCAATATTTATGTCAACTTGGCCATGACCTAATTATTAGAGAATTGTTTTAGTCTATACCTAAGCATGAACCACTTAACTCATTTATTTATTAAATAGATAGATAAATATATGTTAGTATTTTTTTATAATAAAATATATAAGAGTCGGTTGTTAAATAGATAGATAAATATATGTTAGTATTTTTTTATAATAAAATATATAAGAGTCGGTTGAGGAATAATAGTCGTGTTAGATACTAAAAATGACATAATCTAATTAACTCAACATTTATCTCAGCTTGACCATGACCTAATCATTAAAGAATTGTCTTAGTTTATGCCTAAACATAAACCACTTAACTCATTTATTTATTAAATTGGTGAATAAATATATTTTTGTATTTTTATAATAAAATAATAAATATGAACATGTTTATACATAGTTATTAAAAAAATTAAAAATTATTTTTTTGGAAGTGAAGAGGAGTGAGAAACTATACCCCAAACGACATCGTTTTTTTTTATCAAGGAGGTGTGCACTGCGTGTTTCATTTTGGAATGATTGAATCTATCAGATGCCACGTGTCTCAATCTTAAATAAATTGCAAGAAAAGGCCGGAGGTAAGAGTGGATGAGAGGAGGCTGATCCCCAAAATACCACCTAATATATTAGGAAAAATGTTGGTAACTCACTTTTACAAATTTTAAATTTATTTTGAATGTATTTATGTAATGAAGATTGAATTAATAAAATATAAGATTTACCTATAAAATAAACCTAAGTCATTAATTTTTAAAAAAAATAAATTCTAAATTGATAAGAATAATTTTATACTATTATTGATACACTAGTGCTATACTGAAAAGAAAATACAAAGGTAAAAATGGAGCGTGACACACGGTGACTCTGACTTCGGTACAGATGCGACAAGTTCAGGGTTGATGAATGTATGCGTGCGTGTATACGAGGGATGCATACGAGGGTCGATAATATTCCTTTTTGTTGTCACCATGGCAAACATCAACCAAGTGATGTCATCTCATCTGACGACCCTCATTCTCATTTTAATTTAATTTGTATAAAATAATAATATTAATAATTGGTTTGTTTGTTTGTTTGTAAAGGGGAGCGAGTATCTTCTTCTTTGATACTTTTTAGTTAGTTTTCAAAGAGTTTAGGGTGGTGGTAAAAGTTATATAAATGGCCAAAATATAATAAATAAATTAAAATTATTCTTTAAAAAATGGAACTTGATGGTTGATAAAATAAGAGAAAAACTTAAATAAAAAATATATATATATAACAATTATATATATATAATTATATTTAATAACAAATATATATATATATATATATATATGGGATATGATGAGCACTTTAAAAATAGTATAATGATATCACCTCATTATTGGATAGTGAATAGTCATATCAAGTTATCATGATAACATGATATTATCATCATATTCAATTTTTACTTATAGAAAAATAATTTTTCTTTTTTAAAAGTTGATTTTTTTATTTTTGGTATTTTTTTATTTTCATTAAATTTTTAAAATTTTTAAATATACTTAATATAAATACACTTAAAGAGTATAATATTTATTAAAAAATATTTATAAAATTCATTAAATACTAAAAATGCAAAAAAAAATTAAAAATTCAGTACATTTTTGTATTCTTGTATATTTATTAAGTTTTAAAAATATTTTATTTTTTTTAGTGCATCTAGGTTATGTGCATCTAAATAGCAAAAAATTTAGTTAAAATATTAAAAAAATTTACTAAAACAAAAAACATATGAATTTTTTTTTTAATTTTTAGAAAATCAATCAAAACTAAACAACGGCAAGTTTTTAACTAGGGTGTTTGGGAAAAAGGTTATATTAGTCAAAAAGTTAATATAAAAAAAAAAAAAAAGTCAATCAACTTGTTTGTTTATGGTTTTCAGAAAATAATTTTCAGAAAATTCTATTTTTTTATTTTTCGTATTTTAATATTTTCAATGAATTTTTTTAGTATTTTAAATATTTTTTTAAATTTTTAGACACACCTAACATAAATACACTTTAAAAGTATAATATTTATGAAAAAAATCTTTAAAAAATACACTAAATATCAAAAAATATATAAAAAATACGAAAATTTAGTACATTTTTCATATTTTTGTATATTTATTAATTTTTGAAAATATTTTTTCATAAATATTTTACTATTTAGATATATCTAACTAAAATACATCTAAAAAAGTAAAAAATTGCTTAAAATTTAAAAAATATTCACTAAAAACAAAAAATCGAAAAACAAAAAACTCAATTTTTAAAAAATTAAATTCAAAAAACTAAAACCAAACATATTGAATATTTTTATTTTTTTTATATATCTTTTAATAAAAAGTCAAAATATTAGGTAGAAACAATAGAACGAATCTAGAATGAGTTTATCAATTTGAAACATGAAACAAAAAGTCGACTTTTAGCTAAAGAAATTAAAAAATCATTAAGTTGTTTGCTATCAATTAAAAAAATTAAATGTCACATCAATTTTTTTACCTATAAAATAATAACTAAATACATTAGTGTTTTTTTAAAAAAAAAAAAAAAATTATTCAAATAGTCAAAAAGTCACACACACAGACAAAAAAAATAAAAATAAAATAAAATACAAAAAAACCACAAACTAAAAATAGTGATTGAGGCTGAATTGTACAAAACTAAAGCCAATAATTAAAATCTCTTAACTTTACTTGCTTGTCAAATTGTGGGGGCGTATTTTTTTTGAATGACAACACGTAACCAGGGTGACACCGAAGTGCCAGTCGAGGTGGCACGTGTCTTGGTCATGGCGCCGAGGTGATCGATTATCTGCACAGATACTGGAATCCAAGATGAACGAATAAGGGACAAGAGTCCTAGAATGGGGGAGGACCTCAGTCTGGATAAAGATAAAACTCTTAAGAAGTTTATTTGTTTGAGAAGTCCAAGATGAGCATTGAGCTAGAGTCCAAGAGAAGTTAGGCTTCTACAGGGATTAGGTTAGTGCTGGCTATAAAAGTAAGGCACCCTCGTGGGTCTAAGGTACGCTCTTTGTATTCTGGCTAGTGAGTTAAGTACTGTTTGCTATCTTTGACAGATAATTCAGTACTGACTTGATCGTCGGAGTGCTCCCGGGTGGACGAACCACCGCCGGAGTCTTATCTTTCTGTGACAGGTTGTTCGGGTGGAATTTATTCTGTCGGTGTTCTCCAACTAAGTACCTGTTTGGCAGTATGGTTAGAAATCAACACCCACACAAATTATATATTTTATGCCTGTTTAATGTCAATCAAGTTACATATAGTGGAAGCATAAAATGAGCAAAAATGCAGAAGTTTTAGAGAAAATGCTTCCTGCACGTGCGGAGGACCATTCCCCCACGTGCGGCCCATCCATCGCAGCCAAACAAAGCCTAAGGAAATCGCACGTACGGAGAGACCCATTCCCGCACGTGCGGAAGCCTCGCCGTACGTGCAGTGGAATTTTTCACACGTGCAGCCGTACCTCAAGAAGTGTGCCTGATGTTTTGAATGTAGAGAAAATTGTAGAGGTATAAAAAGAGAGAAAAGAGGCTGCTCTTAGGGTTCTGAAAAATTCCAAAAATGAGGAGGGGCTAGGGTTTAGAAAAAAGGGATTCTCAAGCTTGAAAAACAATTTTCATGAGGGTTTCTACTTCTTCTATATCTTCCCACTCTTCCATGAGTGGCTAGGCTCCTATTTTAGGGTTTTGATGAAATCTTAGCCAAATAAATAAGGTTTTCTTTTTAGTTTTCTTTTATGTAATGGGTTGAACAGTTGTATGGTATTCAAGAAGTTTTCAAATATATTTTCCATTATTTTTTCAAGTATTATGCTTTCTGTGATTATTAAATGCTTTCCATGCAATGGTTTTCTATTCTTTCACGTTCAAGGTATGAGATAAGCTATACTACGAGGGAGGAGTTGTGTTGTTACCCTAGTTTAGAGCGAACGACTCGTACTACTTGAGATGGTTCGTGCCTATACATTGAACGTGTTAATTCTCTTGATCAATGCTTCGATAGCTTGTAGTTGCGAAGTATTAATTGATTCGAACTGTAACATAATTGATTTTCAAATTGAAACCTTATTTATGTATAACTAGTGGTGAATTCATTACCCTAGATTTTTCTAATAATCAATAATCTCAATTTCTTTTTTAATTGATAGTTTAATCTCTTAGTTTATTTTACTTATTATTAGATTAGTTTATAAATCAATTATCTCTTCAATCAAAATTAATTTAGGAATTTAACAATTAAATTAGTTTAATTTTCCGTTTGTCCCTGTGAATCGATACCTACACTTACCATTATTCTAAAAATTTGATATAATTTAATATTTATATTTGATGTGTAAAACGACCGTCAAATAGTTTGCTTTGAAACTTTGGAGGCAGAGGATGAACTTGGATGGAGTTCTTTGACAAATTATACACACATTTTAAAAAAAAAAAAAATTAAGATAGGAATTGATAAGTTTATTGTGTGAGAGTAGGGGATTAGGGGTGGATCAATACTTATGGGAGCCGTAGGAAAAATCTCAAATGGGACTTCTGGGGGTTTTGAAAAATTGAGGCTAGACAAAGCACAGTTGCGTGAGAGATGAACCAGTCCGAATAGAAGCCCGACCGCTTGATATAGACAATTATCTTTAAAAACATATCATCTGTCAAGCAATCGAAGAGATAGTCCTTACCATTCCTCCATCCACAAAAGGTTCATGAAATACCATCACAAGATCAATTTGAGTTTGGATAGTATTTTTCCATTTAAATTCCAATTTAAAGAACTTTTGGGTGAAAAACATGTAGTTCGTGAACATATACATAGATGTGCATTTTTAGTTCTTGAGGTTATAATAATTCTGTTTAGATGGTAAATACTAAAAGGTATTTTAATGTTGGGTTCGTAGATTCTGATAAGTACTGTTCACTTAATCTTACTGTACACTCAAACACTGGGTCTAATGGGGGGTTAATTATATACTTATAAATAGATGATAGGGTGCCACTTTTAGGTTAAGAGAGAGTTGTTTTTTTTTTTTTAACATAGTGAAAACTATAGCAGTCGTGGACGTAACCCTATTTTGGAATGAATCACGTAAATCTTTGTATTCTTGTGTGTGTGATTTGTTTAATTCGTTTTTCTTCCTTATTTGTCATTTCGTGTCTCGCCAAATTTAATTAAGAATGGTCAAATCCTAACCATTAAAATATATAAAAACATGTAAACATGCTTTAAAATATATTACGTTAAAATTCTATTTTTTTCCTTTGCATTTTATTACCACTTTTTTAATCAATAATTTTATATCTCTGAATAACAACTCATAAAGTTGTCATCAGCCTGACGTGTCTTATTTTAGCCACTGTGGACCGCATCATACAATGTGAATGTGAACCCTCTTGCTAAATTTTACAATAATTAACGACAAACCAGTACTATGTGATATTGATTGATTAACCTATGGTTTTTGTCCTCATTTTAGTGTAATAACGCAAGTTATGGCCTTTGAAAGCTATGCATTTGACCAGCCAACCAAAACAAAAATTACTATAGGTTGATGGAATATCCAAATTACACCATAGATTATCCAAATTCTTTATTCTAAAGACACTGAAATATTGATGACAACTAGTTAACTCCTATTTTGCTCTCGTCACTAACCTGACGTTTGGCAGATGAGTTAGAGGTGGGTTGGAATTAAAAAAACACACAAAAAATAAAAAATAAAAAATAAATAAAAATAAATAAATAAATTAGGGAGCTTTTTTTTAATAAATCCTCTTTCTAAGATATGGGACTAAGTGGGTTAAAAAATTTCTTCATGGACTTCTTGAATTAGAACACTTCTATATGAGATTTATCAATAAAAAATCCAATAAATTAATAAAATAAAATATTACATGTAAATTATAATCATTTCACTTTCATTTGTCCATGTAAACACAGAGGTAGCTATCTTATTTGAGAAACATTCATATTACTCTATCTGTCTCAAAATAATAGTTTATTTTGGAAAATTGAACTTTTTTTTGGTTGTACAATTATTGCATTTTAAAAAAATTTATTTTTCAAAATTACCCTTTGATAGTATATTTTTTTAGGAATATCAATTGTCATAATTATACTTTTGTATTGTTAATGAATTTAAAAGAAGGGCAAAATAGGAAATTCATATTATTTCAGTTCTTGATTTTTGAAAAAGAACTAATATTTTGGGACAATAAAAAATGGAATAAGGGATTAATATTTTGGGACGGAAAGAGTACAAATTTAGAAATTTTACCTTCAATTTTATACATAAATATCAATATATGCTTCAAATTTATTCATATTTAGATCTCATACTACAATTCAATTCTCACCAATCAAATACATTACCCAAAAAAATCTGGAATAATTTTTATGAGACAATAGGATTTCTGTTTGAAAATATTTAGTTTGGGTCTTTTATAATTTTTTTTGGTGAAATTTTATTTTTTTATTCTATAAATTTTTATTTAAAATTCATAGAAATATCCCTAGTCTTCACTAGTAAAATAATTTTGACAAAGAAACTTTTATTTTGTAATATAAACGTATTGATAAAAACTTTTTTTTTTCTTTTTCTTCTTTTTTTTTTTGAATCTAATGAGAAATATTGTTTAGCTCTCTTTTTAATTTGACTGAGTCTAGAATTGCTAATGAGGGGTATTTATTCTCTTTTTTTTTTTTTGCAAAATTCAGATTTAATTATTTTTATTTATTTACGAAGAAATTTTGGCTGCTTTTTCAATTTTTGAGAATTAACTATGTTTGGTTTTGAAACCTAAAAACTAGTTTTTTTTTTTTGGGTCTTTATTTAACTTTTTTCATATTTTAATTATTTTTATTTTTTAAAATTTTTTCAACCTCATTTAGATGAACTTAAAAAGTAAAATATTTGTGAAAAATTCTATAAAAACTCACTAAATACAACAAAAATAAATAAAAAAAATGTATGTTTTTGTATTAAATAAAAAAAATTAAATTTATTCACAAACATTTAACGTCTTCTAAAAAAAAGCTAAAAATTTACTTAAAATAATTAATTATCAAACGAGCCCTTTATATATATATATCATTTTAATTTGTTTGTGCGTGAACCGAACAAATCAAACCAATGTTGGTGTCAATCCGTTACTCGAGTTGGTCCCAACAGACTATTCTTGTTAAAAATATTTTTTTCATTAAATGTGTTTCATTTAGGGATATAAATGAATTCAACTGTTTGTGAGTTTGAATTGGCACGGCTCGTTATAGATTCAGAATTTGATCTAGTTTTTTAAGCTCATTTAATAAATAAGTCGAGTTCGAACTTAAGTTTGAGTAACGTGGACTCATTTATTATTTATTTAAATAATCGAATATTATATAGATAATAGTAAAAAAATTATTATCGAATTTCGAGTCAAGCTGGGAATTGATTAATATTAATGAGCCAAACTAAACTAAGTAAAAGTTAAATATCAAGCCGAGCTCGAGCTAAACTTTCCAACTCAATAAACAGAAGAGTTGAGTTCGAGCGTGCAAAACTTGACTTGATTCATTTATAATCCTAGTGTTAATTATGAAAATTTTTACAATAAACATCTCAAAAAACAGAATATGCTAACAAGTATTACTTGCTGTGCTTGGTGCAAAGCAGCAGTGTATGCTACAAGATGAAATGATGATGTCAGACTGTAATTGGAAACAATGGCTTCATTTGAGAAGTTGGTTCACATTCCGAGGTTTTGGTTAATTTATAATCCTACACTACAAGAAATAACACTTTTCACGATTAAATTTGGCGGCTAAACAATTTTTAGTCGCCAAAAGCGTTGGAATTAGCGACCAAATATTTCATTAGTCGGCAAAAATAAAAGATTTAGCTACTAAAGTTTTTTAGTCGGTGTATATTGCTTATCGGCGACTAACATTAATTTAGTCGCTAATAATGGCACAATTGGCTACTAAATTATTATTTAGTCGCTAATTATTGAACAATTGCCGACGAAAACAATTTTTGGTCGCCAAATAATATAGCTGTTAAATTTTTTAATCGAGAAATATAGCTTATTGGCGACCAAACAATATTTTTGTCGCTAAATATTCCATTATAGGCTACTAAAAAATGTTTAGTCGTTGATAGTATATATTTTAGGCTACTAAATTGTTTTTTAGTCTGTGTTGTATACCTTTTATCGACAAAATAATCGTTAGTCGCCAATTGGCAGTAGATCATATTCAAGAAGACATTGCCAATGATTCAGTTTTGGTAACTAACAAAAACATAAGTCGTTAAAGCTTTAAATGTTTTAGATTATTTTTGCGCCTATCTCACACATTTTTCCTCTCTGTGTATACACACAGCCACAGAACATCTCTTGCTTTGTCGTTCTGCTACGCAAATCACCAGCAAACCTCACGACTTCGCAACCTCACCACCGTCGTTCCCCGTATGCCGAAAATCACCACAGCCACCGCCGCTAACAAGTTCGCTCCCTTTCGCTCTCTTGCTCTGTCGCTCTCTGTCTCGATCTCACTCTCTCTCTCTCTCTCTCTCTACCCCTTCTTCTATTTCCCCAACTGTGAACTCTTGCTCTAGGGTTTTTATTCTACCCATTCCGGTTAGTTTTTCCTTAATTTCTGAAATGGGTTTGTTTGAAGTGGTTTCATTACCAGAGTATTATGGGTTTGATGTTGTAAATGGGTTTGATTTTAGGGTTTGATACCTTTTCTCCTATTTTTCCTTTCTCTCTCATTAGTTTCAAAGCCCTAATCCATTGATTGTCTATGTAATCTCATGTATTATGATTATTTTCATTAAAATTTTCTCTCTCATGTATTCTACTCGTCATTATTTATGTAAATCTATGTATGAAATTTACATACACAGATTATCTGATCTGTGTATGTATTCTGAGATTAAGATTACCTGTGTATGTATTTTCAGATTGAGTTTACATTTAAACTGAAGATGGGGTTTACAGTTAAATTGTAAACTGAATCTTCAGTTTACAGATTGGGTTTACACTAAGCCTAGCAACACATGAATAAGTTTACATTTAAATGGATTAAACTGAATGGGTAATCTGTGATTGGGTAATCAGTTTAGATATAGTGGCGAAGATTCAGTTTAAATTTAATTAATATGTACTTTGAGATTGGGTAATCTAAACTGATACATACACAAATAATCTGTGTATGCATTCTCATCAGTTTAAATATAATCTCAATCAGAGTGATGTATTCTCACATGTGAGTGATGTATTAGTTGAGTACATAAATATTTTGTAAACAGTTGAGTTGGTGTAATGAGAATATGTGATTGGTCTTTCTACAGTTTCACAGTGTGTTTTAATTTGATAATTGCCTTTAATTATCACACTTTCCCCCATGACTTGACTCGTCATGTGTCCTTTACATAAACAATCATGAGTCATTTGTGATCAACTGCCATCTTTCATGTACTAGCTTATCGATAGACCTCTTAAAGAAAATTTGATACAAACAGCAGGAGGGGTTGAACCCTAAGCTGAGCACGTGGAGTGCAAACCCATTGACCAACTAGGCTAGCCCTTAGGCGTACATGAACTCTCACCTTGATTATTAGAATGTGAAAATTTAGAGACCTACACTAATGAGATTAGGCTAAGATGAAGAAACTTGTAAACATATGACAAGCCCTTATTTTTGTAATAATAGACGGATAAATGGTTATAAACTCCAATGTCCGGGTTCAATTCTCATTGGTGTGTTCTAGACATAACAAATGCCTGCTATTTATGGATAAATGCAAGTATTTGAAATTAATTTGTAAGATTAAGTTCAAAGGATTGTGCCTTAAAGAGATTCATTGTCATAAAAAAATAAACAAAATAAAAAAGTTTGCAAACTTGCCATTTCTACAAAATGTTTATATATAATTTGGAAATTATACCAATCTTAAACTTTGGCCATGTACTTAAAAACTTGTGAATTAATCTCAAAGTTGGATGTAAATTTGGCAGCGGAAGTGTCAAATTAGGCAACTTCCATTACTCTGAAAATTAGTACTGTACGGTATCTTCTGTTCCAAATCTATTTGTTTAGAGATTTTTACATTTTAAGATTCTCAAATATTCCAATTAATGGTTGAGTATTTGTGATAGGGAGCCAGGAATTTTTGATAACAGAAAAACTTTGACATATTACTTGTTTTGCATCTAACAACTAGGGCAAACCATCAGGCAAAAAAAGAACATATGAGCTGGCAACCATGAAAAGTTGTCCGGTTGATTTTGGAACTAGAAACCGTGTTTGATAGTTCTTGTCTCCCCAATGAAATTCACAAGTCCATCAATAAGCACAGTGACTTGAAAAGTGTTTGTATCTACAAAGAACAACACACAGTGTTTCTTCACTCCCATTATTTGATTGCTCTTTGATGTGTGGGACACAATTCATCCATGAATTCCTCGTGTAGTTTACATGTTGCAATTTATTTAGCATATCCTTTTTGTACTTTCTTTCCCCCAAAAAAATATAAATAAATAAATCTAGATATGGTGACTTGCCATGAAAGGTCTTAATAAATATGATTATGCCTGCCCTGTGTACTAAAAAAACATTTATATTTTAAAATTTAAAATATGTGAATCAAATTTATTATTAGACAACTCACTTACCACTTCATCTGCTTCATTTTCCATCTTATCAATACTCCCAAGATGTTTGAGTTATGCATTTGATATTACACATCTTGACTACTTTCCGATGTACCTAAAAAAAGATATTACACATCCATACTTAGCCTATGTTCTTTTTTCTTTTTTATTATTTAAATTGAATACTTAGCCAATTTTTGTTCCTGCTAACTCTAATTTTAGATTGTTGAATTCCCTTACAATAACATAGATTTGTGTACATAATGATAGCAATAAAATTTCATGCTTTCATCAATTATACGAAATCGCATATTAACAATTGTGTCGCAAGAGGTCTAACACTTCTTTTTTAGAGAATTTATTTGATATTCTTGAGCATTGAGTCAATAATTTCAAAATTACAAATTATTTTGTTAGAATTATTTATTTTTCTTTTAAAAAAGGCCAATAATATTTTTCTAAATCCAAGAAGGATCAAAATCTATTTTAGAGAGTTTGCATCTCATGTTTATATTTTTCTAAATCCTAAAACTCCCATTTCACAAGATTTGAGGATTTCAAAGACAATAGATATAGAAGAGGTGGAGGACCTTGTGCCCATTTTTCATTGATACGCAATTCCATTGTTGAGTATTTTTGTTTATTTGATGTCCATGCCTACGTTAATCTTTGCTTGACTTGTAGGGTTCAAAAGATGGACAAGAGTTGGATGATGATAAAAGATAGGTTGAAAAGTAAAGAGTACCAACAAGGTGTTAAGTCATTTATTGGCTTTGCCACGAAGGATTTAGGCCCACACGATGACATTTGTTGTCCGTGTGTGGATTGCTTGAATGGCACAAAACATAGTCGACAAGTTGTATGGCTGCACTTGATTCGAAAAGGAATCGCGTGTTCTTATAGAACATGGGTGCACCACGGGGAACATGTTACAATGTGTCATGATTAGCCTAGTGTATCAAACGATGATGGTGAAAGATATGGAGCTGCAATTTTTGACATTGACGATAATTTGGGCGAGTTGCCTACTATGTTGGAAGAGATTTACATGAGTGGCCTCATGGATGATCATATCGACGAAGAACCTAATAGCTCGGAGAGAGAAAATTTAGTGAAGTTCATTAGGTTGTTTGATGATGCTCAACGCAAAGTGTACCCGGAGTGTGAAAAGTTTTCCGTGTTGTCCTTCGTTATTAAGATGCTTCATATTAAGGTGTATAATAAATGGAACAACAAATCTTTTGATATGGTTATGCAAGTTTTCAAAGAGATTCTCTCAAAGTGTGATGAAACTGTTCCATGGACCCTTTATGAAGTGAAAAAGTTCTTACGTGAATTGGGTTTGGGATATTAGGCCATTCATGCATGCAAGAATGATTATATTTTGTTTTGGAAGGACGACGCAAAGCTGGAGAATTTCCCTACATGTAAGGAGTCTAGATACAAGTTCAACAATGAGAGTGGTAAAAAGATTCCTCACAAAATATTGAGGTACTTTCCTTTGACACCAAGATTGAAGAGATTGTACATGTTAAAAAAACCGCCGCAGATATGAGATGGCACAAAGAGAAGTGTGTAGATGGTGGAATTTTAAGCCATCCAGCTGATGGTCAGGCATGGAAGGACTTTGATATGCAGCACCCTACCTTTTCTATGGAACCCCGACATGTAAGGTTAGGGCTTCCCACGGATGGTTTCAATCCGTTTGGAAATTTGAGCATATCGTACAGCATGTGGCCCGTACTCTTAATGCCTTATAATCTTCCCCCGTGGAAGTGTATGAAAGAGCCATTTCTAATGATGTCAATGCTTATTCTCGGTCCGTTCGCCCTTGGAAGAGACATTGATGTTTACTTGCAACCATTAGTGGAGGAGTTAATGAATTTGTGGGAGCATAGTGTGTAAACATATGATGCCTCAAACGGTCAAATATTTAAAATGCATGCAGCAGTCATGTGGACCATCAATGACTTCCCCTCATATGGTACCATGTCTGGTTGGACTACAAAAGGTTACTTGCCTTGCCCTAATTGTAACATGGATGCATCATCTCAGCATTTGCGAAGTAAGATAGGGTATATGGGTGCCCGTCGCTACTTGCCCGAGAACCGTATTTGGTGAAGAAGTAAGCTCTTCAATGGTCAAAATGAGCATCAGTCCAAACCTGTGGAGTTATCGGGAGAACAAATACTGCAATAAATTGATTCGGGGACATACAGGCTCTATGGTAAGCATCCAAACAACCGAAAAAGACAACAGAATGATAATCCACCTTCCAATTGGAAAAAAAGAAACATTATGTTCGACCTACCCTATTGGAAAACACTGAAGCTTCAACACAACCTTGATGTCATGCACATAGAGAATAATATATGTGACAATTTGGTTGGGACACTACGGAGCATTGATGGCAAGAACAAGGACACAGATAAAGCACGCTTGGATCTAGAAGACATGCGGATACGAAATGAGTTACACTCGAAAAGGCGTTTGTAACGAGTCCGCGAGGGAACTCACGGGTTACAGTTCGGACTCAATTTTTGTCACGGTTCTTAATCTTGAACCAAAGAGTCCAAATCTGGCAAATCGTTTTGAGAAAACAGATTTTTGAAAGAAGTGCCAAACATGGACTGCTTTGCCAGATACAGAGTCGCCACCTAAATATTTTATTTTGGGAAATTTAGGAAACCCCGACTCGTTTGCCTAAGGCCACGTGTCCGTCATCACCAAAGTTGCCTCGGCTCGGGAACTTGGGTACGATTGGGGAAGGTCACTTCGTGAGCACCCCCGCTCACCCGATCAAAGATCGGCCTCTACTAACCATGATATCTAGTTTTGAAAACTTTGTGTGCTCTTATTCCGGTTATTAGCCTAGATTTACTATGTGATGCGCACAGCATACAAGTATAGACTGAGTCGTCTGAATTGGAACAAAACATTTCATGTTTGTTTGTGAAAATGGTTTGCTACTCGCAAGTAGGCTTAAAATGCGGATTTTGCCACCCTCAAGTGGGCTTTAGAAAATGTGGTTTTGCCACTATCTAGTGGGCTTAAAACTCACAGTTTTAATGCATTATTCCAATTTAGGTAATTCAACCTTCATCCACAGGCATTCAAGCAGTTATATCACATAAGCAGCTAGCCTCATGGCAATCACGCTATTATGGCAACACTCACACGCATGCGGTATGCTAAAGCATAAAAGCTTACCTAGTACTCCGTGCCAAAACAGAAACTAGTTAGTAATCATGCATGATCCTAGTTCATGTTAAAAATGGCTAATGCATCACATACAGGATGCAGCTAGAATAGGCTCGGCTATCCTAAAGATGGCATGTGAAATGCTGCAACTAACAAGTACTCAACTTGGAATTGAAATACAAGTGCAGTTAGCATGATGTGCCGAGCCCGATGCATGTAAGACAAATGTATGGATGCACGCATGCATAGCATAAGGTATGCTAATTTAAATATGCCCTAGTCTAACCAACATAAGCGGGTAAATAAAAGGGAAGAGAGACGTGAGGTTGGAAGACATACACACACTCACGCACACTTATTACAAATACGCCCTCACTCGGAGGGACCAAAAGAATATACAAATTTAATTAACCTACAAGCTAATTAAATGTTACAGACCACCTCATTAATTAACAAATTAATTAAACTACTGAAAGCAGTAAAAGGCCTCGGGAAGAGGGATGCACGCATGCTCGGATTGGCTTCACCCGGAAAACTAGCTGCCATAGCACTGTTGCCTCTGTTTCACACTGCCCTACCCCTCTGAAAATTGCCAAAGTCTCAGGATTGCTTCTTTTGACATTGGGAAGCATCACCGGCCAAGTAAAAACACCATCGGCCGAATGGGATGATCACCGGCCATCTTTGGAGATATCGGCCACAAATGTTTTGCCGGTCGGCACTGTCTTAGCCGACCGACCAAAACTTCCTGCAGAACCTGTAATTGACAGCAGCAGAGGGCAAGCAGTGTATGGCATGGAATTTTCAGACAAATGTATGCACGGACACACTCCCTATCATGCAATGGACTCAAGGGAGTATGGCCCTCGACCCTCGGGCCATCAATCACGCATTTCAATGCATGATGGCCCAAAAGCCAAGTTAGCAACTTTGATATCAAATGAAATGCAAGCACAAAACACATCAAAGGCCCCAACCTCTATCATGCTTGATCAAGAGGCAAGGGATGCATGCCAAATGCAACATAAGCATGCGAGCTAAGTATGCAATATGAGTATGCGAACAAGCATGCAAGGCATGACACAATGCAACAACATAACATGCACAACGCATTGTAACATGGCATACACAATGCAAGATGGGCTTACACCAATACAAGTTGACCTCAGCCACACTCACATAGGAGGCCATAAGATGAAAATGGGACAACTCGAGCAAACCGAGGACCGAACCTACGGCACGGAATGCCACTCTAACAAGACATGGCAAGGACATGGAATATGGCATACTAGCATATAAATTTCAGAGGCAAAATGAGATGCAAAACAGCCCCAAAAGATGTCAAAATGACACCCGATGCATGGGACGAGTCCCGAAACATGAAATTAGGCATACGGAATGACCTATAGCTATGCAATGCATGCATAATTTGAATATGAAGTGTAAAGAAAGAAGTAAGGAAGCCCCGAAACAAGCATATTTACAGTTTAAAGAAAGGCCAAACAGTGGGCACAAATAGGGCTAAATTAGCATGCAAAATCGGCTCCGAAAGCGAGATAATGAAGCAACTAACAAATGTTGGCCCCAAACAGAGAAGGGCCCTTCTACAATGTTGAAGAGGGGACAAAAATATGATGTTTTACAGTTTATGACAAACCACAAAAACAATCACAAGTATGGAAAAATTCTTATGCAAGAAAGGGGCCAAAAGATGGATATCAAAGAAAGTAGCACATGGAGGGTTCAAACAGTGATGATCCCTTCTACAATGTTTAATAGGGGCTCAAAATAAGCCTATTTATAGTTTACAACATGCTTCAAAACAGATTACAAACAGGCCTAAAATGCTACACAAGAAATAGGCATATAAGAGGGATAATGAAGCAAGTGCAAAATGAAGGCCTCAAACAGTGAGAGGCCCTTAATAAAAGATGAAATAGAGCTCAAAAAAATGCTACTTTCAGTTATGGCCGGAGCTCAAATATACAAGAAAGAATGGCTAAGATAGGATACAAAAATGGGCTCAAAATAAGGGAAAAGGTACTCACCCTTGTAGATCAACCCTTAGCTGCCTTTTGGCTTGAGAAGTGGTGCCTCCTTGCCTCTGAGAAGACCCTCCAAGCTGCTGGAATGGAGGTGGTGGGGTGGTGCTAGGTGTTGTAGTGCAAAGGGCCAAGAGTAATAGACTTTTGAGCTTTGGAGAAGGGAGCTATGGAGGATATGGAGGAGAGTGTGTATATATATCAGATATATATCTATATATCTCTGGTTTTTTTCTCCACCAACCAACCTTTTACAATGGAGGAGGAGAGCTCCTTATATAGGCAACACTAAGCTTCTAAGACAAGCTACAAAGGGTCAAAGGGGTCCAAGCTTCTAAGAGAAGCTATCCCAAAGGGTGCAAGCTTCTTGAGGAAGCTTGACCCTTTGTCAAAGCTTCCTCAAGAAGCTTGATCAAAAGGGTGCAAAAGGTTGGATCAAAAGGGGTGCAAAGGCTCAAAATGGCCACACATGTGTATGGGGGGTCGGGTCTGTGCATTCCAGCTAGCACAGCTGGCATCCATTCAATCTGTAGAATACTCCGGAAGGTCATCGGCTAGCAAACTTGGTCAGTCGGCCATCTTTTCTGGCCGGTCGGCCATCTATTTGGCCGGTCGGCCATTTGTTTTGGCCGGTCGGCAGGAAAAATCTGCTCTGCAGGTCCAACTTCAAACGGGCATAACTTCTTCATATGAACTCCTTTTCAGGTCATTCTTGTGTCAAAATTGAAGCCCCGGAAGTAAGCTTTCCAATGGAACCAGCTTTGCATCAAAATTCCAACTGTGCAAAAAGTTATGCTTGTTTTGGTGAAGGATGCTCAGTTTCGGTCCAACCGGGATGATGCCCAACTTCAACCAATCATATCTCCGCCCTCCGGACTCGGATTTAAGAGATTCTTGAATGAAAAATGAAGCCCCGGAAGTCTTCTTTCCAATGGTGGTGGCCTCATAGATTAACTCCAAGTGTATAGACAAATAAGCTTGATTTAGCGAGGACTGCTCGTCCCTCTCTTAGCGATCCTTGCCGAACTTCTTCTCCAACCTGTTTTCTCCTCTCCTCTCCTCTTTTCTTCAACTTCAAACCGCTAAGTAAGGTGTTTTGAAAGATTTTTCAAAGATTTCATCTCTCTGTCATTCATTTCCACTTTGTCCTTGCTCGGTTTACCGAAAAGCGCATCATTTGACAAAAATGTGAGCCTCGGAACATTGTAGAAACTTTATTTCAAAAATATTTTGAAAGAGAGGGTTTTAAAGTCTAACAAACCATTCAAAATAGCTTTGGTCCAAAATGGGGTGTGAGGTTGAGATTTGTCTCTCTCCTTACCGAAGAAAATGAACCTGTGCCCTGCACATCTTTCTCCACCAAGTAACCCATCAGTAGCACCCAAGTCTTAAGGGCGGTAAAAAATGGGGTGTCTACAGTTGCCCCTCTTTGACAGAACTCGGAAGTCATAACAATGACGGGAGTGAATGTCAAAGCCCAGAGACGACCCATTTTTGACAAGGCCGAAGACTTGGACAAACAAACAAAATACCGATAAATAAATGGTTGTGCCCGCAGGCTGCCTACGTATCCCTTTGTGAGGAATCAAACCAGCGTAGTTCAGGGGCAGGATGCAAAGTGATACACAATGCTAGTGCATAACTTATGATCACGCGAAGGATGCTGTGATGAAGCAATTATGCAAAATAAATGCAACATTTTAAGCGAAAGCTATGCAAGCAAGCAAACATGAACCAAACTACATCTCATGCAGAAAGGATGCAAGAGCATTATGCAATTCTCACGGCGTCTCACGCGGAGAAGGCTAAAAGCGACTACCGAGAATACCCGGAGTCTCAAACACAACATATTTCAGCGTATCGTACACAGGAGAGGAAAGAGCAACACTTCTCAACGTAGTACACGCGAGAGAAGAAAGAAAGGCAAAGAGAAACCTCATCAGCGTAGTACACGCGAGAGAGGAAAGAGAAAAGCCTCTCAGCGTAGTATACGCGAGAGAGGAAAGAGGAAAGCAAAAAGAAACCTCTCAGCGTAGTACACGCGAGAGAGGAAAGAGGAAAGCAAAAAGAAACCTCTCAGCATAGTACACGCGAGAGAGGAAAGAGAAAAGCCTCTCAGCGTAGTACACGCGAGAGAGGAAAGAGGAAAGCAAAAAGAAACCTCTCGGCGTAGTACACGCGAGAGAGGAAAGAGAAAAGCCTCTCAGCGTAGTACACGCGAGAGAGGAAAGAGGAAAGCAAAAAGAAACCTCTCGGCGTAGTACATCGGAGAGAGGAAAGAGAAAAGCCTCTCAGCGTAGTACACGCGAGAGAGGAAAGAGGAAAGCAAAAAGAAACCTCTCAGCGTAGTACACACGATAGAGGACAGAACAACAACGCAAGTAAAAAAGGCGCACAACAATGTGGGCGAAACATGCGTGATAACGCAAGTGAAATGAGTGCATAACAATGTGAGCGAAACATGCGTGACAACGCAAGTGAAATGAGTGCATAACAATGCAACTGGGATGTGCATCACAATGCAAATGAAGTGGGTGCATAACAATGCAATTGGAACATGCATCATAATGCAAGTGGAACGAGTGTGCATACACATTCTGTGCACAATAATCAATGCATATTCGATGCAATCTCAACAGTGTGTTTGAAATAAAATGTCGAATAAGGAAATACACGCCTTAACGAGACCAATTCAAACGCAACCTCCGATTTACCTTTCGGAGGAGTCACAATAGATTCCAAAAGGATACAACTCGTGCATGCAAACTGACAATGAGCTACGCATCGGAGACATGAGTTGATACTTCCGCAGAAACATTTTGAGCTTGAGGTAGAGGCACACCCATACTTCGGAGCATTGACAAGGCTTGAAGGGTACATCCCACGGAATTTGCTGGAGGTGAAACACACTCAGATGCTTCGATTTTCCCTCTTTTCTTTTGCTTTGCAGTGTGGAACCTATATAGCTTCAGATAGATCCTGATTTTACTGTTCTCATATGACCTGGGTTGAACCCTGCAGTTTTTGAAAGAACAAATTCCTTTTTTGCACAAATGTGGAGAATGGCATAGCACTCTGAGCACAAGATGATTTTTTTTTTTTTTTGAAATTAAGAAATGAGTTCTTAACCGGGTATTGAGCCTACTGAACACAGCGAAAAAGACTCAACAACAGAAAACAATAGGTAAACAACCTAAACACATCGAGTAACACTCGAGACGACTCAAAACAAGAATCGAGATAAAACAAAAAGACACGACACTCAGACATGCACAGGGAGCCTGTTTCACCGGTAGTGTTTCCCACCCTTTCTCATTTGTGATCCTCACATCACTCGGCCCTCAAGCTCTATTTTTCACGAAAAAGCCTTTTTCTCACTTTTTCTCTCAACGCACATCTCTCTATTCTTTAATCTCTCATTTTTTATCCCTCCCCTGGGTGGTTGATGGATAAACAGGAAGTTGCGGGTTCTTGCCCCTAGCATTCTGCTAGATTCTTTTCTTGTTCACAACAGTGAGTTTCTTCCACAGAGGGGCCGCGCTACAATTGGGTGTATAGCGAATCTGCGGCTGACATCGGTCGACGATGCTCTGCCGGGGAGTTTGGACATGTTAGATCTGTCCAGATGATGGAGTGGAATATCTTGCCCCAGTCCAGTTCGTGCTTCGCACTTGGCTTGATACCTCGTTGCTTGGAGGATGTTGAGAGCTTTCAGCCCTTTTGTTGTTAACCTCAGTTGTGCCCTCTTCTGGCAGGTAGAGTGCCCTTTCTGGCAAGTATGGTGGCAACGGGGAAAAGACAGGACACCTGACTCAACTGTGCCCCTAGTTCATTATTTTGACCATTTTTTGTTTTTTGGCTTTCTACTAAAACAATTTTGACCAATGTGAGAGTTAGATTAGCATACTTGTTCGATTTTTGATTTGAAATCATGCAAGTCAGGCTATGAGCACTGAAAATTTTCCTTTTTTGGGTCCAAGAAATGGTCCGGTTTTTGGAAAAGATGGAACAATTTTCGAGAGAATTAGTCAACCTTAGTAAAAATTCTCAAAAACTATTTTTGCAAACAGCCACTTGCTCAACGAGCATGAAACCTACTCCTGAGATGCACAACCTCGGATCCAAAGGAAAACTGCCTCGTGCTTGAAGAGAGCTGCATGGCAACGGAAAGTTGCCCCTTGTTTGAACGGCACGGCGGCGCATTGAATGGCAACGGAAAGTTGCCCCTTGTTTGAATGGCACCGCAGCGCATTGTAGTCAGTCTTCATGGTAATGATCACAACCGAACTCTCGGATACAGAGAAGGCGAGGACCATCAAAACCAATACATAGACACACTTGAATTGGAAGTGTTTATGGCTGGACTTCAGAATGAAGTTGCCTACGTATCCCAAACATGGGAGTCAAGCCTTACGTAGTTCGAGGTTAAGGTACACTCGGGTATTTAACCTCTCTCTTTTAGGTTCTAACTTTTGCCAAGGCGCCCGATGCGGGTTTTCGACCTTGCGAGCTTCTTTTTTTTTCTTTTTTCTTTTCATTCTTTTTCATCATTTTTTTCCTTCATTTCATTTCTTTTTCTTCTTTTTTTTTTTTTTTTCTTTTTTTTCTTCATTTCTCTTTTTGTTTTGTTCTTTTTCTTGCTCTAACTTTTGCCTGGGTCGCCCTTCCGGGTTTTCGACCCAGCGAGCCTCTCAAAGGGTAAAAGTGTAACAGGTCCATGCCAAATGGTTTTAAGATCCTGAAGTCATCTGAATCCAGGAAAATGACTGTTGTGTTGATTCGTAGAAGGATCCACCTTTGGCTCTTCGAGCACATCTAACATTTTTGCCCCTAGTTCGAGGGGTGCTTTTGATTTAGCTTCGCAAGCTTCTTCTGATGAGGTCTGATCTTCTTGATCTAACTTTGGTGCCTCTTGTTCGAGGGTTGCTTCAAATCTGGCCACACAGGCCTCACATCATGATTGACCTTTGAACGTTCTGAATCCAAGTCCAAGGTTTGAAAGCAAAGGGGTTGAGTCTCGAGGCCGAGAGCGATCCTAAGCTGCACAATCTCAAGAGCGATTCCACACATGTCTTCGCAGGACCGCGCAAAACATTTTTTGAAAGTTTTTAAGAAAGCGACAAATCGCTCGCGCTGAAGACAGTGTAGGACCAATCTGGATCAAAGCTAGGGTCCTTCTCAGTACTCACACTAACAAGCATGATTTCATTCATTAAGGGCTTAGCACGCCTCTCTTTCTCTCAATTTGATCAAAGTTTTGCAAATCCCGAGGAATTCCTCCCTCTTTGTTTTCACCGCAGTGTTCAAAAAGGTTTTGAAAAACTCAGGTCATTATAATGACTTCAAGGCACAAGAGAGCAGGTGGAATGCACTGCCATTTCATTCAAATCCCGGCACAACTAGCACACGGCAGAAGCAAACACAAGAGTGTGAAAATTACTGCTGTTTCAATCAAATCTGTTGGCACAACTGGCTCCTCGGCAGAAACAGACTCAAAAGAAAGCAAAGAGACAGACACAAAACAAGCGAGTGATGTTCGAGGTAACACCCCCGAAATCACCCGACTCTAACAAAACAGGACTGACTCGATACAACAAGACAAGACTGGCCCAATACCCAAGTCAGAAAGCAAAATTAACAGCATTTGTACATTGCTCAAAACAGTGCATGCCGTCCACCACATCTGAAGTAAACTGAACGCCGCCCGCAGGTGGTTCATCTCTTGATCACATCACATTATCCCCCAAGTTCACCGATCCAGTGTCGATAGACTTTGCAGGGTCTGGTGCGACGATAACTCCTTTATCAATCAGATCTTGTATTTCGTGGCGAAGACGGAAACAATTATCAGTGACATGGCCGACTTGCTGATGAAAGGCACAGTACTTGGCCGGATCATGGGAGGAGGAAGTCTATTGGCAGTGGCCGCAGCTCTAGGGGTTTCAGGTGCCCCTTTTTAATTAGGACCCTCAAGGCCGCTGATAGAGACATGTACAGTGGTGCGAACACCCTCTGGACTCGAGGTGGATGTTTTGAGGTTTGTGGAGTTTTGCTGGATGCACCAGCAAAGGGATTGGCAGGCGTTGACTGGGTTTGCTGATCTCTTCCAAGCACGGGATTAGGGCTGAAAGGAACATTCCTGGTATAAAGGCCCTTCTCCCGGCTCACCCCTTGATTCAAACTGCCCCCAACTTTAGTGGCGAAAGTGTCATCCACAGCCTCTGTAACAACCGCAAGGACTTGCTCTTTGTTCAGTCCTTCAGTTTTCAAAGCCTCAATATCCCACCGAAGGTGTTCATGGGGGCCAATGCCTGCCCCTACCTTGTTCTTTCCACTTGCTTCCACTTCGTCAAGGGATTGGCCTTTTTCCAATGCAACTTGTTCCAAGGTTAGGGAGCCTTTAGACACAAACTCCCTGGTACATGATACGGTCGATGATGGGGCCAAAACCCCAAAGGCTAGATCTGCCACAGTTCTCTGAAGGTCTTCAATCATTTTCATCAGCTCAGAAGTAGTGGGTTCATGGATTTGAGATGATTGGGGTTCAGATGCACCCATCATGCATAAGTCCATGCTTTTCGGGATAAACACCTCCGATTTGGATAAATTGGCTGGGGTGATGTATATGCTGGGGTCGTAAGGGACGGCCAATGTGTGGATTAAATTGAGATGTGGATGAGGTACTTGGTCATTGGGGTCTGAAGGTGGAGCTATCGTTCGGTTGTCAATGAGATTTTGGATCTCATGACGAAGACGAAAGCACATGTCAGTGTCATGGCCAGCTCGCTGATGGAAGGCACAGTAGTCAGCTGGGTTATGTGAGGGAGGGGTTTCTTTGGTAATGGTTGTGGCTCCAGTGGCTTCAGATACCCCTTTTTGATCAGGGTCATCAGGGCCGTTGACAGAGACATGTACAGTGGGGTAAACACCCTTTGGCCCTGAGGTGGGTATTTGGCTATTTGTGAGCTAGTTTCGGATGCACCGGTGAATGGGGTGGTCATTTTTTGTGTGGTGGTGGTGACCATGCCCATGTCTGAAGTTATAGCAGCTGTGTCACCACTGGTGGTCGCATCCGAACTGTGGGTAAATGCTCTCCTGGGTTGCTCTTTCTCCTGGTCAATAAGGCCCTGCTTCATAGCGTCCTCGATCTGTACCCCCATCTCGTGTAGGTCTGAAAAGGTGGGGAAGGGGAGCACAATCATCTTTTGCATAAGCTTGGGTTGGAGGTTGCGCACAACCATCCGAATCTGATCTTTGTCGGGAGGCCTTGTAGCCATCATCGAGGCCTTTGCTCTCCACCTCGCCACAAACTCTGAAAAACCCTCATTTGGCTCTTGGCGGGTGACTTCAAGATCACGAGTTGTGATCTCGATTTGTGTGTTGTAGGAGTATTGAGCAATAAAGGCCTCGGCCAGCTCTTCCTAGTTCCGTTTCACAGAGTCCTTCAACTTTGCATGCCAGATTGCGGCTATCCCAGACATGGTTCGGCCAAAGAGAGACAACTTCTGAACTGTGGTCAAACCCATTGGCTTCAAGATATCGGAAAACAGGTGGAGGTGCACCCTTGGGTCTCCAGAGCCGTCAAAGCGATCGATATGCGGCATTTTAAACCGCTCTGGCAAGGTAACTGCAGATTCAATATACCCGTCCTCTAAATCCGGGATGGGGTTCACTCCATGTGCTTGTCTGAACAACTCCTCCAGTTTATTGACCTTAAGTGCAGTTGGGTCAATCTTAAATTCAAAGGGCGTGTCCACTGGATTAGCCGGTGCTTTGGACAACTGAGGTGGGATTGGCAGTGGGACTGCCCCTGTCAGAACATCCGTACTTTCCTGGACGTGAGCTGCCTCTCTGGGTATTTGAACCATAGGTGGGGGTGGAGCTGGGTGCGAAGCAGACGCTCCGTCTTGTTGGGGTTGCTGTTGCTGCTGAAGCTCGGTGATTAAGTCTGCTTGTTGAGCCAGAACCTCTGCTTGGCGGGTGGTAAACTCTGCCCGACGAGCAGCATCCTGCTGCATGGCTTTCATACTGTCCTGGAGTTGGCGCACCGTCTCTTCCATACTGGACATATTATCCTGATCTAACTGAGCAACAGGTGTATCTGTGTCTGCAGTAGGCTCGGAAATCTCAACCCGACCGCTCAAAGATCACTGATCTGGTAGCTGTTGTACTGGTGGTCTGTGCCTGACTAGCCTTCTCTGGCCCTGATTACCCTTGAACTGAGTCTCTGACCTGACAAAGTCTATCAGCACAAATCCAATGTACCCGGGGGATAGTGGAGCCTTCTGAAGCTATGATTCCAGGACTACCTAGCAAAAGAGAAAACAGACAGCATCTCAACTCAACTTCACTGAAACGGATACGAGCAAAGCTGAACGACTGTATTCTATTACTGATCACTGTTCCCCGAAATCACTTCCCCAAATCTGAATCTGATACCCGTAGATATAACTGATTCTCAAAATACTGATACTGGTGCCCGCAGGCCGGATACCCAAACTTGCAAACTGATACACGCATTCCCTGTAGAGATACACTCTAAAAGCACATATCAAGTAAATGAGAGCCAAAAACACCCCTATGTTGGGGTAGGGTTTCCCTGTCCTATTTTGTCAGGAGCTAGGGTTTCACTACGCACACAGCGGTTTCAAACAACCTAATATCGGGTAAGCAACCTGTCCTAATTTGGAATGGTCACTATGGATTTCGAATATGCACTAGGTCAAATGGTCAAAAAGGGTGCCCCGGTAAAACCGGGGTTTGTGTTCCCATACTGGCAGAGCCCGCAACCGGTCAGCCTTATGGTCATGCCTTGACAAGACAAGCCTCCGGCAAACCACTCAGGAATAGCAGATGGCCAACACGGTGTCCTAGGCGCACCAATGCACATGCAATGCAAAGAGACACATAAATGAAGTCAAAACAGGATATCACGAGTTCGACTCAAGCTCTCTAAACTCCCCAGCAGAGTCGCCAGAAACTGTAACGAGTCCGCGAGGGAACTCACGGGTTACAGTTCGGACTCAATTTGTGTCACGGTTCTTAATCTTGAACCAAAGAGTCCAAATCCGGCAAATCATTTTGAGAAAACAGATTTTTGAAAGAAGTGCCAAACATGGACTGCTTTGCCAGATACAGAGTCGCCACCTAAATATTTTATTTTGGGAAATTTAGGAAACCCTGACTCGTTTGCCTAAGGCCACGTGTCCGTCATCACCAAAGTTGCCTCGGCTCGGGAACTTGGGTACGATTGGGGAAGGTCACTTCGTGAGCACCCCCGCTCACCCGATCAAAGATCGGCCTCTACTAACCATGATATCTAGTTTTGAAAACTTTGTGTGCTCTTATTCCGGTTATTAGCCTAGATTTACTATGTGATGCGCACAGCATACAAGTATAGACTGAGTCGTCTGAATTGGAACAAAACATTTCATGTTTGTTTGTGAAAATGGTTTGCTACTCGCAAGTAGGCTTAAAATGCGGATTTTGCCACCCTCAAGTGGGCTTTAGAAAATGTGGTTTTGCCACTATCTAGTGGGCTTAAAACTCACAGTTTTAATGCATTATTCCAATTTAGGTAATTCAACCTCCATCCACAGGCATTCAAGCAGTTATATCACATAAGCAGCTAGCCTCATGGCAATCACGCTATTATGGCAACACTCACACGCATGCGGTATGCTAAAGCATAAAAGCTTACCTAGTACTCCGTGCCAAAACAGAAACTAGTTAGTAATCATGCATGATCCTAGTTCATGTTAAAAATGGCTAATGCATCACATACAGGATGCAGCTAGAATAGGCTCGGCTATCCTAAAGATGGCATGTGAAATGCTGCAACTAACAAGTACTCAACTTGGAATTGAAATACAAGTGCAGTTAGCATGATGTGCCGAGCCCGATGCATGTAAGACAAATGTATGGATGCACTCATGCATAGCATAAGGTATGCTAATTTAAATATGCCCTAGTCTAACCAACATAAGCGGGTAAATAAAAGGGAAGAGAGACGTGAGGTTGGAAGACATACACACACTCACGCACACTTATTACAAATACGCCCTCACTCGGAGGGACCAAAAGAATATACAAATTTAATTAACCTACAAGCTAATTAAATGTTACAGACCACCTCATTAATTAACAAATTAATTAAACTACTGAAAGCAGTAAAAGGCCTCGGGAAGAGGGATGCACGCATGCTCGGATTGGCTTCACCCGGAAAACTCGCTGCCATAGCACTGTTGCCTCTGTTTCACACTGCCCTACCCCTCTGAAAATTGCCAAAGTCTCAGGATTGCTTCTTTTGACATTGGGAAGCATCACCGGCCAAGTAAAAACACCACCGGCCGAATGGGATGATCACCGGCCATCTTTGGAGATATCGGCCACAAATGTTTTGCCGGTCGGCACTGTACTTAGCCGACCGACCAAAACTTCCTGCAGAACCTGTAATTGACAGCAGCAGAGGGCAAGCAGTGTATGGCATGGAATTTTCAGACAAATGTATGCACGGACACACTCCCTATCATGCAATGGACTCAAGGGAGTATGGCCCTCGACCCTCGGGCCATCAATCACGCATTTCAATGCATGATGGCCCAAAAGCCAAGTTAGCAACTTTGATATCAAATGAAATGCAAGCACAAAACACATCAAAGGCCCCAACCTCTATCATGCTTGATCAAGAGGCAAGGGATGCATGCCAAATGCAACCTAAGCATGCGAGCTAAGTATGCAATATGAGTATGCGAACAAGCATGCAAGGCATGACGCAATGCAACAACATAACATGCACAACGCATTGTAACATGGCATACACAATGCAAGATGGGCTTACACCAATACAAGTTGACCTCAGCCACACTCACATAGGAGGCCATAAGATGAAAATGGGACAACTCGAGATGCGTGCACGCGTGCACGCAAACCGAGGACCGAACCTACGGCACGGAATGCCACACTAACAAGACATGGCAAGGACATGGTATATGGCATACTAGCATATAAATTTCAGAGGCAAAATGAGATGCAAAACAGCCCCAAAAGATGGCAAAATGACACCCGATGCATGGGACGAGTCCCGAAACATGAAATTAGGCATACGGAATGACCTATAGCTATGCATAATTTG
Source organism: Camellia japonica (assembly GCA_030407325.1). Lineage (NCBI taxonomy): Eukaryota > Viridiplantae > Streptophyta > Magnoliopsida > Ericales > Theaceae > Camellia > Camellia japonica. Next base: position 131,328,228 of record JAPPVO010000059.1, on the reverse strand, counting down.
AACATGAAGTGTAAATACAGAAGTAAGGCAGCCCCGAAACAAGCATATTTACAGTTTAAAGAAAGGCCAAACAGTGGGCACAAATAGGGCTAAATTAGCATGCAAAAACGGCCCCGAAAGCGAGATAATGAAGCAACTAACAAATTCTGGCCCCAAACAGAGAAGGGCCCTTCTACAATGTTGAAGAGGGGCCAAAAATATGATATTTTACAGTTTATGACAAACCACAAAAACAAACACAAGTATGGAAAAATTCTCATGCAAGAAAGGGGCCAAAAGATGGATATCAAAGCAAGTAGCACATGAAGGGTTCAAACAGTGATGAGTCATTCTACAATGTTGAAGAGGGGCTCAAAATAAGCCTATTTATAGTTTACAACATGCTTCAAAACAGATTACAAACAGGCCTAAAATGCTACACAAGAAATAGGCATATAAGAGGGATAATGAAGCAAGTGCAAAATGGAGGCCTCAAACAGTGAGAGGCCCTTAATGAAAGATGAAATAGAGCTCAAAAAAATGCTACTTTCAGTTATGGCTGGAGCTCAAATATACAAGCAAGAATGGCTAAGATAGGATACAAAAATGGGCTCAAAATAAGGGAAAAGGTACTCACCCTTGTAGACCAACCCTTAGCTGCCTTTTGGCTTGAGAAGTGGTGCCTCCTTGCCTCTGAGAAGACCCTCCAAGCTGCTGGAATGGAGGTGGTGGGGTGGTGCTAGGTGTTGTAGTGCAAAGGGCCAAGAGTAATGGACTTTTGAGCTTTGGAGAAGGGAGCTATGGAGGATATGGAGGAGAGTGTGTATATATATTAGATATATATCTATATATCTCTGGTTTTTTGCTCCACCAATGGAGGAGGAGAGCTCCTTATATAGGCAACACTAAGCTTCTAAGACAAGCTACAAAGGGTCAAAGGGGTCCAAGCTTCTAAGAGAAGCTATCCCAAAGGGTGCAAGCTTCTTGAGGAAGCTTGACCCTTTGTCAAAGCTTCCTCAAGAATCTTGATCAAAAGGGTGCAAAAGGTTGGATCAAAAGGGGTGCAAAGGCTCAAAATGGCCACACATGTGTATGGGGGGTCAGGTCTGTGCATTCCAGCTGGCACAGCTGGCATCCATTCAATCTGTAGAATACTCCGGAAGGTCGTCGGCTAGCAAACTTGGTCAGTCGGCCATCTTTTCTGGCCGGTCGGCCATCTATTTGGTCGGTCGGCCATTTGTTTTGGCCGGTCGGCAAGAAAAATGTGCTCTGCAGATCTAACTTCAAACGGGTATAACATATGAACTCCTTTTCAGGTCATTCTTGTGTCAAAATTGAAGCCCCGGAAGTAAGCTTTCCAATGGCACCAGCCTTGCATCAAAATTCCAACTGTTCAAAAAGTTATGCTTGTTTTGGTGAAGGATGCTCAGTTTCGGTCCAACCGGGATGATGCCCAACTTCAACCAATCATATCTCCGCCCTCCGAACTCGGATTTAAGAGATTCTTGAATGAAAAATGAAGCCCCGGAAGTCTTCTTTCCAATGGTGGTGGCCTCATAGATTAAATCCAAGTGTATAGACAAATAAGCTTGATTTAGCGAGGATTGCTCGTCCCTCTCTTGGCGATCCTTGCCGAACTTCTTCTCCAACCTGTTTTCTCCCCTCCTCTCCTCTTTTCTTCAACTTCAAACCCCTAAGTAAGGTGTTTTGAAAGATTTTTCAAAGATTTCATCTCTCTTTCATTCATTTCCAATTTGTCCTTGCTCGGTTTACCGAAAAGCGCATCATTTGACAAAAATGTGAGCCTCGGAACATTGTAGAAACTTTATTTCAAAAATATTTTGAAAGAGAGGGTTTTAAAGTCTAACAAACCATTCAAAATAGCTTTGGTCCAAAATGGGGTGTGAAGTTGAGATTTGTCTCTCTCATTGCCGAAGAAAATGAACCTGCGCCCTGCACATCTTTCTCCACCAAGTAACCCATCAGTAGCACCCAAGTCTTAAGGGCGGTCAAAAATGGGGTGTCTACAGCGTTCCAATGGCTCATTCGAGAAGCCTTTGGCATCGTACACATTGTCCCCGGTAGAGAGACAAGGTTTTTGTGATTTCTTAAGTACCCTGATTGCTATGCCTGATTGCTATGCAGCAAATATATCCAACTGTGTCACCCCTCATGGTGGAAAATTATCTAGCCTCAAAACTCATGACTGTCATGTCCTTCTACAACGACTACTTCCAATTGGGATGCGTGAATACCTTTCCAAGGAGATTGGGACCACACTTTTTGAGTTAGGAAATTTATTCAAACATTTGTACTCCAAGACATTGAGGGTGAATGATTTGGAGAAAATGGAGGAACAAGTCGTACTTATACTTTATAAGCTTGAGAAGATTTTTCCTTTTGCGTTTTTTGATGTCATGGTCCACTTGGCAATTCATTTGCCTCACAAGGCTATGCTTGGAGGGCCTGTGCAATATCAATGGATGCATTCCATTGAGAGGTAATACCACGAGTTCTCGAACATCCCAATTTATATATAGAAGATACTGTAAACATTAACATTCAAATCATATTGCCATGTAGGATGCTCGGACTTCTGAAAGGATTTGTTCGCAATAAAGCTCGGCCAGAAGGTTCCATTACGGAGGCTTACATTTCAAAAGAGTGTACGACGTTTTGTTCAATGTATTTAGACGGCATTGAAACGGTGTTTAATCGGGAAGAAAGGAACTATGACGGGGGTGACAATGGCCCGGGGTTAGCGGTTTTCACTCAAAATGTTCATCCGTTTGGTCTACTAACAAGGGAAACTGATGTGTCTGTAGTCGACCGTAAAACGACTCATTGGTTTGTCCTACACAACAGCTTAGAAGTGGAAGAATATCTAGAGTACGACTTGAACCTGTGACGTACTATATGTGACATATATGCTTTTTTCTAGTAATCATTCTTCAAATTACTTATGAATAACATTGTCCTACGTAGGGAACATAAGATGTTGTTGCAACAACAACAACACAGAAGTGCATGCAACATTGCCAATATACAATGCAAAGAATTTCCTAAATGGTTCAAAAATCGCGTATGCTATAATTCCTTATAGTGTAGTTTACACATGAAGTTAAGTTATGTCAAAAATAACATGACACTTTTTTAACCAATTGCAGTACAAAAAGTCACCCGAAGCAACCGATGAGATGTGGTCACTGGCAAATGGTCCTAACAGCTTAGTGAACATATATTCGGGATGCATTTGTAATGGCGTCCGATTCCATGCTCACGACCGTGACAACCGTCGTAAAACTCAAAATAGTGGATTGGTAGTGGAAGGGAACCATGAAGGCCAATTGATAAAGTTCTACGGCTACATTTGAAAAGTTTGGGAAATGACATATTTGTTTAGGCATCGTGTTGTTTTGTTCCAATGTGAATGGTATAACACCGGTAGTAACAGAACTTTCCGTGTTGAACCACATTTGACTACTATTGATGTAAGAAGTCGATGGTATAAAGATGACCCGTTTGTGTTACTAAGTCAAGTGCAACAAGTTTTCTACGTGCATGACACGAAGTTAAGTGCCAATTGGAGAGTAGGAGAAAAGTTTCAACATCGAAGAATTTGGGATATGCCCGAGGTGGATATGCCACAACCTGATGATGTGTTCGAACAAGATGAAAACACTGATGTTGTACCAACTGAGCCTATGGATGAAGAATAAAAACACTTTTGCCGACTAAAAATTTAGTAGCAAAAAATGTGGGAGTTTAGGCGACTAAATATTTAGTAGCTAAAACAAAAACTATTTGCCGACTAAAATTTTAGTAGCAAAAAATGTGGGACATTAGGCGACTAAATCTTTAGTAGCCAAAACACAAGTATTTACTTTAGGCGACTAATATATTTAGTAGCTAAAAACTTTTTCCGCGACTAAATGTTTAGTTGTTAACAATAATTGAAGCTTTTGGCGACAAAAATATTGGTCGCCGAAAATGTGTTATTTAATTTTATTTCCAATCTTTTGGCGGCTAAAAATTTAGTCAGAAATTTAATACATTTAGAGACTAAAATAATTTTAGTCACCAATTAGCTTTTCCGACAATTCTTCCGCTACTAATTTTGCGACCAAATAATTTAGTTGCTAAAGCCCTTTGACGACTAAAAATTGACTTTTGGCAACTAAAAATTTAGTCACCAAAAGTGAAAATTCTTGTAGTGCTAGTGTTAATTATGAAAATTTTTACAATAAACATCTCAAAAAATAGAATATACTAACAAGTGTTACCTGCTATGCTTGGTGCAAAGCAGCAGTGTATGCTACAAAGATGAAATGATGATGTCAGACTATAATTGGAAACAATGGCTTCATTTGAGAAGTTGGTTCACCTTCCGAGGTTTTGGTTAATTTGAGTTAAAAAGTCTCGTTTAGGTTAAATTTTATTTAATTTTTTTTATTTTTATAAGAAAAATAAAATAATTATATTTTAGATGTGACATTTTATTTTATTAATTTCTTAACTTATTTTATCTTTGAAAAAATTAGTCTAAGGTCCCTCTCTCATTTTTTGTAATGGAAGAGATTCACAATATTATTTTATAATATCTAAAGTCCCTCAACTCTATACTCATATGTCACAAAGAAATTTGACTCTCTCAAATCAAACCTCATCTCTCTCTCTCTCTACCATCTCTATTTCATCTCTCTCTCTCTCTCTCTCTCTCTAAATCCAAACCTCACTTCAAGACTTCAATCCAAACCCAAACCCAGATTCAGAATCCCCCAAGTCAGAGACCCATCAAAATTCTCAACAAACTCATTTCTCAAAAGAAGATTCAAGGAGTCTAGATGAGGTCTACCATCATTACGTGAATAGTAACAAGCCAATCCGAAGCCACTTGCGCCGTTGAAAAAGGCATGGAACAAACCCAAATCATGTGTGACCTCCACGGACTAGCCGAAGAATATGTCGACGACGACGCAGAGAAGGGGAAAGCCGGTGTGGATAAGATCTAAGAGAAAGGATGTGAAGGCGGGTTTGAGAGAAGTGGAGGTTTCGAGGAGTTGGATGACAAGGGTGTAAGGGAGGACGTCGGTGTTCTCGAAGTCGAAAGGAAGGCCATAGTCGGAGCTGTTGAAAGGGATTTCAAGAAGGCGGATGGAAGAAGTGGGTGGGATTAATTGTCGAAGTTTGATGATGTTGAGTGTAGTGTTCACAAATATTACATTGTAGCCTCTTTGCTCTATTTGCAGAGCTAAGGTTAAGACGGGTGTTAAGTGGCCTTGTGCCATGAACGGGTACATCACTATGTTTTCCTTGCATTCTGCCATTTTTTTCTTTTTTCTTTCTCAGGAAAGTGATGGAGAAAGGTGAGAAAGAGGGTTACAGTGAACAGGTTGATACGAAGGCTGATGATTTCATCAACAGGTTTAGGCAACAGTTGAAGTTGCAGAGTTAGGAATTTCTCTGGGAAGTCTAGAATTTCTCTAAAGAGTGGGAAATCCAGAGAAATTTCTCCCATAATTTCTCTAGAGAAAGAAGATAATGAAGCTTTGTGTTAGGAATTTCTCTGGGAATCTAGAATTTCTCTGGAGAGTGGGAAATCTAGATAAATTCCTCAAAGATTTCTCTGGAGAAAGAAGATGATGAAAGTTTGAGTTAGAAATTTCTCTGGGAATCAATGTGACTTCCATTTACCTTCCATTTCCATCTACAAAAAGAGAGAGAGAAAAAGAGTTTATTTTTTCTTGTCATCTATATATGTAGAGTACGATGGTAGATTGGACTTGGATTTACTTAAAAGCTATATGGTTGTTGTTGTTGAACGCAGAGAAAATGATAGACAAATTAGAGAAAATTATAAGTAAATCGGAGAAAATTTCTATGGTTTCTCTAGATTGATTTGAGGGACATTAGACATTATAAAAATATTAAATATCCTTTATATTATAAAATCTTAATACTATAGAACCTAAAAAAAATTCCCCTTTATCTTTTTGTAACTATTTTAACTTTTTAACTCCTAACTTTTACCTGCCAAAGGAGGGCAATATGCAACTGTTGTGCCTACTAGTTACTTTCTATTCACATTATTATTTTTATATTTTTTGATAAAAATTAAAAAAATTCTTTTCAAATATATTAATTTTTTTCATCTTATATTTTAATCAATAAAAACCTAAAAGCCACTTACCAAGAGAGGGGTCAGACGGTTCAAAAAATTGAAATTCAATTTTTATATAAGATCTACTTTTTAAAAATGCGAGATGTCATGTTATAAACTCTTAACTCGAACAAAAAATAAAACAAAAACAAAACAAAACAAAAAAACTCATAACTCAATCCACGTTCATTCAACATTTTACTGTACATAAGCATAAGGATGGTCTCCAAAATTTAATTAATACCGTGTAATAACTTTAAAATAAAATAAAAAAATGAATTGGGGCCGTATTAAAAATTCATTGTAAAGTACCTATTAAAAAAAATATTGCAAAAAAAAAAAAAATGTCTACTTGACGGCATCAAATCATATTATGACTAATAAGTTGACTTTTTTTTTTGCTTATTATGAAAAGACATGTAAAAAAATATAGAGGTGATATGACACAAATAATTCAATAAGCATATAAGTTTCTTATTTATGGTGTTAACGAATGAGTTCTAAATAATAAAAAAAAATTAAATTTTTACCTGAGAAAAATTATTGATCTCTTATATAAATTTTTTATAATTTTTAAATTAACCACTTATAAAGTTTATAAGCTCTAATTACTTTGAGTAATATTTAAATAATCAACAATGATAGGTGACTCGAAAAAACATGGCTCGAATGGCTTAAAACGACGTCATTTTAGGTGTAAAACGAAATCGTTTTAACATATTCGAGCCATTCGAGTCACAGAATTCGGCCCACCAAACATTTTTCTTAAATAATTATATCGGCAGTGAGAAGTGAGTGGCATGCCTAATTAAAAGAATTACTTATCTTTTATTGTTTTATGCGATAATTGATGATCGTTAGTTTGACATATCTCTTCTCCCTACATGCTTTCTAGCCCTTATTGAATTTTTATTTTATATATTTTTTTTTCTAGTTTTCAAGTATGGATTATTTAGTAAAAAATGTCATTAGCATGTAATCTTTGCCATACCAATAACTTAAGATATATGAGGATGATCCAATAAGCATAATCCCATAAGTATTATCAAGAAATAAAAACAAAGAAGAAAAAGAATAAGAAAAGTTCTATTCTTCAGTCTCCCTTGAGATCACCTTTCCAACAATATTTAACGTACGTGAGACAGTGTTACATATATCTTGAGATTTTACGAATATATATATATGTATATAACTTAACGTTTTGTGTGACTAAAATATGGGGAAGTTACGCCTCAATCCCATAATTTAAAATTTTTTATGGATTGATGGAAAAATTTTAAGGCTCTATTTGGTTTAGTTTTGAAATTATGATTTGAGTGTGGAGTTGTGATTTAATTGTGAAATTGTGAATTGAATTTTGAAAAGAGAAAATCTGTTTGGTTATGAGTTTTGAAAAGTGTTTTGAGTTTTGAGTTGTATTTTGAGTTTTAAGTTTTTAGATTTTAAAATTTTTTGAATTTTATTTTTTTTAATATTAAAAAATGTTTGAGAAATTTTTTATTTTAAATATATAATTTTTATTTAAATATTTTATTTTATTTTGTAAATATTTTAATTTTAATATGTTAAATTCAAAACACAATTCCACACTCAAATCGTAACTTACATAACTCAAAACTCAATTCAAAAATTATTTTCAAAACTCATAACTAAACACATAACTCGAGTTTCCACGTTACTTTTAAAACTCCACACTCAAATCGTAACCAAACACCTAACAAAAGAATCAAAATATTTAAAAATATATTTATAAAATAAAATAAAAATTATATTTAAAATAAAAAACTAATTTTTTTGAAAAAAATTTAATATTTAAAAAATATAGCATACAAATGTATAAAATATAGAACACATTAAAATAAATAAATAAATATTTAAAATATAAAATATTTACCCTAACATGGTTTTTCTAACATGATTTTTCTTTTTATCTGAGATATCGTTCATCAATTCAGCAGCAGTCGAGAGTTGAGGTCCTTTCACAAGCAAAAGTCTCTCTTTTTATTTACGAGTTGCAATAATTCAAAATATACGGCTTCCTTTGGGAAAATGGTTGGGTTGGGTTGGATTTAGTGTTATTTTAGTCACAAAAAGATAAAATAGGCTTTTTAACTTAATAAAATAAAATATCACATCCAGTCTATAATCATTATATTCTTTCTCTTACAAAAAGTTAAAAAAAGTCAAAAAACTCTTCCCAAACGAAACTTTTTAGCCTCAGGTTAAAATAACCAAAAGGCCAACCCACTTTCCAAACAAACTCATAGAATGTATTCAGTGTGTTTAGTTTTAATTTTCTGAATTTAGTTTTCTAAAAATTGAGTTATTTATTTTTTTGATTTTTTGTGAATATTTTTTAAATTTTAAGCAATTTTTTAATTTTTTTAGATGTACCTTACTTAAATGTATCTAAATAGTAAAATACGAAAAATATATTGAATTTTCATTTTTTTTATTGTATTTTTTGGTATTTAGAATATTTTTTAAAGATTTTTTTTCACAAATATTATACTTTTTAAGTATATTTATGTTAGATGTGTTTAAAAATTAAAATAAATTGCTTAAAATATTTAAAAAATTCATTAAAAATATTAAAACACTAAAAATAAAAAAATAGAATTTTCTGAAAATTATTTTTTAAAAATCAAAGCCAAACAAACTAATTTTTTTTATTTTTTATTTTATGATGTACTGAAAGTGTGAGAGACGCTTGGTGGTTGATACTCAAAAGATTAAAAAAATAAATAACAATAACAATAAAGGTAAATTACACTTACCATCCTAAAGTTTGGATTTAATACTTAGGGCCATTTGGAGAATATGAGTTAAAAGTTAATTTTTAATTCATTTTGGGTTATATCATCTTTCACATAAAATAATGAAAAAAGTTAAAACAAAATTAAAAAATCAATTTTTAACCGTCTTCAAAAACATCTCATATTACTTTTTGATGTTTCAGAAATTATACTAATTTCTCTGTCATTGTAATTATTTAAATGGAATAAAAATATTAAACTCATATTCTCTCTCTTTTCTTACTTTACTTTACTTCATTTATTTTTTTTTCTTTTTGTTACTTTACTTTTTTTTTCTAATATAATTTTTTTTATTTTTTTATTAAGAATTATTATTTTTTATATAAATAGAAATTTATGAAATGAAATTATTAATCACAGATATGGAAATATGATTTCTAAAATATCAAGATGAAATATAATTGAATCAAATTAGTGATTATGAAACGCTTGTCATTGTTGTGGGCCACCGTGAACCGTACAGTTGAAATATTATTTGGTAGTCCCTGGATCACGACATGAGATTTGATCCCATTAATTGCAATTAGTCAAATAAAAAATATTAAATCTAAGGTGGACTCCAATAAAATAAAATAAAACTAAATACTTTCTATGGAGTAATTTGAGAATTCAGTAAAAAAGTCACAAAAAAATAACAAAAAAAGTCTTAACTTTTTTAAAAAAGTTAACCAAAAAAATCAAAAATTCACAAAATTAACTTTTTACCAACTTCTCAAAACATTTTATATAGCAATTTGTAATTATATTTTAATTTAAAACAGTAAATATTAATCTCAATAAAGTAATTACCAACAAATTGACATAACTATTGAATGAGAAAAAAAATCATAATTGAAGTATCTCCAATTGTGATTAAAAAACAATGGGCTAAGACCACGAAACAATTCACTAAGGATTCGTTTGGGAAGGGCTTTTTGATTTTTTTGACTTTTTGTGAGAGAAATAATATAATGATTATGGGTTGAATGTGATGTTTTGTCTTCTTGGGCTAAAAATTTATTTTGTTTTTTTTGACTAAAATAGCCCCAAACCCACCCAACCCATTTTTCCCAAACGAAGCCTAAGAAGACAAAAAGAAATTACATATGAGTACCCTTAATTATCTAATGAATCTACGTTCGAATTGAACTAAACCTGATGCGTCTCTTCTACTACTGTTTTCACATCGAAACTGTTAGGTTTTTATTCTTGGCAATCCCGTTTGACAAAACTCTTTTGAGTTGTAATTTTATTCGCATTTTTATTTCAGTGAGGCTATGAGTTTATTAGATACGAATCCAACCCGAATCGAGTTTTGCGGAGAAGTTTGTGATGTTAATGCTTTCAAGATTGCCACTTCGCTGATTATTACGGGGGTCGAGCTGCCCGGTCAGCTCGCGGCCGAAGCAAAATTCAAAATTGCATTGAAAATTGCATATCAGCCGTTGCTCGCTCGAGCCAAGGAGTGCTCGCTCGAGCTAAGACTTTCTCGCTCGAGCCAAGGAATGCTCGCTCGAGCGAAGGATTGCGTCCATACAAAAACCTGAAGAAGTGAATTCCTCGCTCGAGCCAAGGATCCGTCGCTCGAGCCAAGGCACTAGTAGAAATCATGAAAATTACTCTCCTCGCTCGAGCCAGGAAAGCTTCGCTCGAGCGAGCCTCAGAATCCGGATTTCTCAAGGAGTTTGTTTTCTTCCCAATCTTGGATTACTTTTGGTTCTCTATAAATACTTGGTTTTCTCCCAAAACTAAGTAATTGATTGAAGTCCTCCAGATCTTCTTTTTGGTTCTTAAAGGTTTATATCTGGGGATATTTTGTTATTTTTTCTTTGATGTTTTATTGAGTATTCAACTCATGGTTTAAAGAGAGTACATCAAAGGTTTGTTTGTGATACACAAAAGAGAGTTGTTCTTCAGTTGTGAATTCTGAAGAATTCGAGCCTGAAGCTTTGGAGGGAATCCGGAGTGGCTCATCAGAAAGACAGTTCCGTGCTGAAGATGGCGTTGGAAGAGACACATAGAGGTTGGTTCAATTAGGCGTTGTGAATTCGCTAGATAATTGAGAGTGATACCTGTGTAATTCCTTTATATCTTCTTAGTGGATTGTTCTTGTGGCTGTTGCCCGTGGTTTTTTGATCACAATTGGAAGGTGTCCAATTGTGATTTTTCCACGTAAAATCTTTGTGTCTCTTTCTCTTGATTGTTTGATTGGGATTGTTATATTCTGCTTAAAATTGATACATAATCACAAATCAATATCTAGGAGGTTTCTAGATTTTTCAGAAACTGATTTACCCAACGTTGAATCATAACACCGATGTCGAATCCACTACGATGAACCACTCTTAAATCCATCAAAGTCTCAGGCTCAAGTTTTTCGAAATTCACTGAAGAGCACCTCTCTCTTTATGTAGATAAACAAACAAAATTAACCCTTAATATTTATTAATATGTAATTCGTTGATCAATTGATCACCTTCTATACATTAATGAAATTAATGTAAAAACACCCTCCAATATAGAGCACTTTGTATTTTACTCATTTTTGAAAATCTGGACAGGTTAAACCCTAAAAATAGCAAACAGTGCACTTTATAATAAACAGAGCTGCGAAAACTGCCTGAGCACACACTTCACCGATCGAGCGGTGTGAGTAAAGGCGGTGCAAAACATATTGGTCAACCATTCGAGCGCAACATCCACTGTTTGAGCGATGAAACAAAATTATCAAAAGTTCAATTTGCAGGCATAGATACTGGATGATTCATTTTATCACTCGAGCACAAGAAAGACTGCTCGAGCGGTCAAACCACTTTAACTTCTTGTTCACTTCGGGGGTAAGAAAGACTGCTCGATCCCCGTACATAGTCAGCGAAGTGGCAAATCAGGAATACTCAAAATATGAAATGTCAGTACAAACTCCTCTACACAACCACAATTCAGGTTTCGTATCTAAACACTCACAATTTCATTGAAACAAAGAAAAGAATAAACTTACAATTAAAATTTTTTTTGTCAAATAAGATTATCTTATGTATGGTCAAAAATTACAAATAAGAGAAGGGATAATAATTACAAAAATAAAGGTGCTATCAGCGAATGTGCCTTGATGCAAATAAATTCATAATTTCACTTACAGAAGAACAAAATTCGCGCCCTTTCATATTTTTGTAACTACTCTCATTTATTTTTTACTGATTAGGCAGTGATGCCCACCACTTTACACTACAAAAAATTCGCTTTTTTGCGACGGTAAAATACCGTCGCCAATACCCAAAAAGCCGTCTCAAAAGTTTTTTTGTGACGGTAAATAGCTTTTAGCGACGGTAATAAGGGGGTCGCAAAAAAAGGGGTAGCTAAAGGTCTTTAGCGACGGTAAGACGCCGTCACAAAATATTGGCGACGGCAAAAATGCCTTTTAGCGACGGCAAAATACTGTCGCAATTAATGTGTAAAAATCCGAAGTTTTTGAGACGGCATTAAAATACCGTCGCTAATATGGTTATTTGCGACGGTAAAATACCGTCGCAAAAGGGTTTATTTGAGACAGTAAAAATACCGTCGCTAAAATGGTTATTTGCGACGGGTTTAATACCGTTGTTAATACTGTTATTTGCGACAGAAAAATGTGCCGTCTCTAAAAATATTATTTGCGACGGTGAAAATACCGTCGCTAAAGGCCTTTTGTTAATATTGCCAATATCATTGGCGACGGCTACGCTACCGTCGCAAAAACCTGGTTCTAACAAAAATGCTGCAATAAAATTATTAAAAATATGCAAATTACCTGTATTAAATAAAAATAGCTAAAAAAATCGATAATTATATAATAATATAAAAATTCCTATATATAAATAAAATTTCATCCATAATTAAATTACTCTTCTATTCATAACAACACATCATCAAAATTATCCAACCACATAATTTTGCATAATACATACATAATGTTGTTCACAAATCTAAATAACGTAAATCAAAAATAAAAATTTTCTTCATAATTCTTCCGTGGGTTAAAAAAACAAAAGTTTGTCGCAATCTTCACACGGCTGCATTCCACAAGAAGCAAACTGCTACTCAGGAAATATCTGAAAATAAAAAATAAAAATAATTAATGACAATATAATTATGTGTTAATATTTTAATTACAAAAAAACATAAAAAATTAATTACTATATAATTACGAAGATAGTTAAGTAAATAATTTTGGCTAGATAGAAATCCGACCCTAACTTCCAAACCGGAAACCCGATTCGAGTCTCGTCTTCTCCTACGAGTCTCTCGTGCCTAGGCGATCATGTATGCCAAGTTTCGTGCTAAACCGACCCCTTTTGGTGATTTTGGAGCGTCAACACCTTGAATTCAAGTTTTTTAAGGAACTAGTTTGCCTAGACCGAAATACGGCTCTAACTCCCAAACCGGGAAACCGATTGGAGTCCCGTCTTCTCCCACAAGTCTCTCGTGCCTAGGCGGTCGTGTGTGCCAAGTTTCGTGCCAATCCGACCCCGTTTGGTGATTTTGGGGCGTCAACACCTCGAATTTAAGTTTCTTAAGGAACTAGTTTGCCTAAACCGAAATATGGCTCTAACTCCCAAACTGGGAACCCAATTCGAGTCCCGTCTTCTCCAACAAGTCTCTCGTGCCTAGGCGGTCGTGTGTGCCAAGTTTCGTATCAATCCGACCCCGTTTGGTGATTTTGGGCCGTCAACACCTCGAATTCAAGTTTCTTAAGGAACTAGTTTGCCTAAACCGAAATATGGCTCTAACTCCCAAACCAGGAACCCGATTGGAGTCCCGTCTTCTCCCACAAGTTTCTCGTGCCTAGGCGGTCGTGTGTGCCAAGTTTCGTGCCAATCCGACCCCGTTTGGTGATTTTGGGACGTCAACACCTCGAATTTAAGTTTCTTAAGAAACTAGTTTGCCTAAACCGAAATACGGCTCTAACTCCCAAACCGGGAACCCGATTGGAGTTCCGTCTTCTCCCACAAGTCTCTCGTGCCTAGGCGGTCGTGTGTGCCAAGTTCCATGCTAAACCGACCCCTTTTGGTGATTTTGGGACGTTAACACTTCGAATTCAAGTTTCTTAAAAAACTAGTTTGCCTAGAGTGAAATCTGTCTCTAACTCCTAATCCGGGAACCCGATTGGAGTTCCGTCTTCTCTCACAAGTCTCTCGTGCCTAGGCGGTCGTGTGTGCCAAGTTTCGTGCCAATCCGACCCCGTTGGGTGATTTTGGGGCGTCAACACCTCGAATTTAAGTTTCTTAAGGAACTAGTTTGCCTAAACCGAAATACGGCTCTAACTCCCAAACCGGGAACCCGATTGGAGTTCCGTCTTCTCCCACAAGTCTCTCGTGCCTCGGCGGTCGTGTGTGCCAAGTTTCGTGCTAAACCGACCCCTTTTGGTGATTTTGAGGCGTTAACACCTCGAATTCAAGTTTCTTAAAGAACTAGTTTGCCTAGAGGGAAATTCGTCTCTAACTCCTAATCCGAGAACCCGATTGGAGTCCCGTCTTCTCCCATAAGTCTCTCGTGCCTAGGCGGTCGTGTATGCCAAGTTTCGTGCCAATCCGACCCCGTTTGGTGATTTTGGGGCGTCAACACCTCGAATTTAAATTTCTTAAGGAACTAGTTTGCCTAAACCGAAATACGGCTCTAACTCCCAAACCGGGAACCCGATTGGAGTAGAAACTACCTGCATTTTAAACAGCACTATGAGCAGAAAAATAAAACCAAAGAAGTCAAATAAAATAAACAATACAAAGAAACAACCAGATAAACCATGAACCTCGAGCAACTAAGGTAAAAAAAAAAATTCTTTAGTTTTTACATAATGCTCTAGACTAATTGCGTAACAAAAAAATTTATGAGTCTAACATGCATACTAGCTCACCTATGTTAAATAACTAAAAAATAAAAAATAACCCATTTGAATTATATTATAATTTTTCATATTTTGAAATAATATGTAAATAATATCATGTAATACTTTAATAAAATTTAATTAATTTTTCAAAAAATACGGAGCATAGAGATGCAAAAACTGTACCACATATGCCAGTAGGGTGTTAAGGTAAAGGGTTAGAAAACACAGTATATAGTATATACCAACCCATTCTCTTCAAAGGACTTTTCTAATGGGGGGTGCGGAGACAGAGGAAGGAATATCTTTAGGCAAACATGGTTAAAAAACAAAAGAATAAAGAGAGTTGTTAAAAGTCTACATCAAAAAGCAAAGAAACAAAGAAAGTTCAACATATAGGTGGATGATGGTGCAAAGACAATTGACGAAGACCCAGATCAATGTCTAGAAAAATGTTAGATTCAGTACAGGACCGTGGGTGGCAATTGGAAAGTGCAAAGATGAAACATAACATCAATAGAGGATATAAACAACCTAGATGATATCAATATATCACAAAATATAGATATCGTTTGGGGAGAAATCCAGATTCAGAAATTAAAATCATAATAAAATATATCAATAAATCAAAATATCAATGTCTAAAAAATACATAGATAACTACATATCAATCTCTGAAGAATATGGATATATCAATTGATATTATAAACTTCCCAACCTTAAAGTGGGAATCAAATTGAAGAATGGAAAGGATTGAAGGTGCCTCGTCACTCGTTCACAGTCTTGCCTCGTCACTCGTCGTTCGCAGTCGTTCACCCTCGTTCTTGCCTCGTCGCTCGTCGTTCACAGTCGTTCGTCACTCGTCGTTCACAGTCACTGCCTCGTCACTCCGGCGAAGGCCGTCGTTCACCCTCGTCAATCTGCGAATGCTGTCATTCACCCTCCTTCACCCCGGCACTGAATGATTTTCATTTCAGGATTTTGTTGATTCTGGGATTCGGATTTTGGGGGTTTTGGTTTGGTGAGTTTAGGGATTTTGATTTGGGGGTTTTGGTTTGGTGAGTTTAGGGATTGGGATTTTGGGGATTTTAGGATGACCGCGAATGGGAGAAATCCCCGTGAATGGGAGAAATGAGCGGGATGTGAATTTTTTTTTTTTTTTTGCGACGGAATATATACCACCGTCGCAAATGATACTTGATTAACAAATTAAAACGACGTCGTTTTACAATTTTTTTTTTTGCGACAGGCTTATGCCGTCACAAATGGTCCACCATTTGCGACCGCAACTCTTTATCGTCGCTAAATAATACTTTTTGCGACGGTATACGTGCGTCGCAAATGCTCCTGCATTTTTCGGTGAAATTTATTAGCGACGGAGGTAAACCCCGTCGCAAAAGGCCATTTTCGTCGACGATAGATAAACGCCGTCGCAAAAATACTTTTTTGGCGACGGCAACTACACTGCGTCGCAAAAACTCATTTTTTGCGACGGCAGGTGCCCCGTCGCAAAAGCCTCCGTGTTATATAACAGATTTTCTTGTAGTGCTATGATGGTGTTTAAAAAATATAAAAATAATAATTGTTAATTAGTCTGATATGATTAGAGGTAAAAAAAGGCACGAGTTTGGATACCTCAAAATGAGTTATGCATAAAATAACATCTTGAATCTACCTATGAATAAACAGGTTTAAGTGAATTGAATAAAATTAGATAAGAAAAATGAACTTGGTCAGTTTTTTTACATTTTATTTTTTCCCCCCAATAAGTAGTGGATTGAAATGGGGGATGTGGTGGTGAGGTGGAGGGTAACGCAACTAATTTAAACTCAATTTTAATAAAATTTGCAAGATGCAACTCATTTATGATAGATTTAAACGAGCTTTAAATTAATTTTATTTAATAAATTCATAATTTCCAGTGAATTTGTCACTTTTTATTCCATTTTCTAAACAGCAATGTTAGATATCAATGAAAAACTTTTCATGAAAATAATCATGAAAGCTTTGTGACCCTTGGATTACACTTAGAATAAAGCATCACACACTAATCAAGGTAATCCCAGGATCATAAATTTTTCATGATCATTTTCATGAAAAAATTTTAATGATTCCTAACTTTTTCCATTTTCTAAATATCATCAAGTGGCGCTGATGGGCAAACAAATAATTTTTCCCTCATAACTTGATACATTGAGTTCAGTAGTACATATTAAGAATTTTATTTTTTTTTTATAAAATTTTACCAAGAACCATTTTAATTATTGATTCATGCTTTTTTTTTTTTTTTTTTGGGGGGGGGGGGTACAAAAACCCTACAATATACCTAAATTACATTAATCGTTTGTGTGCTTTATTGTGTAATTTGTGTCTCTGTAATTTTATTTAACTCAATTTTGACATTTAATTTATAATTTATCTCAATTTGATTTAATTAATTATAGCAATTAACGCTTTTCAATGACAAATACACACGTGAGTAGCACGTGTCATGCTTTTAGGATAAAATTACAAACTTACTTAACTTAATGAGTTAATCTCAATGAACTTAGTAACAATTTTTCATAAAAAAAACTCTAAACAGCGTTGTTAATTTGACCACAGTGACACTTAATTAAAAATTAAAAATTAAAATTGACACAACTAGAAATATAAAAACCAAAGTAATACAATATCAAAATATAAAATCTAACTATTTAATTTGCTTTAAATTTCTTTTTGGGGGGTAAATAAGTGGGGCAATGTTGTGGTATGCAAGCTATCATATTTGTGAGGTTGATTGTTATAAATGTCATTACTCAATTTTATGAGAGTTATAATTTAAAAAAAAAAAAAAAAAAAGAGTTATAATCAAACACAATATAAAATATAATTAAAGAGTTTTTAGATCATAATCAAAATATTGTCATACCAAATATTATAATGAATTATAACTGATATCATAATATGTATATATATATATAAGCAAATCATAACTCATAACTAAATACTATAAAATTGTAAGCAGGGTATCTATAATTTTCCATAAGGGGCCTTGTGCAATTCAAATTATATGTGTCCTTGCTAAAATTAAGGATATGATTTAGGCAATACCCTTAATTATGTAATTCTTTAATTATGTAATTTCTTATCAATTCCTTAGTTATAGGATATTTCTATAATCTTTTATTCTTTCCTTGTTAATATTTGTACTATATAGTACAACTATGGTGAATGAAGAGACTCAGAAAATTATTCCACAATTGTGTTTGTTGATATGGTATCAGAGCCTGCTTCAATATTCTTTTCTTAACCTTAGGAATTGAAGTAGGTCTTGTATTCACAATTGTTCTAGTTTTTTTTGTTCATATCATTTTGCTGAAAATTTTTCTTTTAGTGCCATCATGACTGAAGTAGGTGGTGCTAAATCACTAACGAAGACCGAGTCTGGTCTACATTTGCTAGAAACTTCCTCTCTCATCACTCTGGAATGGCTTGACGGTACCAATTATGTGGAGTGGTCTTTGAAAGCCCGAAATAAAATCCGTGGGAGAAAACATTGGGGTTATATTTTGGGTACCAAAGCTATTCCATTAAATAAAAAAGTCAGAAGAGTATGAAGAATGGGAGGATGAAAATTGCTTGGTCAAATCTTGGCTTCTTGATGCGATGACAAAGGATATTCAGTCTCTCTTTCTTCGATTGTCTACAGCAAAGGAGATATGAGAGGCGGTTAAAAATACGTATTCGGTTGATCAGGATGCATCAAAAGTTTATCAACTTCATTGTGAGGTATTTTTTATCTGCCAGAATGGAGGTTCTGTTATTTCTTATTTTGGAAAATTACAGAAAATATGGCAGGAGCTTAATGATATTGATGCCTATATTATGGAGTGTACCAATGATATTGCTATATACACCACGAAGGTTAATTCCGAACGCGTGTATAAGTTTTTGGCTGGTCTTGATCCTCACTTAGATGGGGTTCGAGGTCGTGTACTGTCGACAAAACCACTTCCTGATATATAGGCGGCTTACACTATGGTTTGTTCGGAAGCTAATCGGCAAGATGCTATGCTTGGAGGAAATATTGGAGAAAGGGGGCTGTATTGGCTTCTCGGAAGACGACCATCTCAAAGAAGGATAAAAAATGTACTCACTGTCATGATACTGGTCATACGGTGGACACGTGCTTCCGACTTCATGGGTATCCAAAATGGCATCCAAAGGGTAAGAAGGCATCTTATAAGGAGGCGAACTCTTATCCAAAAGCAAATCTAGCCACAACTCTTGCATTCACTGCTAAGTCTGGTATGTCTTTTTCTAGAAATAATGATTGGATAATTGACTCTGGCAACCATATGACTTGTGATTGTTTTAGGTTTAGTCATTTATTTTCTAAATGTTCCAAAGTCACTATTACCACTGCTAATGGTGTATCATCTTCGGTTATTAGAGTTGGTATAGTTCTATTATCTTCCACATTAGAAATCAAGGATGTATTATTTGTGCCATTGTTAAATTGTAATATTCTTTCTATGAATCAATTAGTAAAATCTCATAATTGTGTTGCTCTATTTTTCCCTACTCACTGTGTCTTTCAGAACATCCATACTCGGGAGAAGATTGACAGTGGTAGACAAATGAGAGGGTTGTACTATCTTGAAGATGGATTCCACAATTCCAATAAAATGGGGCAAGCTCCTATGGTAAATGGAGATTCGGTAAATAAGAAAAAATGGGAAATTTGGCTATGGCATAGGAGATTGGGGCGCCCTTCCTTTGGCTATCTTAAGAGATTATTTCCATCATTGTTTCATGGCTGTAATCTTTCAAATTTTGTTTGCGAAACTTGTGTAAAGGCAAAAAATCATCGTACTACTTTTCATTTGAGTGATCATAAAACAGATTTACCTTTTTCATTAGTTCATTCAGATGTTTGGGGACCGGCCCCAATTTCTACTCTTAATGGGATGAAGTGGTTTATAACTTTCTTTGATGATTGTACTCGCATGACTTGGGCTTATCAAATGAAACACAAGAGTGATGTTTGTTTAATTTTTCGCCTATTCCATCAAATGATAACTACTCAATTTAGTGTTCCAATAAAATTCTTTCGTTCTGATAATGGTGGTGAATACAAAAAGAAAGAATTGATGGAATTTATGCACTCTGAAGGGATTATTTACCAAACATCTTGCACAGATTCTCCTCAACAAAATGGTATTGCCGAGCGAAAAAACCAACATTTATTGACAGTTACTTGATCTCTTTTAATTGGGGGTCATGTTCCTATTTACTTGTGGGGTGAAGTTTCGAATTCAGTGGTTTATTTAATAAACCGTACGCCATCTAGTGTTCTTAATTTTTGAAAACCATTAGATGCCCTTTCTGATCATTGCACTCTTTCACTGGTGGTGTTTTTGGCTCCACGAATTTTTGGGTGTGTAGTTTATGTTCATTTGCATCCCTGCCAACGAATTAAGCTTGAGTCTCGGGCTTTGAATTGTATTTTTGTGGGCTACGGGAACACTAAAAAAGGCTACAAGTGTTATGATCCTACCACTCGGAGGCTTTGTATTTCCATGGATATCACCTTCCACGAGAACGAACTTTTTTACCGGTCGTCGACTTCTAGTTTACCATTTCAGGAGGAAAATTTAGAAGGAGTGATAAATTATGAAGAACTGGAGGCATTTTTTACCAACAATTCGGACAATATTTCTTCGTCCATAGCTTCTTCATGACATGGTGAATTTTCAGGTGAAAGGGAAGAGTTATCAATTGTTGAACCCGAGACTTCTCATACTACAAATAATGTTGAACCAGAGACTTCTCATACTGAAGATCTTGCTCTTCATGACAATACAATGCCTCCCAACAATTCAACACAATCACTAAGCCAGTCTTCCTCTGAGATTCCTCTAGAGGTATTCACTAATCCTAATTCTACTTGTAATGATGATCTTTTTTCTGAATCTCACGTGTCTCAATATTGTCTTCCACCTCGTTCTAATCGTGGTATACCATCTGTTAAATATGAGCCTGATCCTAAATCCAAAGTTAGATATCCCATTAGTAATCATGTGTCTTATCACAAACTATCCAAGTCATATACGTCTTATGTGCTACAGTTATCATTTGTCCCTATTCTTAGTAAAATGCAGGAAGCTCTAGCAGATGATAGATGGACATAAGCCATAGCAGAAGAAATGATAACGCTTGAGAGAAATGATACTTGGGAGCTTGTGACTCTACCGAAAGGAAAAAAACCGTGGGATGTAAATGGGTCTTTGCAGTCAAGCATAAAGCGGATGGATCGATTGAGAGGTATAAAGCTTGATTGGTTGCGAAAGGATATAAGCAATCTTATGGGGTTGACTACCAAGACACTTTTGCACCTGTTGCCAAACTTAATACAGTTCGAGTGCTCCTGTCTTTTATGGTGAACTGAGATTGGCCACTTTTTCAATTTGATGTAAAAAATGGTTTTTTACATGGAGATCTTACAGAGGAAGTGTATATGGACCCCCCTCCAGGTGTGGAAAAATACGAAGATGTTACCATGGTGTGCAAACTCAAAAAGACATTGTATGGGTTAAAATAGTCTCCAAGAGCTTGGTTCGGGAGTTTTACCAAGTCTATGAAGAGCTTCGGATACAAACAAAGCAACTCCGACCATACTTTACTTTTAAAGCACCAAAATGGGTAAGGTTACTACTTTGATTATATACGTTGATGATATAGTGGTTGAAAAACCTAAGTGATTCGTGATTAGATTAAGATTTAATTGTACCAATTCCCAAACAATTAAAACTAATAATCTAAATCATCAAGCACGTATGAAAGCGATTTAGATTGTTGTTTCAGAAATAATAAATAGACACAAACAATTTTTATATGGAAAAAATCATTATTGGAGCACCTCCAATTGTAATTAAAAAATCACGGGCGAAACGCCACAAATCAATCCACTATGAAGAAAAGAAAGAATACAAAATACCCAAACAAATTACCCAAACTCTGTCAATTTTTCTTCAACACTTTGTATATCTTCCATCGCAACCTTCGTCTCAGAATTGATTAGATTGATGTTGATTCCACAACAACGACGTCGACTCAACAACCGCGCACAGCTTCGAACACCTTTGAACACTCCACGCTTAAATCTTCGGATTCCACTGAAGAAGAACACTCTTGAAGATGATCACTCAAACAATCCTTTGATGTGTATTATACAACCATGTGAGTTTAATACTCAAACAAAACATCAAAGGAAAACTAGCAAAATAACCCCAAAAGAAAACCCTAGAGCCCCCAAAACAGATCTGGAAGCCTTAAACCTAAAAACAGACTTAAATACATATATATAGAAAGCAAGGGCCGCGTACCCCACTCGAGCACAGGACTTGCCGCTCGAGCGGAGTCACTAAAACGCGTGCGATTAAAACAAGTCTCCGCTCGAGCGTTGGAACTCACATTTAAGCGCAAAAACACGCCTCCTAGTATTTGTGTAGACAAGCCAAACTACTGAGAGGGTGCAAACTTCGCTCAAGCGCAAATGTTCTATAGCGATCCCGGGTTTTCCCTTTTATGTACAGTATTCCGGACTTAGGTTCCATGGTTAAGTATTGATGTATATGTCTCTTTCCGTTCTTTAAATTCTTTGTATATGAGTTTTAGGATGTGTTGGGTAGGTTTGAAACAGGTTGGGTGTGTTTTGAAACAAATGGTTGCTGTCCAGTTTTTGGTCTCTTCACTCGAGCTAGGACTTTGTCGTTCGAGCGAGCCTTGTGTTTTTACTTCTTTGCTCGAACGAGGGTTTGTACGCTCGAGCGAGTATTGTGGGTCTTCAGGTTTTCTTTTCAGACGCAGCCTTGGCTCGAGTGAGCTTGGTCTGGTGTGTCTCTTAGCTCGAGCTAGAGGTCCTTCGCTCGAGCGTACGTCTACGTCTCTTTTTGACCTGAAGGTTGTGTTTCTTGGCTCGAGTGAGCGAGCGAGCAAGCTATATGTTTTGGGTTTCTTCGCTCGAGCGAGGACTCCTGCGCTCAAGCGTGCTTCTGGGTTGCAAACCTGAAGCTTCGTGTTGTTGGCTCGAGCGAGGCTTTCTGCGCTTAAGCGAGGTCCGTCTGTGTCTGGTCGCTCGAGTGACCAATCCTTCGCTCGAGCGAGCCTCGAGTATATCAGTTCGCAGCAGCGTGTTTTTATACACTTTTTCACTCTCTTCTTCTTTCAAACCCTAGGTCCGACTCTCTCTCCCTCTACATACACCTTCTTTCTAGAAATACACTTGGTTCTTAGGTGTGTCTACTCTAGTCCTTTTGTAAAAAGTGTGGAGCTTGGTGTGGGCTATGTTTTGATCCGAAAATTAGTGGATTTGGAGCATCTTGAGTTTTCTTCATCATCTCCTTTGAGTCTCTTCATTTGAAGTAGGGATACCCTACTCCTTCTTATAAGTTTTGACATAGATTTTAGTCATTTTGTATAAATGGTGGATTATGGTCATTTTGGAAAAGTTGGGGTTTGTTTTGAAATTATATAAAAATGGGGTTTTCAATTGTTAAACTCCATGTGTATGTGAGCCATTGGAAAATGGAATCATTGTTGTTAAATTGATGAAATTAAGCCTTAGGGTTGATATTTGAAAAAGGGGAAAAATGCCCTAATTATGTTTGAATAATTTACTTACCCAAAAAAATGTTTGAATAATTAATTTGGGGAAATATGAAATTGAGTTGAAAATCATGAAATTGGGAGATTATGAGATTGAATGGTGTAGTTTGACTGATTAATCACTCACCTATGAAAATGTTGAGAATTTATCTGTTTGATGAATTTATTATCTGTTTAGAAATAACTGCTTTGGGCTATCGATGAAAGATAGTCTTGATTGTTGTAGACACTGTATGTTGATCAAGGAAAACTGAAACTAATCAAATGGTTAAGTCATTGAATATGACGGTTGAATTAACACATTAAATATGTGCCTGGATTGATCATTGTATATAATAAAACATTTAAATACATTTCACATGTATCTTGTTTGGGAGGAGATAGGGGATGTACTCTCAAACCTGTTTGGGAGGAGATAGGGGATGGACTCCATTGATAAGTAAGTTGGCCGAAGTGTCCAAGGTGAAAGTCCCAAAATCCCAATTGCGTTTGCATAACGTAGATGAATTGAAGTATTGAAATGTTAATAATATTAGTTGTAGTCTCATTTAAAATTGAAGTGTTGAAATGTTAATAATATGAGTTGTAGTCTTATATTAACTGATTATGATCGAAGTATTGTTAATATGAGTTGTAGTCTCATTATAAACTGTCTGGATGAACAAGGAACCATATCTATGAATTGGTTTGGATAATGAAATAGAAAAAGGGATTGAAATATATTTATGAACATGGATTGGTTATGAAAGAGATGTAAATTTGTGTATATGAGTTAAACATTTATAAAATGCTAATGTTTTAGTTATTGCTCATATTTGGTTTAGCGTATCTCTACTGGGCTTTGGCTCACCCTATATGGGACATCATTTTCAGGTTCAGGTGAGATGCCACCTCCAAGGTCTTAGCTTGGAAGGTCTTGGGAGTTGAAGACTCTTTTGGTTATTTTGTTATTTGTGACGTTACATGTAAATTCAAGCCGATGGCTTAATGTGTTTAGAGTTAGAACTCTCTTTTTGTAACCAAGTGTTGGCTTGGAAAGTTATAAGCCTATAGGGCATTTACTTTTGTTGTCAACATGTAATACTTCTTGTAAGAATACTCTGATGTATGGAATTTGATATCCCTTTCTTGTATCATGAATGTATGATTTATGGGTTGATTTTGAGGGCGTGACATGTTCCCATTCGAGCGGGAAGACCAAAACTAAGGAAAAATTACAACTCTATTAAACTGAGCTTGTTCGCGGAATTGGTAACTAGGGATCTAACAATCTGCCCCTTTGTCAATTCCCGAACAAAACTTTCCTAACAATTTTTCCTAAAAACACACGCACTAGACACACTCACTAACACAACCTATAAGGCACAAAAAAAAAAAAAAAAAACTACAAAAACACAAATGCCGAGTTGATAGAGAAGCACTGAGAAACATGTTGAACAATCCAACTGTGGAAATGACCAAATACCAAAAAAAACTAAAACTGTGGAACGAGATAAGATACAAATAGAAATAATGCATGAATGTAAAAGAAAAACCCACAACTATCGCATTTTCAAGATCCAAGATATCTCATAATCCATAACCCAAAAATATGTGTGTCTGTGTCCAACATGTACAAACCAGTAGGCAAAAAATCTAAAAATAACAACCATATGCAAAAATATCCAAAATCAACAACCACCAAAAGTCTAAACTAATCTTTTTTTTTTTGTTCGGGAGACAAGAAGACAAAAGAGATAAGCAAAAAATTGTCCAAAAATAAACTGGAAAAAAACAAACTCAATGATCGGGCGGCAGTGGATGTGGCTGCTGCAACTGAAGCAATGCAAGAATTTGATCCAATTGTAGAGTGGTCTGGGTAGCTGACTGCTCAAGATGGCCAAGCTGACCATCGAAAACATCCAAACGGGCATCCATGTGAACCAACCGCTCAGTCAAGGACTGTTCAAAACAGTGAAGATGGTCATGCATAGTCCGGGGAGGTATATCTGGCTCATCTGTGCCGGCTGTGGCAGCATCAATCTCAGCCTTCTCTGCCATAAGATCAGCATCACCTGTAGAAGAAAGACCTGCCCTAGAAGACTCCCCCATTGACATGCGCACGACTTTGAGACACGATTTTCTTAGTAAATGGTTTAATAGGAGTGGCATACTCGTCCTTCTCATAAACCAGGACCTCAAGGCAAGACAGAAGACGATTGATCAAACAACCATAGAGTAACCCTAACTATTTGTTTCCAAGAACGACAATCATTTTGCGAAGAATTAGGATGGCAAGATTTATGGAGAGATGGCAAGCCATGAAGAAGAGAACAAAACCTTGTTCTTGATTAATTTCAGAACAATGAGTGGTGACGATGATATTTGCACAAACACTAAGATTGAGCAGACGGAACTGGGGAAAGAGTTCAAACTGTTTAATCAGAGCGCCCTTGACCCAACTACGGGGCATACCACACAAGGCAGTGGCCACCTCGTTGAAATCACATGTGGGTCGGATAGGGAAATGATAGTGCTCTGGAAAAACAAGGTCGATGCCTAAAAGCTCTCGAATAAGATCAAGGGTAACAACGATAGTCTTAGACCGAACCCAGGTCTCGAAGGAAGGGCCAATATCATCAAGACCCTCAATGTTATAATAAAACTCGCAGATCCAGTCAAGGTTTTGGCGGCTGGAGAAGGACAGAACTAAGTCACCTCCTAACAGATCGAACAATGGTCTAATGAGAATGGACTCAAAAGTGTTTGGCTGGACATGGCGCCCTAGATGAACTATCCTAGAGGAGAAAGACTCTCTAAAAGACATGGCTTTATCAGCAGATGGAAATTTGTTGGTGTTATACGAGGGGCGAGTGACTGTGGACTTCCTACGTTTGGCAGTGGACATAGCTAACCCAAGGTCAAAACAACACTAACCAAATTGAACACCCTCTAAAACCAAAACAAAATCTAAAACAGTTGAGAAAAAAATATATTAGTAACCAAAAACCAAGTTAGAGAAAAATTCAATGAAATAAAATCAACACCCAAAACATGAGACCAACAAATGTAGACCAAGGCAGTAGTATGAGAGATGCACACAAGTGAAAAAGAATGAAGACCACGACTTAGAGAGAGTCGAACCAAGTAAGTGAAATGTGTGAATCACCAACAAGCTTAATACCCTATGTGGAAGTGTGTGAAGCAAGTGAATTAGACACAAAACCAACAACAACCAAGTCACACAAGATAAAAATAAATAAATCAAAGCACAAAAAACAAACAAACCCTAACACAGATCGAAAGAGAAAGAGAGAGAGAAAGAGAGCAAAGGAAATAACTAAAAAAAAAATTGGGGTGAGAAACTTACCAGAGATGAATTAGAGGAGGAAAAAGAAGAGATATGACCAACTCAAAGCCCAAGCGAGTTGCAATCGAAGCCCTAGGGGGAGAGGGAGAGAGAGAGAGAGAGAGAGAGAGATAATCACAAAAAGAGAGGAAAAAATGAGACTGAACAGACGGGTTGCAGAATATATATTAGGGCATACCGCTCGAGCGTAAGACTCAACGCTCGAGTGGACTCACTTATGCGCATCTTCGCTCGAGCGAAGAAAAGTATGCTTGAGTGTAAAAAACCTGCTCTCAGAATCTCGCGCACTCTGCAACAGTGCTGGATGAAGTGAAAAAGCGCTCGAGCGCTAGAAGGTCCACTACAAAGACCAAAAAACACTCTTCTGAGTAGTTAAAACCAGCTCACCCTGCCAAGTGGAACTTGAAACTATTAAAGGTTAGCACAATAGCCAGAATGTGACACTAAGATGTGATAATCCATTAACTATGAAGCCCATAAACTCGTAATTTTGACAATATGAACCACAATATCATGAAGATCGGATAAAAATTGATCAATGAGTATAAACTACATGGGAATGCATAACTCAAAGACAAACATGAGAGCTCACATAAAGAATGTGTGTGTGTGCAATCCTTAAGAGGTCACAGAGCTAGAGTTAATCCTCGTAGTGATTGGATGGCTAAACCTCCGGCAAGAGTAATTAAAAATCACTGAAAAAAGTTAAACCACCAGAAATCAAGTGGTATTTGTTGAGTAAAAGCGGAGGCTCCCCCTCAATCAATGAGTCTTTTTTTCTTTTTTTTTTAAATGAAACTTTTCTTACTTGTGGGCACTCACTGGTGGCATGCACGCTCAAGAGTATGGAGACCAAACTAGAGAAGCATGAAATCAATAAGGATGGCCTGGTTGGTGCCTCTGAGGTAGCCTTTTCCTAATGCCCGGATTTCAATGAATTGAGGGAGGAACCGGGGAAGTGAAAACGATGGTAGATGGTTAAAGGACTCAACATCACCCATAATATGTCAATATAGGTCAATTCCTCTGAAAATGTATAAGCTACATTGTTAGAGGTCTATAGAGAACTTTGATCACTTGTGCGGAAACCCCTGCAACAGCTTATCTCAAGAATGTGTATAGAATGAGATCATGAAGTCAATGAGCATGGGCATTCAGAATAAGCTATGAACAAAGAAGAATGAAATCTTGCAAGCAGCATGAGAGGTGTTCATATGAGTCTAAATGCAGAGATGACAGAAATCAATGAAAATGAGATTATAGCATCCAAGTACACATAAAACAAAACACTCACACCCACTCAAGTAACAGATAACACCCTAGTGACTGAGCACTACACCCAATGTCTTTCTAAGGAACTCAAACCTAAGAAGATCAAGGGGTTTTGTAAAAATATCAACTTTTTGATGCTCAGTGGATACATGTTCAAGAACAACAAGGCCTCTTCCACTAACTCTAGAATGAAATGATGACGAATGTCAATGTGTTTGGTGCGAGAATGTTGGACGGGATTTTTGGAAATGTTAATGGCACTTGTGTTATCATAGAAAATGGTAAGAGTGTCTTGGTCTATACCATAATCACGAAGCATTTGCTTCATCCACAACATTTGTGCACAACAACTTCCTGCAGTAATGTACCTGGCCTCAGCGGTCAAGAGAGAAGTAGCATTTTGCTTTTTGCTATGCCATGCAACCAAATTATTCCCAAGGTAAAAACACCCCCCATATGTACTCTTCCTGTCATCAGCATACCCTGTCCAGTCAGCATCAGAAAAATCATTAATTTCGGCTGTAATATCGGTAGAAAACCAAACCCCAAACCCCAGTGTCCCATTAACATACTTAATGATGCGTTTGATCGCAAGAAGATGAGACTCTTTAGGACTGGCTTGGTGATAGGCACAAACACCTACAGTAAATGCAATGTCAGATTGACTGGCTGTGAGGTAAAGAAGACTCCCTATCATACTCCTATAAAGAGTAGGATCAACATCAGTACCAGATGAATCTTTGGAAATGTGAAGATTGGTGCTCATGGGAATACGTGTATGTTTGGCCGACTCTAGACCGAA
Source organism: Camellia japonica (assembly GCA_030407325.1). Classification (NCBI taxonomy): domain Eukaryota; kingdom Viridiplantae; phylum Streptophyta; class Magnoliopsida; order Ericales; family Theaceae; genus Camellia; species Camellia japonica. Next base: position 131,299,359 of record JAPPVO010000059.1, on the reverse strand, counting down.
CTTTGACACAAGGTTTTTGGCATACTTAGTCTGAGAAACAAACATACCTGAATGAGACTGCTTCATTTGAAGACCTAAGAAATAAGATAACTCTCCCATCATGCTCATCTCAAACTCATTTGTCATGCAATCCGAAAAATATTTCACAAGATGATCAGCAGTGGATCCAAACACAATATCATCAACATAAATCTGAGCAACAAGTATATGAGACTTAGTATGTTTCACAAATAAAGTCTTGTCCACACTATTCCTTTGAAAATCATTATCAAGAAGAAAGGTAATAAGTTTATCATATTAAGCCCACGGGGCTTGTTTCAACCCATACGAAGCCTTGTCTAACTTGTAGACATGGTTTGGACATTTTGGGTCCTCAAACCCTTTTGGTTGCTCAACATAAGCCTCTTCTTTTAAGTACCCATTCAGAAAGGCACTTTTCATATCCATTTGGAACAATTTGAACCCCAAGAAAACATGCAACACCAAGTAAAATACGAATAGATTCGAGACGTACAACTGGGGTAAACGTCTCATCATAGTCAACACCTTTTACTTGAGTATAGCCTTGAGCAACCAACCTAGCTTTATTCTAACCACAATACCATTCTCATTAGATTTATTTTTAAAGATCTACTTGGTACCTATCACATTTATGTCTCTAGGTCTAGGAACAAGAGTTCAAACTTTGTTATGTTCAAATTGACCTAACTCTTCATGCATAGTATTGACCCAACTATCATCTAGTAAGGCCTCTTTTATATTCTTATGTTCAATTAATGAAACATAACACATATGAGATACCTCTTTCCGAATTTGTCTTCATGTTTCCATTCGATCTGAGACTCTTCCAATCACCTGTTGAGTCAGATGATTCAGTTTCACCCTTGCTGATGGTTTGAATTATGGACTTGTAGTGACAGGAGAATCAAAAGTGGTGTCTTTTTGTGCGCTCTTTGGACTCAGACTTACCTTAGAAGTTGGTACTGGCTCACCTTCTTTAGCTTGTTCATCTGCTTCTCCTTGACTTTGTGGTTCAATATCCAAGATTGGAGACTCACCATTTTCTTCCTTATTTAACGCTGAAGTAGGAGAACCTGTGTCATTTATGACTACATTGATCAATTCCATTAAAGACAAAGTACACAGGTTATAGACACGAAAAGCTCTACTAAAAGTTGAATACCCTAGAAAAATACCTTCATCACTTCGGGAGTCAAATTTGCCCAAGGGCTCTCTATCTTTGAAAATGTAACATTTACTCCCAAAAGTTTTGAAGTATTTTACATTAGGTTTCAATCCCTTCCACAATTCATATGGAGTTTGTAGAGTGCCGGGCCTTAAATACACACGATTTACAACATAAACAGCGGTATTTAAGGCTTCAACCCAAAACCTTAGAGGAACTTTCTTACTAAGGAGCAAGACCCTAGCCATCTCTTGAACAACCCTGTTCTTCCTCTCAACAACTCCATTTTGTTATGGAGTAATCGGTACAAAAAATTCATGCTTAATTCCATTCATATCACAAAAATTCGAAAACGAACTATTTTCAAACTCACGACCATGATCAGTTTAGATTCTTATGACACGCCCAATAGAAACATCCTGTTCATTTTGGATTTTAAGAACTAAGACCTAAAAAGTATCAAACATATCAGATTTATGTCTTAAAAAATTTACCCATGAAAAACGAGTATAATCATGAACGGTTAAAAAATATATATCTTTTACCTCCTATGCTTTCAGTGCAAATGGGTCCCATAAGATCCATATGAACCAATTCAAGAGGACGTTTGGTTGTGAAACTGTTCACCTTTTTATGAGGAGCACGAGTTTGCTTCCCAAGTTAACACGAACCACACACATGGTTTACATTCTTACCCATTTTTGGTACTCCTCTCACAAGCTCTTTGTTGGCAATCTTAGTTAGGTCTTTGAAATTCATGTGGTCTAATCTTTGATGCCACAAGTCAATGTTACTTATGATGGCCGAGTGACAAGTAAGATCATTAGTGGTAACAATCCCATAGCAATTATCAGATGTGCGAACCCCATGCATGACAGTATTTCTTTTTTTATCCAAAATTTCACATTTATTTTTTGAAAATAATACTTCATGATGGGAATCACACATTTGACTAATGCTCAACAGATTAGCTTCAAGGTCGTCAACAAGCAAAACATTTTCAAGTTTAAGAAGACCAGCAACACTTATAGAGCCCTTACCAATGACTCTAGAAATGCCACCATCTCCAAAGATAACAATTTCTCCTTCATATTTATGAAGAGATGTGAAGTAGGATTTGTCACCAAACATGTAACGAGAGCACCCACTATCAAGATGCCACATGTGTGAGTCACGTGCTTTCAGTACAATGTGAACAACGAAACACGTTAAGTCACTCTTTCTAACCCATATCTTTTTGGTGGAAGCAGGACTGGCAGTCTTGGTCAACGTCTGAGCATTGTGAACACCCTCATGAATCTTGGTGTTCCGCCTAGACATGTAAAGTTGTCTCCTAACCCACGGACTATTAGAATTTCTACCCTTTTTAGACACTTTACCAAACAACTCAAAACAATAAGGACGAATGTGGCCATACCTCCCATAATGATGACAAACAAACACAGGTTTTACCTCTAGTTTGTCAATCTTACTCCGTTTGGGTTGATGAAGAGAAATATCACCCTTGAGCTTTCCTTTTGCTTAAGTCTTCAGGTCATGTGATGTAGAGGCCTGTCCCTTTTGAGTGTTGTAGTAGTATAGCCTATCCCACTTTTATCACCACTCATTTGTTGAGACCCGATGATGCCTTCAAGTGTCTTTGACCCTTTGTTCCACATATTAATTGTGGCTCTAGCAACTTTGAGGTTTTCCTCTTTCTAACCAATCAAATCTTCCAACGTGGCTTGTGACATCTCAAGGATTCCAATCTTCTCTTCAAATGTAGTATAGATGCTCAGAAGTTCATTCCTTTCGGTTTCACAAGCTAGAAGCTTTCCACAGAGGTCTTGCCTGTCATTTGAGATTTTGATGACATCCTTTTTTGCAACTTCAATCTCTCCCTTTAGCTTGACATTCTCGCTTTCACATGCTTTGAGCTTGAGAGCGAGTTTGTCATTGATTTTGGACAAATTCAGAGATTCATCGTGAAGCTTTTCATAAGCTTGTTGTAGGTCATCACCATCAATCTCATCATTGTCTTCCGAGATTTCATCATCTTGTTTTTGCTCCTCTTTCTCCTGGACCTTATCCAGTTGAGCAACTAAGGCATGAAAATTGATAGATAATGGTGAAGATGACTCTCCTCTTTCATGAAATTGACTTAGAATGTCCTATGCATCTTTGGACTTTGTGCAGTGAGCAATCTATTGCTGTTCTTCGTCAGAAATTGCTTCATAAATGGTAGTCAGAACTCTTTGATTACTTAGATTGTCAGCGCTTTCAACATCCTTTTCAATGGCTTGCCAGCCCTCAAGGTTGTAAGCTCTCAGAAACATCCTCATTTTGATCTTCCAGAATAAGTAATTACTCCCATCAAAGGTAGGAGCACAATGCAGATTCTGACCATGAGCAAATTCCACTGGCTTTGGAGGAGGTTGAGTGACGGTAGACCAGAATGCTATGTAAGTACTATCTCCGTCTTCACCGGATTCAGTTTCTTCGGCTTCTTGCTCTGACCCGCTTTCATCATCCCAATTCACTGTATAGGCTTTCTTCTGGTTCTTTTTCGAAGGACATTCAAGAGCAATATGTCCAAACCCTTGACATTCGTAACATTTGACACCTAGCCCCTTCACAGTCTTCTTTTCAATTTTTGGAGCAATTTTTTGTGGAAAATTTTGGGTTTTTCATTACTCTTATCTTTTGAAACAACGTCCTTGAAATTAGGCTTTTTTTTTTAAAGAAAAATTTGGATCTGTTTAGTAAACATAGCCGTCATTTCGGACTCTAGATCAAACTCAATGTCAGGGGCCTTTGCAGTCTCATGAGTACTAGTAAAAGTCACACTATCTTTTTGTTTTTTCCTTAGAAATCTGGTGGGCTTTATAAGTCTGCAAATTTCCAACCAACTGATCAAGCTTAAGGGTATCAACATTCTGAGCATCTTCAATAGTTGTAACTTTTGATTGGAACCTCTTGGGTAAAGACTTCAAAAATTTTCCAACAACCTTAGCTTCAGGGATTTTTTCACCAAGTGTGAAACACGAATTCACAATGTCACTAAGTTTAGCATAAAAAATCATCAAACATCTCATCTCATCATCGCATAAAAAAGTTTCAAAAGAAGATGTGAGAGTTGACCGACCCCTTGAAGTAATACCCTTGTGAATTGTTTCAAGAATGTCGCAAGCCTCTTTTGCTACCTCACACATGCAAATACGACGGAACTCTTCAGGTGTGACAAAGCAAAAGAGGGAATTGAGAGCCTTACTGTTTCAACTTAAGTTTTGATAGTTGAATGTGTCCCATTTATCAAGAGGTTTGGGAATATCAACACCATCAATGGTGACAACAGGTTCACTCCACCCATAGATCACATAGTGCCAAACTTTCTCATCGATATATTTTAAAAATGCTCTCATATGAGCTTTCCAATAAGAATAGTTTGTACCATCAAGTAACGGAGGTCTATAGGTCGAGTTACTTTCATGAATTGAATCCATATCACCAATCACACAAAATCACACTCCTATAGTTTTGATAAAAACAAAGAGTGATCTACTCTGATACCAATTGAAAAACCTAAATGATTCGTGATTAGATCAAGATTTAATTGTACCAATTCCCAAACAATTAAAACTAACAATCTAAATCATCAATCACGTATGAAAGTGATTTAGATTGTTGTTTCAAAAACAATAAATAAACACAAATGATTTTTACGTGGAAAAAATCACTATTGGAGCACCTCCAATTATGATTAAAAAATCACGGGCAAAACGCCACAAATCAATCCACTATGAAGGAAAGAAAGAATACAAAATACCCAAACAAATTACTCAAACTTTTTCAATTTGTCTTCAACGCTTTGTATATCTTCCACTGCAACCTTCGTCTCAGAATTGATTAGATTGATGTTGATTCCACAACAACCACATCGACTCAACGACCGCGCACAACTTCGAACACCTTCGAACACTCCACGCTTGAATTTCCAGATTCCACTAAAGAAGAACACTCTTGAAGATGATCACTTAAACAACCCTTTGATGTGTATTATACAACCATGTGAGTTTAATACTCAAGCAAAACATCAAAGGAAAACTAGCAAAATAACCCCAAAAGAAAACCCTAGAGCCCCCAAAATAGATCTGGTAGGCTTAAACCTAAAAACGGACTTAAATATATATATAGAAAACAGGGGCCGCGTACCCCGCTCAAGCGCAAGACTTGCCGCTCGAGCGGAGTCACTAAAACGCGTGCAATTAAAATAGGTCTCTGCTCGAGCACCGGAACTCACGCTCGAGCGCAAAAACACGCCTCCCGGTATTTGTGCAGACAAGCCAAACTACTGAGAAGGTGTAAACTCCGCTCGAGCGCAAATGTTCCCGCTCGAGCGAGAGGACCAAAACCAAGGGAAAATTACAACTCTATTAAACTGAGCTTGTTCGCGAAAATTGGCAACTAGGGACCTAACAGTGGTGATAGGAGATTATCAAGAAGAATTAAGAACTTACAACAACACTTGGCCCTAGAATTTGAAATGAAACAACTTGGAGATTTAAAATACTTTCTTGAAATCGAGGTAGCCCGCTCAAAGAATGGTATTTTCTTATCTCAACGAAAATAAATTCTTGATTTGTTAACTGAAACAGGTATGCTTGGCTGTAAGCCTGCGAATACCCCTATTGAACAAAATCACAAGTTGTTTAATTGTTTGCATGCAACTACTACTGATAAAGCCAAATACCAAAGACTTGTGGGAAAGTTAATTTATTTGTCCCATACTAGGTCAGATATTTCTTATTCAGTATGCGTAGTGAGCCAATTTATGCATGATCCTCGTAAACCTCACATAGATGCTGTGGAACGCATATTGCGATATTTGAAGTCTACTCCAAGTAAAAGGTTGTTGTTCATCAAGAATAATCACTTGAATGTGGAAGGTTACGCTGATGCAAATTGGGCTGGTTCATTTGATGACAGAAAATCTACACCAGGATACTTTACTTTTGTAGAGGGCAATCTTGTGACTTGGAGGAGTAAAAAACAATCGGTGGTAGCCAGGTCCAGTGCAAAAGCTGAAAATAGGGGCATGGTTTTTGGAGTATGTGAGTTATTATGGTTGAAGAACTTGCTTAAGGATTTGGGTGTTCACTCTCAGGAGATAATGAAGTTGTATTGTGACAACACTTTTGCTATAGAAATTGCTCATAATCCAATTCAACACGATCGGATGAAACATGTGAAAATTGATAGACATTTTATTAAGGAAAAACTTGAAGCCGAACTCATTGTTTTTCCGTTTCTGAAGTCTAAAAACCAACTAGTCGATGTCCTTACCAAAGCTGTCGCTAACAGTGTTTTTGGTTACTCTTTAGACAAGTTAGGCATGTGCGATATACATGCTCCAACTTGAGAAGGAGTGCTAAAATTAAGGATATAATTTAGGCAATATCCTTAATTATGTAATTCTTTAATTATGTAATTCCTTATCAATTCCTTAGTTATAGGATATTTCTATAATCTTTTATTTTTTCCTTGTTAATATTTGTACTATATATATTGTACAACTATGATGAATGAAAAAACTCAAAAAATTATTTCACAATTGTGTTTGTTTAAATCTTCGTACGACCAAACAAAAGTAAATAAACAAAAGACACACAACGATGTCCATTCAATTTACTTTGCTAAGAAGTGAGAGAACCACTAGAAATTTGTGTGAACCATAATGCTTTGGCCTATTTTGAAAAGTAAGTTAAAAGTCAGTTTATTAATTAATTATTTATTTATTCTTTTGATTGCATCATTTTTTTTTATTTTTTTACATATTTTTTAAAAAAGTTAAAAAAAATAAAAAAATTGTCTTTTTAATCTACTTCTCAAAATAGGCATTTGTTTATTTATCATTGGAAAAGTATAAAAAACAAAAAATTCTAAATATAGAATGTATAGGACTGACACATATATTTATATTTATATTTATAGATGTGAATATATTCATAATTATAAATACAAATAATTTTAATCTCACATTTGTACATGTTTGAAACTTTTTGTATTTTTAGGCCTCTTTTGAGAACTACATAAATAGTCTAGAAGTTAAAAAATTATTAAAAAAGGCTAAAACCTAACAAATATCAAAAAGTTAAATATTCTTTTCAATTCACTTTATATTTTAGATATTTTTTTATAAAAATTAAAAAATCATTCTAAATATATTAATTTTTTTATATTATATTTTAATAAAAAATAAAATTAAAAAAAGAAATCACTGAAAAAAACCTGTTGCAAAAACGACCGTAGCCCAGGCCATTATCTCGCGTGTTACCCGTGTGCTGTTTTCTTTTCTTTTCATTTTTAAGAAAGAAAGATTTGTGGAAACTGTCATTTTTGACAAAATTGATATTGGTGTCTTTTGGAGAGCTTGGTAAAAAATTAATTTTTTGATTTTTTATTAAATTTTTTAAAAAAAATAACAAAAAAATCAGTTTTTTTTTGCCAAAAAGGCTACTAAAAAGTTAAAAAGTCGATTTTTTACTAACTTTCCAAAACACTCCATTGTGTTGCGTTTAGCTGCCTTTGTTTTTTGTTTTTTTTTTTTTTTTTTTTTTTGCCATTTTTTTTAAAGTTAGAGATTTGCATTGGCATGCATGAGTGAGTGATGGTGATTGCAACATCTCGAATCCATTCAAATTATTGGGACTCCACTCGCATCCACCAGCCACGACATTGCTGAGAACCACTCGTACGTACGTACTCTCTAATACTTTTTTCATAGAAATAATGTGATATGTGTACGTAAATTCTCAATAATTAAAATAAAAATATAAAAATATATAGTAACGTTTTATTTATTTTCCCTATCTAAAAAAAAACCCGCATTATTTATTTTAGTGAAAAACACTTCTCAACCAAAAACAATTTTTATGAATTTTTTTTCTTAGAAAATATGTTTCTAAGCTTAGTTACATTCTTAAAATATTGTACTATTGATCGTATTAATAATGAAGATGGTAGTGGGTAGGTGGTGGGTTAGCGTGAGTGGTTGTGCTGAGAGCAGTGGTGATGGTAGCAAGTAGGTGATAGTAGTGGAGGTTGCAATAGTAATGCGATGACGTTGGTATAGTTGAGAAATATTTTTTAGTTTTTAAAAATAAAAAGTATTTTTTGTTCAAATAATTTTGTTTTTTATTGTACTAATCATGAAAAAGTATTTTTTTTAAAATGATTTCTTCCAAAGAAACAGAGCGTAAGTGAGTTGTTATTTACTTCTCAACTACTTAATAAGACAATAATACTACAAATTCAAAAAAATTATCTAGAAATGTTAATATGTTGTCCAAATTCATAGATGGACTGTACATTTTACCCATTCAATCTCTACTACACACTTAAATTCTGGGCATAAATGTGAGACCCTAGACTTACTATTAGGCCGTTTGTTTTCAGAGGTAGAATAAAAATTCGTAGTGAGAGGATTAATAGTGAGAGTATTGTTAGTGAGGGGATTAATAGTGAGAGGATTAAGTAAAATTGTGTTTGTTTTGATGATAATTGTTCGTGTAAGAATTGTTAAATTATTTTTATATAAAATAAAAAACCAAATACAAAAAATACAAAAACATTAAACATTAATGTTCAAAAATAAAAAAAAAAAGCCCAACATGTAAAAAATAAAAAATAAAATAAAAATAATAAAGCAAATAAAACTATGATTTTTACTTAACAAAAAATATAAAAATTAAACATTAATATTAAAAAAAAATGCCCAACATGTAAAAAAATAAAATAACAAAAAAATAGTCCGGCGGACTATTTTTTAATACCAAGTCCCAAGCCTTATCCTAATCCCCTTCCCAAAACCCATCCTAATCTAGAAGGGTTTACGAATTCCCTTTCTATCTCCCAAAACAAACACAACATTAATGGGTCTCACATCCATCTCAATCCCAATCTCTCCCTCTATCTCTCAAAATAAACGGGACCTTAACAAAATGAGTAAATATGTCCCACTCATAAAAAAAATTTATTAAGTAACCAATTTAGTGTACCACATAAATAGTGCCCTTCCAAATTAATATCTCTTCGTTGAGTTCGGTCGAAATACTGCTTAAGATCATGCCATTTGGATAGGACTTGGCAAGATCTTTAAACCATAAATTGGGTCCAAGTAGCTTCCCTTCCAATTGTTAAGAATCTCTTCATTTATTTATTAGTATTTTTTTAAAAATTTGTTATCATAAAAGAATCACTATTCTTAAAAATTTATTATCATAAAAGAATCACTAATTTAGAATACCATATAAACAGTATCCTTCCAAGTAAATCTCTTTGTTGAGTTGCATCAAAATACTGCTTCAAATCATGCCATTTGGATAGAACTTGGGAAGATCTTTAAACCAATAATTGGGGCTTAATAGCTTCCCTTCCAATTGTTAGAATCTCTTTCATTTTTTATTACTATTATTTTAAATTTTTGTTATCATAAAAAATCACTTTATTAATTCCATGAATCCACTTATAAAGTGAAAATCTACGCTCTGTTTGATTTAATTTTAAAATTATGATTCTGTACGGGAAAAAAATAAACCTTCTCGTATAATCCTGTTGATCAAGTCTGCGCTCCTCCGTACGTCGTCGCTTTATCACCTGAAAACACAAACGTGAGCTAGCCGGCGGGTGTGTGCCGGAAACCTCTCCGATGCCTAAGTCAGCAAACTAGACAAATAGACAAGGGTTCTGTGTATTCAGAAATCAAAGTTGCGTTACCTCTCCATAGGTGATATTTGTGAGCTTTTATAGGTTTCGTGTGGCACAATCCTAGTAGGACTTTACTCCCTCCATGTAGAGTCCTCCTAGGATTCATACTTCTGAAGGATAATGCTTATCCTTCAACACCCCCCCTCACTGCTTAAACCAAGTGAGATGGTTCTTCTATGGCCGGCCTACCATACAACCGAAGTAAGCACGACTATGCTTAGCCGAACTATACGTAGTTCGGTTCTCCGCCCATAGTTCCTCTTCCACAAACCGTGGTATGCCCAAAACCGAACTATCTTTAATCAAGGTTTAGACCGATCTAGTTTTCCTGCGCCATGACCGGTATAAGTTCAAAGCATCCTTAAACTGGTCTAACTGCAAAGCGTCCTTCAAACAACTAAATCCGAGACCGGACTAGCTTCAAGGTGTCTTTGGACCGGGCTAACCTTAGTCTCTTCTTCGGACCGAAATAAATTTTATTCAGCCCTTCGTACTGTTGGCCTACAACGGCCCATTTACCTAGCTCGGCCCAATTTCCATATAATACCCTCACAATTGCCCCTTAATTCCATCTGCTTAGCATGATAGGGATTACCTGTCCATCAGTCGAGCTAGAGTTCTTAAGCTTTTCCAACCGAGCTAAACCCAAACCGAGCTGTGTTTGTCCGGTCAAAACGTCTCTTCAATCACTGAAACTGAATCGCTTCTCCTCCCCATGACACGTGGGACACTCTGATTGGCCAATCTTAGTTGTCACGCCGTCTTCGTGTTTCGCAAATTTTGAACAGTTCCCGCTTTTTCTCTTTTCGTCCTTTTTACAAAACAAACTCTTCATTTCTTTTTTGGATCTACAACCATTATACTCATCCTCTTTTCTCTCTCTTGTTCCTGACCCTGAGCTCGTGCTTGCTGCCTTTGTGTTCTTCATCACTGTCGTTGCTTCCAACTTCTAGCTCCTTCCTCTTTACCTGGTAAGCCTCACGAATCTGTTTCTCTTTTGTTGTTTTTGCTTGTGTTTAATCCATAGCATACCATATTTGCAAAACTCTATTTCCTGCTAGTTTCTGCATTTTCTGGAAAAAAATCTTCATAAGAACCCTATGATCTTCATGAAGTAAATCTGTAGAATGCTATTTTGATCCATAAACATGTCTCAACCGAACTAGGACACTGTTTGTACTAATGTAGATCCATCCACCAGACCATAACCGAACTAGAACTTGTCAATATATCAGTAGTTTCAATCAGTCAATCAGTCTGAACTTAGATATTGGAAGCCTTAGCCTTCGACCGAGCTAGGTCTTTGGGGCTAACCCAGCTTCCTTAGTTTTTAAACTGAACTAAGAAAGCTGCCCCTAGAGGCCGACCGAGGTAACAAACCCTTAGTTCAAACGAGATAACCCACCCCAAAGATAAACCAGAGCTATCGATCCCCTTGCTCAATCCGAGCTACCAAGCCTCTTGTTGAAACCGAGATAAAGCCTGTAGCATCTGTAGATAGCCGAAGTAGGACTTCTTTCATCTTGTTTTGATTTTGTAGCACGGTCAACGGTCTGTGCTTAACACCTTTTTTTCCACTTTGCAGACTTAGGTTGCCCAGGCACCCTCTGCGCGCTCAACCGAGCTACTGAGCACAGTTTTTCAACCGAACTAACTTATTCATAAATTATAGAACAAATGGGTAATATAGGTTTTTGGTAGAAACCCCTGGAGGCCTGGCCGAATTCCGAAGGGATTACAACATTCCTGACGACGCCAACTTATCCTAGCCCAGAGAGATGTCCACACTATGGGGGAATGAGGGCTTCGTACCTTTACCCTTCTTTCAATAATAGAAATCGGACTAAGATTTCCAGTCCAACCATTAATTTGTGAATTCCTTAGACAAACACGACTGTGCCCAACCCAGCTTTCCACCATTCATACCGTATATAATGGGAATAGCCGAACTAAACCGCCAAGCCGGTCTTAACCTTGGTTTAGCCGAACTATTACACCAATACTCCATAGGCTCCAAAGAAGACGGGTGGTTATATTATTTTGAGAATACGCCGCCGACGTGAAAAAATAATTAAGGATACACCGGATAAAGACTTGAACGATGACAATTTTTTCTGGGTGTCTGTGAATTTTGAAGATCATCAAGCCCAGATTCCTGGTCGACGTTAAACTGGAAAAAAGGGATACCTGGTATAATTACTTCGGTTTCCTTGCTTTCTTTTTTTTTCTATTCTGAACCGAACTAACAGTTCTTCTTTATGCAGATCCAGCCCACAATTATTCATTGTATAGCCACCCCAACCTAGGCGTACTTCGCGCTACACTACGATACCCAGAGAGAAGTTGGGCCAAACTCCTCAAATTTGAGCCGACATACAGATACAACGGTCGTCGAAAGGCCAGAGTGACCGATTTTCTATTAGAGGACGCCCCAAAACCGGACCCGACCTTGCCCGAAATCAACCTTGTTCCTCTGACAGCTGAACAAGAAATGGCAAAACGAAACAGAGTAAGGGCCCTACTGACCGAAACCAACAGACCCGAAGTACCGCCTCAAACCCAAGAAACGGTGGTGGCCCTTCCTTCTCAACAACCGTCCTCATCCCGCCGAACCAAGCGCGCCCGGACTACTGAGATCGAACATCGTTTGGTTGATGAAGACGAAAACGTTCTTCCACCCAGCCCTCAACCAAGCCCTCCACCGGAGCATTCTGACCGAGCTGGCTTTTCCAGATGGGCTCCAAAGCTGAAATTTCAGAACCGAGATATCCAAGATACTGATTCGGTGGTTGCTGAGAAGGATCACTTGATGGCATTCAACCTTGCCAAGAGTGTTTGCCTTCCAGCAGATATAGAACACCACCAGCACCTGACCGAGCTAAGGGCCATTCGATCGGCCACCAAGTCCATGATCCTAGTAAGATGCCCCTCTTGCCTCTTAAAGTTTTCAATCTTTCAGTTCGGTTTTAAGACTGATTTCTCTCCATTTGTTTTAGTCTCTCCAAAAGAGCCAAATTGCCCATCAAAAGGTGCTGGAGCTCAGGAAAACAGCAAGGCAGGCCATGGCAGAAGCTGAGGCCAAGACCGTTGAGCTAAAAGAGTCCCAACAAAAAACAACTGAGCTAGAGGCCGAGGTAGCTCGTCTAACCGGACTAGTTACCTCGGCTGAAGCTGACAAACAGAAGGCGTTGGCCGTGATGAAAGACAATACCTTCGTGAGGTAGTCAAGCTCGAAGGGAAAAGAACGCCGGAAATTGCTGAACTAAAGAGAGATGGAAGGTGCCCCAACGCCGAAGGTTTCAAGGAGGCGGAGGCCCTTTACATTCCCCAATGTGAAGCAGCGAAGGACTTATTCTTCAAGTGCGGCTGGGAGAAGTGCTGTTGAGCAGCTCGGCTGTGGGCCTGAAACGAGGTCTACAACGCTCCTCAGTATTTCATTCCAGCCTCACTAACGGAATATGTTGCTTCTGTCCAACAGCAATTTCTGCAAGGTTCAGATGAAGAAGATTAGGAAAACGAGCATACTGTTACTCCGGTAGTCAATGAGCAAGGCAACGAACAATTAGCTCGGTTGGAGCCAACGGTTGAAGACCTAACTGTTGAGCCGCTGACTCACACCGTGCTGCCCGTTGATACCGAGATTCCATCTGCTACCGGTGTTCAGGTTGATATTGCGGCCGATCTTGAAGACCTTTTCAACTAATTCTGTATTTTTTTTTTCTTTTGTTTTGACTTGTAACCGGGCTGGGAGCCCTTCCCGTGTAATCACTTTGAATTTTGATCAATGAAAATCATCGTCTTTTGCTCCAACTGTTATTCCGGTTTGATTACTTTTATTTCGGTCCTAGCTTATTAATCTGATTTAGGCTTACTCACCCAACCACTCTTTAGCCGATATAATTACTTCGGCTGAAGAATACAAAGACTTTGGTTTTAATCCTGCAAACCACTTCTTCGGCTGAAGAGTAATAAGAGTTGGTTCTAATCCAGCCAACCACTCTTCAGCGTACCCTTACCTCGGCTGAAGAGTTTAAAGAGTTGGTTTAATCTAGCCAACCACTCTTGCCATAAACTTACTTCGGCTGAAGAGTAACAAGTGGTGGTTTAATCCAGCTAACCACTCTTCTAGCCGATTATACTTATTTCGGCTGAAGAGTATTAAGAATTGGTTTTATCCAGCCAACCACTCTTCAGCCATAAACTTACTTTGGCTGAAGAGTAACAAGTGTTGGTTTAATCCAGCCAAACCTCTAAGTTGGTTTTTCAGCCAACTTGAATAAAGTGTTCGGTTATTCCGACCAAACGTCCTGCACTTGAATAGATGACCTTATCTGGGCTTAGGAGGAGTGTTGGTTTAATCAGCCAACCTCTAAGTTAGTTTTTCCAGCCAACTAGAATAAAATGTTTGGTTATTCCGACCAAACGTCCTGCAGCCTAGATCCTTATCCTGGGCTTGAGGAGGGGTGTTGGTTTAATCCAGCCAACCTCTAAGTTAGTTTTCCAGCCAACTTAGAATAAAATGTTCGGTTATTCCGACCAAACGTCCTGTAGCCCGGATCCTTATCCTGGGCTTAGGAGGGGTGTTGGTTTAATCCAGCCAACCTCTAAGGTAGTTTTTCCAGCCAACTTAGAATAAAATGTTTGGTTATGCCCCTAATTCACTAATTTACTAAAAGCAAACTGTTACAGAGAAAAATGTTTATTCTGAAAAGATAACTATTTGTTTTATTGAGAAAGGGAAAAAATTACACATACTTAAAAAAGAAAAAAGCTAAAAATAAAATAACTTGAGATTGGCAGTATTCCATGGCCTGGGAATTGTCTTGCCGTCCTCGTCTTCTAAGTGGTATGCCCCTTTGCCTGCTAATCCAACCACTTTGTAAGGTCCTTCCCAATTAGGCCCTAACTTGCCATCTCCGGGCACCAAGGTGTTTCCCATGACTTTGCGCAGTACCCAGTCTCCAATCTTGAATTGCCTTGGATGCACGGTTTTTGTTATACTTTCTGGACAATTCTTGTTGGTAGGAGGTGATGTGAACCAATGCTCTGTCTCTTCTTTCTTCCGCAAGGTCAAGCTCCAATGTTATGGCTTCGCCATTTAAGTCTGGGTTAAAGTTTTCGCTTCGAATTGTGGGGAGACCAACTTCTAATGGGATGACTGCTTCCATGCCATAAGCTAGGGAGAATGGTGTTTCTCCTGTTGATCGTCGAGGCGTGGTGCGGTAAGCCCATAAAACATGAAGGAGCTCTTCTGCCCACTTGCCTTTGGCTTTCTCTAACCGTTTCTTCAATCCATCCAAGACTACCTTGTTTGATGCCTCTGCCTGTCCATTTTTGGGGATATGCTGGTGTAGAATTGTAGAACTCTATCTTGTACTCTTCACAAAAGCCCCTGAAAATCCTACCGTCGAACTAGTCGCCGTTGTCTGAGATCAGGGCTTTTGGTATGCCAAACCGAGTGATGATGTTCTGCCAAACGAACTTCTTCACATCCTTTTCCTTGATTATGCTAATGCTTCTGCCTCCACCCACTTTGTGAAGTAGTCGGTTGCTGCAAGGAAGAACTTCCTGTTGCCGGGTGCTGTTGGAAGTGGCCCTACTATGTCCAATCCCCACATTGCGAAGGGCCATGGGCTAGTTAGAGGTAGAAGTTCTCTGGCAGGTTGGTGTATTTGATGTGCGAACTTCTGGCATTTTTCGCACTTTTTAACATACTTCTCTGAATCCGCTTGCATGTATGGCCACCAGTATCCTTGTGAAATTGCTCGGTATGCCAATGATCTTCCTCCTTGATGGCTGCCGCATACACCCTCATGTATTTCGAACAAAAACGCTTCCACTTTGTTGGGGTGAACACATTTTAGGTAAGGTCCTGAGAACGACTTTTTGTAATGCCAAAGATGGGGAGAGCCAAAAATCGCTGCGACTTTGCTCTTATTCTATTAGAGCTTCTTTCTTCTCTTCCGGTAAGGTGCCGTTTTTCAGGAACAGTATGATGGGTCCATCCAAGAAGGGCCTAACTCTACACAACATACCTCTTCTGCTTCGGGGTCTTCAATGCTTGGTCTAGGTAGGTAGTCGATCAGCAATGGATGAGGGATGGAGGTGTCTGCCATTGAGGCAAAGCCTGCTAGTTCGTCCGCTCTGCTGTTTTCCTCCCTGCCGATTTGTTCTATCCTGACCACTTCAAATTTCTTAATCTCTGTTCTGACCAACTCTTGGTATTTGGCCATCCTATCATCTTTTGCTTCGTAGTCGCCAGATATTTGGTTTACCACCAGCTGTGAGTCGCTGTAAACCATTAGCTCGGTGGCCTTCATGAAGAATGCTGATTTGAGGCCTGCAAGAAGCGCTTCATACTCCGCTTCGTTGTTTGATGATGGGAAGCCAAGGTTGATTGCCTGCTCCACCACTAGGCCGTCAGGAGAGATGAGGACGATGCCGAGCCCTGCTCCATGCCGGTTGGATGCTCCATCCACGAAGAGCTTCCACATCTCTCCAACGAACAATTTCCAGCAAGTGGAGGGATTAGATGATGTCTTGGGATCTTCCATGTTGGTGGTGTTTTCTTCAGGGTCCATGCTCGCTGTTTGCCCCTGGTTATCTAATTTTACCAAGTCTTTATTTGTTGGGGAGTCTTGACTTGGTGTAGCATGGTTCGCTTCTTCCTGCCTTCCTTTGCTTTGGTCTGCCTTGGGGTTGACTGAGTATCTTGCACCAGGGGTTGCGCTATTCCGGCGTCAACTTCCATCCCTAGTTCGGGTTTCAGTCAGGTCGACTGGGCAGATGTGATGACTTCCTGGTGTGAATTCTGCGACAAAATTTGCTAATGCTTGAGCTTTTATTGCGGTCCTGGGTTGGAACTTGATGTCGTATTGCCCCAACTTCACTGCCCACTTCAGAATTCGCCCAGAAAAGTTTTCCCTTTCAAACAAAGGTTTTAATGGAAAGGCTATGAGGACAACTATGGTGTGGGCGTGAAAGTAGTGCGACAACTTTCTTGAGGCCATCATCAAGGCCAATGCCAGTTTTTCCAGTGGCAAGTACCTTGTTTCGGCGCCCAGTAATGTCTTGCTGACGTAATAGATGGGTAGATGTTGGATTCCTTCTGCGCGGACCAACACTGCGCTAATTGCATGCTGGGAGACTGCCAGGTATAGGAAGAGTTCTTCTCCAGGTACTGGGGTGACAAGTATTGGTGGAGAAGACATGTATTCTTTTAAGCTTTCCAGGGCGTGATCGCATTCTTCATCCCACTCAAACTTGGCCTTCAAAGCGTGGAAGAATGGTCGTAGTCTGTCTAACGACCTGCTTATGAACCGATTGAGCGCCGCTGCCATGCCGGTGAGATGCTGCACTTCTTTTACTGAGTTTGGTCTCTCCAACTCCTGGATTGCTTTGATCTGGGAGGGGTCTGCTTCGATACCTCGGTTGGTCACCAGGAAACCTAGGAATTTGTCAGATCCTACTCCGAATGCACACTTAGACGCATTGAGGCGCAGCTTGTGCTTCTTCAGGATCTCAAACATCTCGCCTAGGTCCTTGAGATGGTCATTCTCATCCTTGCTCTTGACCACCATGTCGTCGATGTAAGCTTCCATTGTTCTGCCTAACAATGGTTCAAATATCTTGGTGACCATCCGTTGGAACGTCGCCCCTGCGTTCTTTAGGCCAAAGGGCATGACCTTGTAACAGTACAGTCCTCTTGGAGTTGTAAAGGATGTGACCTCCTGGTCTGGTTCATGCATGGCGATTTGGTGGTAGCCTCTGTATGCACCCAGAAAGCTAAGTCGGTTGTGCCCCGCCGTTAGGTCTACCAGTTGATCTATCCGTGGTAGAGGAAAGCTGTCTTTTGGGCACGCCTTGTTGACTGTCTTATAGTCGACGCAGACGCGCAACTTGCCATTCTTCTTTGGCACTACGACTGTGTTGGAGATCCATCTTGGGTAGTGCACCTCTCTGATTGCTCTTGCCTCCAGCAGGTTTCCAACTTCTTCCGCCACTATCTCGGCATGGTGGAGTGCCGATCTACGTGTGCACTAAATGATTGGTCTGGCGGATGGGTGGACATTGAGTTGGTGACAGATGAAGTTGGGATCAATGCCTGGCATGTCGTATGGTGTCCAGGCGAACACTTCGATGTTAGAGGTCAAAAATTTCAAGACCTCTAATCTCTCAGTGCTGGACAACGACGAACCGAGCAAAAAGAACTTATCCGGGTTCTTTTCATCTATTCTTACCTCTACCAAGTCTTCCACCGCTTTCTGACTTGCCGCTTTGCCAACATCTGCGAACAGTTCATTACTCTCAGGTTCTTCCACCGAATGAACGTATCCTTTGGCAGCGCGGCTGCCATTCACCGTAACAAAGCACTGCTTCGACATGATCTGATCTCCATAGACTTCTTCTATTACTCCGGTGTCGTTGGGGAACCGCATTACTTGGTGGTGGGATGACGCCACCGATCGCATAGCATGCAGCCACGTTCTGCCCAAGATGATGTTGTAAGTGGAGGGGACCTTCAACACCCAGAACTCCACTTGTTTCGTCACACTCCCTGCTCTGACTGGGAGGATTATTTTGCCGACGGGCCATTCTAGCATGGAGTTGAATCCAATTAGGGGAGATACGGCAGACGCCAAGTCTTTATCTTGTAATTTCAATTGTTTAAATGTTTCGTAGTACATGATTTCACATGAACTACCCTGGTCAATCAGAATCCACTTGACGTCAAAATCCTTGACTCGGAGAGTGACGACCAGGGCATCATTGTGAGGGCAATATATCCTTGCCAGGTCTTTATCCGAAAAAGACATGACGTTTGTAGCCTCTGTCTTCCCCTTCTTGATAGCAGGTTAGGCACTTAGCACCTCTCTTAAGTGTTCAACCTTTTTGATTGATCCCCTGAGCTCGCATACACGCTCGGGTTCAAAGACTCCATGTATCACATTGATAGTGCCTTGAGGTGGGGCGTCGATTGGCATCCCATTGGGGTTATTGTGGTCCTGGGGGGCTGGTTGCGCCCCTCCTTCAATGTATTTATCCAGGTGTCCTGCTGCCACCAACTCCTCCAGGTGCTGCCTCAATGGCGTGCAGTTTTCAATGCGGTGCCCGTTTTCTTTATGGAAGGTGAACCGTGACCTGTCGTCGTAGTCCTTCTGAGCCTCGCCTAACTTGGCTGGCCATCTGACGAAAGGCTCATCCCGTATTTCACTTAGAATTCGGTATATCGGTTTTTTGAAGACCGTGGTTATGGCAGTGCGGACTCTCAACCATCTTTTATCCTGGTCCTCTCCGTTGTCTCATCTGCCACGTCCGTTCTTGCTCGGGCGATCTACCGCGTTGACCTTTGTTGAGGGCTTCTTCTCTGGTACTGTAGTCGTGCCGGACTTTGCTTTGGCACGTGCGCCATCCTCCTCCACCCTGATGTGCTATGCACTCTTTCCATCAAGGCTTCCATGGTGAGGGACGGCGTCATGGTGATTGAGTCCCTTAGTCTGTTCCCGACTGGAAGGCCTCTTTTATACTGTACAATGGCGAGATTGGTGGAACAGTCCCCAATCTGGTTAAAGGTCTCCCAGTAGCGGCTGTTATAGGATCTTAGGGTCTCCTTATCGCCCATGTCGATGGAGAGTAATTGGTCGATCTCCACCGGTGTTTTGGTGTTTGTTCGGAACCTTGTCACAAACGCCTCTGCCAACTGTGCCCAGGAGGCTATGCTGCCTTCTGGAAGTTTCTCAAACCAAGTCAAGCCTAGGTCACCAAGGCTTGAGGGGAATAGGATGCACATCAAGGCCTCGTTGCGCCGATATACCGCCATAACCTGGCGGAAGTGGCTTAAGTGTGAGTACGGGTCCGTCTTCCCCTCGTACGTAGTGAATTTGGGCTGTAGGAAGCCTGAAGGTAGGGGCGCGTTCTCAATTGCTGGCACGAATGATGAGGTCTGCAGCCTCGCTAGCGCCTTGTCCGTCGGTTCGTAGGCGAGGCGCGGTATTGGCATTCTAACCTCGACGCTTCCATGCGTCCGAGGAGCCAACCGCTGTAAGGCAGAAACTCTGTGTGTATCGCGCGCCCTGGCGTCCTCCTTCCACCGTGCCTTCTCTTCGAGCACGGTTCGTAGGTCGGACGATCTGGGTAACTCTGTCTGTCTGGATCTTGTTTGGTGCGTATGCGAGGGCCAATATGTGCTTCCCTTAGTGTACAACCTGGAGTGACGAGTTCTGGAAGATCTAGATTGCGTATCGCCTGTTCTAAGGCTTCTGCTTTCTGCTTGAGAGAGTGTAGTATTCCTACTACGACTTTCCGAGTGGCGAGGGGGCGTCTTGTTTGTGCGCCCCTCTCCTGTCGCCACTCCTTTTCCTTTCACCTGGCGTTTTAGGGATTCCATGTCTGCCGCCATCCGACGTATCAATTCGTCTTGTTCCCTGACGCGATCCTCCAAAGCTTGAGGATCAATCCTCCGCCTTTGTCTTTCTGGGCTCCGCGAACGAGAGTGACGAGGGCTGTTAGTCCACCTTCTCCCTCTTGTATCCCTCCTGGGATTCTATCTCTGTGGCTCCAAATCCCCCATAGGAGTGATAAGAGGTAGACCTTCGCGCCTCGCAGCCCCTTCTGGAGTTAGTCCGTCAATAACGGACTGTGGTAATTCTTCGTTGTGCGCCATTGATGCTTTAAAAGGAAAAGCTTGATCAAGAGGTTTGTTCTTGTCTGAAATTCTCACAGACGATGCCAATTGTACGGGAAAGAAATAAACCTTCTCGTATAATCCTGTTGATCAAGTCTGCGCTCCTCCGTACGTCGTCGCTTTATCACCTAAAAACACAAACATGAGCTAACCGGCGGGTGTGTGCCGGAAACCTCTCCGATGCCTAAGTCAGCAAACTAGACAAATAGACAAGGGTTCTGTGTATTCAGAAATCAAAGTTGCGTTACCTCTCCATAGGTGATATTTGTGAGCTTTTATAGGTTTCGTGTGGCACAATCCTAGTAGGACTTTTACTCCTCCATGTAGAGTCCTCCTAGGATTCATACTTCTGAAGGATAATACTTATCCTTCAACACCCCCCTCACTGCTTAAACCAAGTGAGATGGTTCTTCCATGGCCGGCCTACCATACGACCGAAGTAAGCACGACTATGCTTAGCCGAACTATACGTAGTTCGGTTCTCCGCCCATAGTTCCTCTTCCACAAACCATGGTATGCCCAAAACCGAACTATCTTTAACCAAGGTTTAGACCGATCTAGTTTTCCTGCGCCATGACCGGTATAAGTTCAAAGCATTCTTAAACTGGTCTAACTGCAAAGCGTCCTTCAACCGAACTAAATTCGAGACCGGACTAGCTTCAAGGTGTCTTTGGACCGGGCTAACCTTAAGTCTCTTCGGACCGAAATAAATTTCATTCAGCCCTTCGTACTGTGGCCTACAACGGCCCATTTACCTAGCTCGGCCCAATTTCTATATAAATTACCCTCACAGATTCGAATGTGGAGTTGTGATTTAAATGTGGAATTGTGAGTTGAGTTTTGAAAAGAGAAAATCTATTTGGCTCTCAGTTTTGAAAAGAGTTTTGAGTTATATTTTGAGTTTTGAGTTTTTGAATTTTGAATTGTATTTTAAAATTTTTTGAAATTATTTTTTTTATTTTAAATATATAATTTTTGTTGTTTTATTTTGTAAATATTTTAATTTTAATATTTTAAACTCAAAACACAACTCCACACTCAAATCGTAACCAAACACAGAACTTAAAACTCAATTCAAAAATTATTTTTAAAACTCATAACCAAACACATAATTCAAACATCCACACTACTTTCAAAACTCTACACTCGAATCGTAACTAAATACATAACAAAAAAATTAAAATATTTAAAAATATATTTATAAAATAAAATAAAATATTTAAAATACAAAAATAAATTGTTTAATATTTAAAAGATATATTTAAAATATTTTTAAAAATACAGCATATAAATGTATGAAATATAGTGCACATTAAAATAAGTAAATAAATATTTACCCTAAAGAAATAAAATTGAGAAATTTTTTTAAATATTTAAAAGAGTAAATCAAAAAAAATTCAAAATACAACTCAAAACTCATAAGCAAACAAATTTTCTTTTTTTAATACTCAACTTAAAACTCATAACTCAAAACACGACTTCACACTTAAATTATGATTCTAAAAATAATTTTAAAAAACAAAATAAAAAATATTTTTTTGATTTTTTTTTAAATAGAATTTTGAAAAGAGTTTTAAATTGTTGTTTAGTTATAAGTTTTAAAAATAATTTTTGAATTGAGTTTTAAATAGTTTTAAGTTGTGTGTTTGATTTTAAGTTTTGAAAAGAATTTCAAAATTTTTTGATTAAAATTATAATTCTAAAAAAGAACCAAACGGAGGTTTAGTTAAGGTGATTGTTACTTTGAATACAAGACTAAAAATTTTACAAACGAATTTCACGGGTGATTGAAGTGTGAAATCGTTCTTACGTTAATTCAAATATCAAATCAAACATTGATCGGAAGTATTACGTAATCTATTCGATAGTTTTCTAAAGGCATGTGCTTAATGATAGGCCGTAAGTTAAAATTAGAGAATTGTCGACAAGTCAAGATATGATCTTAGGTCCATGTCATGTGAACTTCATCTTGACGTCCTAGCAAGCTAAGTCATGGGTTAACACAGAGAGAGAAGTGTTTTCTCTCTCTCTAAAATGCTAGAGAGCAATTCAGCCAACAGCTCCATCCCTCACGATTCTACATAACAGCTAAGTCCATTGAGGAAGAAGACCATCTAATCCGAAGTACCAAGAAAATAAAGAGCTCACAAAACTTGAAAACCAGTGAAATGGACAACGAAGTGGTAATGGCTCCTGCACCAAGGGATGATGAATCAAACCAGGGTAGTTTACCTGCGAAATCCTTCAACGAAGCACTGACTACAACAAGACATAGCGCCTATTCATTTGATGGCAGTATGAAGATTCTCTCCTCAGATGAAGAAGACGATGACCAAGAGGGGCACCCAAATACTGAGCAACCGCTCTTGGAATTCATGAATTTGCCCACAATCTCCCTCTCCAAAAAGCTCCTGCAAAAGATCCGAAAACCAAGGAAGAGTGCACTAATCATCAGACTACTGGGAAAAAGTATTGGCTACAACATGCTCTGCACTCGGGTTAAGAATATTTGGGGGCTTCAAGATGAGTTCAATGCAATTGATTTGGGATGCAACTATTTTTTATTCAAGTTTTCTAATCAAGAAGACTATACTAAAGTGTACACTGGAGGCCCCTGGGTGATCATGGATCACTACCTAACAGTAAGAAAATGGGAACCAAACTTCAAGCCTTTGGAAGCTTTTGAAACCACAACCACAATTTGGGTTCAGTTTCCGAAACTTTTGATAGAACACTACCAGGATAAAGTCCTATTTGCGATTGCCAAAACCATTGGCAAACCCTTGAAGATCGATTGGACAACCGCAATGGCAACCAGAGGTAAGTTCGCAAGAATATGTGTAAAAATGGACCTCACTAAACCACTAATTCCCAAATTTGTTCTGGAAAAGAAATGCTATAATATAGAGTATGAATCCCTTCATTCTTTCTGTTTCCTTTGTGGACGTATTGATCACCAGAAAGAAACATACAGATTCAGACCACAAAATGCATAGTCGGCGAGGGAAAGGGTAGCCGTTACCGATGCGGAAAGCTGCGATACACCCATTGCTGATATCAACGGTAACCTACAACCTCGAGAGGCTATGGAAGAGGATTTTGGGCCTTGGATGGTAACTAAGAGGGGTAGAAGACCTGTTCAGGCCAGGAAAGCTCAAGAAACACCTGGCCCAGCAACTAAGCCCAATAAATTCAAATATTTGGAAGATATTCAGGAGGGGCAGAGAGAACAGTCGCAGGGCCGTAAGCACACCAGAGTAGGAGCTGAGAAGGCCATGAGTAACCACATAACCCAAATGAATCCAAACCAGACCCAGAAACCCACAGATAAAAGCAGACTGGACCAGGACTTAACCAAAGGGAAAAACAAACTAACCTAACACCAACCCATGGACACACCAACTGGTGCTAGTATATCGAAGCAAGTGAAGGAATCTATTGCAGAAATCCCAAACCCTGAGTACATTGAAATAGACAATTCCACCAGTGAGAACCAACCACATTTTGGAGTGACTGACATGCTATGTGTCTTAGATACTAACACACGGCAAAAGGACTTAACTACACCCATAGATAAAGATATTCAAATACACTTCAACAACTCCATCTCAGATATCACTAACTCAATTATTAGTTTTACACCTGTACCCACAGATCCGTTGATTCAAGCGTAATCTTGTGGAAATTATTAAGGCATATAAACCAGAGATTCTGGTCCTAATGGAAACTAAGGTGGCCTTCAGCACTATGAGTGAGTTCTTCAATTGCCTAAGATTCACAGCCTCACCAACAATTGATCCCGTGGGCAGAGTGGGAGGCGTATGGATTGTTTGGGATGCCAGCCAAGTGAATGTTAGAGCATCTACAGTTAGTCCAGAAGTCATTCATACTACTGTCCACAAGGAGGACTATGAGGAATGGATATTGGCTGCTGTTTATGCTAGCCCCAACCTCAACATTAGAGAACAACTATGGCAAGACCTTGAAGATGTAGTGGATACCATGCAACAGCCTTGGCTGGTTGCTGGGGACTTTAATGACTATGCAAATCAAAGAGAAATAAGGAGTTTGTTAGCTAACCACAATACTAGTAGAACTCAAAAATTCTTTGATCAAGTGAATCACTGCAATCTCATTGACTTGGGCAGCTCTGGACCTCGTATGACGTGGACAAACAACAGGCAAGGGTTAGCTAACACCATGGAGAGACTTGACCAAGCACTGTGCAATGCGGAATGGAGGACCATGTTTCCCGAAGCCACAGTTAGAGTTCTCCCTAGAACTTACTCTGATCACTCCCCTCTTGTTGTCTACACACAAGGTATGCACACTTTAAACCCTCGTAATAGGCCCTTCCGATTCGAGGCTGCTTGGATGTCTCATCTTGACCTTATTAATGTTATTAAATCTTCTTGGCATAATATGAACAATCACCTCTTGACTCTACTACTGACTTTACTAATAGAGTCACTAAATGGAACAAAGAGGTTGTTGGGAACATTTTTAAACGTAAAAGGAGACTCCTTGCTAGAATTGAGGGTACCCAAAAAGCTCTTGTTGAAAATTTTACCCACAGTCTTCAAAATCTTGAACACATGCTTATTAAGGATTACAATGAGACGTTATTGCAAGAAGAAATGCTCTGGTTCCAGAAATCTAAATCCAAACATATCACCCTCGGAGATAAAAATACCAAATATTTTTATATATCCACTATAAAAAGGCGTAAACTTAAAATTAATGCCCTTAAGAATGATGAAGGTAATTGGATTAGTGACACTAAGGGGGTTAAAAACATCATCATTGATTATTTTCAGAACCTCTTTAGCAAAAATGTCACTTAACAATTAGACCACTGGAAGAATAACACCCCAACTAATTCTCTAAGGAAGATAACGATGGCTTTTTGAAGCCTTTGTCCAATCTTGAAATTCTTCATGCTGTAAGAAATATAGGTGCCTTTAAAGCCCCTGGAGCTGATGGCATCCAGGCAATCTTCTATCATAACTATTGGAATATCATTGGTAAGTTTGTGTGTGAGTTTGTGAATGCTTATTTCCACAACAATTCTGTTCCTATATCTGTTAATGAAACTCTCATTGTTCATATCCCTAAGATTGACAACCCTGTCAACATCAAACAATTTAGGCCCATCAGCCTCTGCAATGTTACCTATAAGATCATTTCAAAAATTGTTGTGAATAGAGTTAGACCACTCCTGGACAGCTTGCTGAGCCCCAACCAAAGTAGTTTTATTCCGGGAAGGAATACTATTGACAACATCATCATTACCCAGGAGATTCTACACACTTTGAGGCACAAAAAAAGTAAAGAGGGAGGTATGATTTTTAAAATCGATTTAGAGAAAGCCTATGATCGTCTATCTTGGGAGTTTATTAGAGACACACTTGTGGAGTTTAATATGAATGATGATTGGATAAACCTTATCATGAGCTGTGTCACTAACAGCAAATCTACTGTCCTTTGGAATGGAGAGATGCTAAAAGGAATTAAGAATGAGAGAGGCTTAAGACAAGGTGGCCCACTTTCTCCTTACCTCTTTGTTCTTTGCATGGAAAGACTTTCTAATATGATTAATTCCAAGGTTGATGGTGCTCAGTGGAAAGGGATCAAAGCAACTCGTAATAGCCTACCCATCTCTCACTTATTCTTTGTTGATGATCTTATTTTATTTGCCAAGGCAGACCTCTCCAACTGTGAAACTATAATGACAGTGCTGACTGAATTTTGTGCAGTCTCTGGGCAAAAAATTAATCACTCTAAGTCCAAACTTTTTGTTTCCCCCAATTTAGCCTGTAACAAAGCCATATACCTAAGTTTCCATAATGGCATCCCTTTAACTTAAAACCTTGGCAAATATTTGGGCTCTCTTATTATCCATGGTAGAGTCAATAGAAATATGTTTAAGGAAACTTTGGAGAAATTAAAAACTAGGCTATCAGGTTGGAAGGCTAGAACCCTCTCCCTAGCTGGTAGAACCACACTTATTCAAGCTGTCACTTCTGCTATACCCAGTTATAATATGCAGACCATGGAAATTCCTAGAAGAGTTTGTGATGAAATGGATAGACTCAATAGAAATTTCCTATGGGGAAAAACTGATTCCAAAAAGAAAGTTCACATGGTTAATTGGGAAAATGTTTGTA
Organism: Camellia japonica; assembly: GCA_030407325.1. NCBI lineage: Eukaryota > Viridiplantae > Streptophyta > Magnoliopsida > Ericales > Theaceae > Camellia > Camellia japonica. The sequence continues at coordinate 131,272,577 of JAPPVO010000059.1, read as the reverse complement.
AAAGTAAGGTTGAAGGAGGGCTAGGACTTAGAAAAGCTAGGGACCAGAATGCTGTTTTATTAACTAAACTTGGGTGGAAAATACTGAGTGACCAGGACAAATTATGGTGTAAAGTTATGCATTCCAAGTATTTGAGAAGGCATTCCATCTTTAATTGGCCCATCAAGAGGAGTTCTTCACACACCTGGAAAAGCATATGCAGAATGAGAGATCATTTGAAAAAAGGAGTAAAATGGAATGTGGGAAATGGTGAGAACATATCACTGTGGTGTGACTGGTGGTGTAGGAAACAACCATTTTCTATTTCTTACACCTCCCAGCAAGATAATGCTCTTCAAAAAGTTAGCTCAATACTCAATGAAGAGGGCTATTGGGACATAGATACTTTGAAATCTATTTTAAACTCCCAAGATATCCAGGAAATCCTCAAAATCCACAGGCCCAAATTTGTCACCTACACTGATACTCCTGTTTGGGTTGGATCCACCTGTGGCAACTTCACTACAGCTTCAGCTTATCAGCTTATTACAGGGCATGAAGGAGATGGTAGGGATTGGAAATGGCTTTGGAAATTAAAGATCCCCCAGAAACTGAAATGCTTCCTATGGCTTATTCTCAAAGAAAGGCTGCTAACCAATCACATGAGACTTGTGAGGAATATGACCACACCTGACTTGTGTCCTAGATGCGGTTTGTCTAGCGAGGATATGAACCATCTCCTCAGAAACTGCACCATTTCACAAAACATTTGGACTAAAATAAAAAATAGGAACTGGTGGGAGGAAGGTTGTGATAGGCCTATACTTGAATGGATTACCTTCAATTTGAAAGATAAAAGTGAGTATTTTAGCAAAAAATGGCAACTTGTTTTCACATTAACTCTTTGGCAAATTTGGAAAGATCGCAACAAACTTGTGTTTGAAAATATTAATCCTTCCATTCAGATCAGTCTCAAGAACATAAGGAATTATGTTCATAAGATTGATGAGGCCTATCACTCTGTCCTCCACCCTAGGCCATATTAGCACAGACTAATTCATTAGCTTTGTCCATTTACAGAGAAACTTAAATTAAATGTTGATGGCTGTTCTAAAGGTGACCCAGGCCAAGCTGGATATGGAGGGCTGCTGTGTGATGAAATGGGGGTATAGATCTGGGGATTTTATGGAAAGCTGGGACATTGTTCCATTCTTGAAGCTGAACTATGGGCTATCTATAAAGGACTCACAATCTTATTCTAAAAAGGCACCAAGGGAGTGGATATTGAATCTGATTCAGAACTGGCTATCAACCAAATACAGATTGAACCATGCCTTAACTCACTATATAAAGCTCTCATAGAGGATGCAAAGTTTATGTTGAAAAGGTGCAACTACTCCCTGCGCCATACCCCAAGGGAAGGAAATAAATGCGCCGATTTTCTTGCAAACATAGGAGTTGCTCAAGATGAACATGTACTGGTGCTTAAAGAACCTCCTGATGAAGTGAAGGCTCTGATCATTAATGACATGATTGGAGTTAGTGTGCTGAGGGATTAGTTCTTCATCTCTTTGTTTTGCTGTTTTTCTGAACTTCTGTTTGTTTGAATTTCCTTTGAATCAAAAAAAAAAAAAAAAAAAAATCAAATCAAACATGTGTTTTTCTTCTTTGATTAAGGAAACTATTAATCTAAACACTTGATTTAAAGGGTTAATGATATCGAGTGGATGAAAAAATTAATAATATCCGATTAACTTTATTTTTTACAGATAAATTTTACTCGATTTATTTTAAAATGTGAACGGTTCGGATTATCGAAACAGATCTCAAAATATATTAATATTATCGTATAACAATGGTTGTTGTCCTGCACAGCACCCAGCACCCATCTAGGGGTGTAAAAATGGCCCACGGCCTGTGGATGACCTTGGATGGGTTCGACTCAGTTAAGCCCGAGCCCGAGCCCGAGCCCAACCCAGGACCCTAGCCTTGGGTCTAGGCCGTCACTTTGAAGCCTGGCTCGGCCCATCGGCCTGCTCAAGACCCACTCAAAACCCGGTTCGAGGCCTAATGTCATTTTTTGTGAAAAAGAATAAAATTTTGATAGAAAAAATAGAAAAAAATTAAAAAAAAATGTTCAAGGTTGGTCCAAGCTCGAGCCCAGGCATGTCCAAGATCCAAATACTCCTTAGGCTTGGGCCTAATTTTTTGACCTATGGACTGGCCTGACCTGACCCCGTCTAAATTTTGGCAGGAATCCGCAAGGCCCGATGTGGTCTGGCCTGAGCTTAGGCTTCGGTGAACCAAGCCAGGCCGGGCCGGCCCGAGCCAAATTTACACCCCTATACCCATCCCATCTCCAGTGATAAGGGAGTAGCAACACAATAGTGGTGTATGACTGTTAGGGTTTAACTGAATTAATTGTACCCGTTTTTTTAAAAAAAATAATATATATATATATATTTTTGAAAGTGTATTCCTTTAACAAAAATTAAAAACAGCTTTCAAAAGTTATTCGCCAAACCAAATTTTATGTTTTTCAAAAATAAAAAATAAAAAACATGAAAATGAAATTGCAACTAAAGCAGTAACTTCCAAGAAAACATTACATTGGAGTATGGACAAGGAGCACGCATGAAGCCCATTGGGGCGTGTCCCGATCGAAGTTTATTTTTATAATTCGAGTAATATAAAATTCGAATAATTTATATTACGAAGTTTGTTGAGTACATTATACATAAAATAAAAATCAAATTAATTGAATATATATAACCTCGTAACAAGATTATATTTGTTTTAAAAATAAACGAATTGTTCGCATAATTGTGATAATATTTTTAAAAATAATTAGGAATAATAATGAGGTTATGTATGTCCGATTAACTTGAATTTTTTAATAACTATATTACATGATAAATTTTACAATATAAACGGTTTAGATCATTAAAAAAGACTCAAAACACGCCCCCAACCTCACAGCATGGGTACAACACCAACCCCTGCTCTCAAACACTCCAAAAATTAAGGAAATCACACTTTCATGTAAGAATTATGAAAAATATTTGAGACTTTAAAAAAGTTCTCACAATTTGATTCACAATAATGTGGCATGATATGTATCATTTTTTTTTTATGAGTTATATATAAATATAAAATTCATATAGAATTTTTATACATAATCATATAACTCAATGTGCACTTTTAACTTCTAAAAAAAACACCTATAAAGATGAATTATTTACGAGAATGATATTGTCACATCATTTTTGTATACTCTTTTGTATAAATTTTATGTATGAATAGAATTTTTCATTTTTGATTTATTATACACTTAATCATATAGGGTTAAACTCCATTATTAGATCATTATAGGTGAATTTGATCATCTAAATTGTGAATGTCCAACATTTTGGAAGAATTATTTTTCAAAAATTTTCTTTCTTGATGTGTACTATTAGGTATATAACTAAAATTTGTCTAACAAAATAATGATGCTAAAATGGATGGGCTAGGTGGTGGTGTTAGAACATTTTTATAATATGTGTATATATTTAATATATATTTTAATTATATGAATTAATGGAGAGGTATGACTTTTGGGTTTAAATTGAAGGGTGTAACTATTAGATTTAAACCAAATGACATGACTCTTGGATCTAAAATGTGTCACTTTTGAATCTAAAAAGACATAACCTTTAGTCTAAGGGAGATAATGGGTTGGCAATTAGAGATAAGTAATCCATACGAAATCCATAGAACATCCGTGGAATTTTTCTTTAACATTCACATGGTTGGTTTACTCTTTACTTGGTAGATTAGAAAAATCCAAAGATATTCAGGATTTGATTTTGTCCGTGCATAGCGCAATCAGACATCAGTCTTTAGACTGGGCTTCATTGTATCCTTGAGGCAGATTCAGGGGTAACTCGGTGCACACCATATTCGACAAAATTGGTGGGGATAAATATCGTCTTAAGAAAAGTGACGATGTAACGCACCTTGAAGCAATCTTAATTATTTTTGTTTTATCTTCTTCCATCACATTTACCAAATTTACACCAACAATCATAAGATGATATTTCAAGAGATGGAAGCGTGTTAATGTTTATTTGGAATTATGTACAAGAAGTAAGGTTGAATTCAATTTTATTTATGGTATAAAGCGGATTAAGAAACGAGGTATACATTTTCAATATATGTGCAATTTTATATGATGACGGTAATGAAAATTAGATTACCAGGTATAAGTTATTTTCTATTATGTTTTGAAATTAATATGATATGAATAATTGTGTACCTATATCGTTGTTTCTTTCTTGGATAACAAAGTGTGTGTCTATAGTTGACATGTAGCAAAATATACTATTCACATGTCATGAAAGAAACTGTTTTGAACAAGTTATATTTTTTAAATTATAATTGTTGTTTTCAATTTTTTTTTTTTTTTTTTTGCGTGATAAATATAATTTTTACTGATATGTGTTTACAATCAGTGATGTGTAATTAAGAAAGTAAGATCTTTGTGGCTTTTAGTGTTTGGTGGCCAGTAGATCACTTGGGTCAATTATAATTCCTGCCACATTTTGCATATTATTTGTGAAACATATGATTTTATTGTTTATGTATATTATTAATATACCTGAAACTTTAAATTTTACAACAATTATAAGATATTATTAATTTGATTTGTTTGAAAGTTTTATTATAGTTAGGCTATATGTTTATATATATTTGGATTTTGATATGCATGATCTTTTCATAATTAGAAGTTGAAAAGGAAAATTTGAGAAACCATTATTTTGATGATAATTTTAAAGTGCTGAAAAATAACTTAAACACTAAAGGAAGTTTTGCTCATATATGTATAAGAGCATCTCTAACGGTAATAGGCATTTTACCTATCTAAATATTACTATAAAGTATACATTTTATTTTGCCTGTCAACTCTTTCATATTTCTACTCCAACCATACTCTTTATTTTAGCTATTCATCCAAATATTATTAACTTTATAGAATGCCACGTCAACAACAAAGATGGAGGGAAATAATCCTAATGATTAAATACATTTTGCCTAGCCTTGAAGGCTAGCTACATGTAGTTAGTGAATGTGAGCTCGGCCAAAATGCCTAATCATATGCCTAGTGCATTGGAGTTGAAAAAAGTGAGCCACATTAGGCATTTTGACTAACAAGCATTATATGCCTAGTGGGTTAGAGATGCTCTAAAGTCGGTGGGTTTGGTTTGCAGTGATTTTGTTGGCCAAACGGTTCTGTTGTTGGAGAAGACAACTTTTTTTCTTTTTTTTTTATCAGTAGAAATCCATTAATGAAAGCCAAAAATGGCATTTACAAGGACCATTAAATAGCAAAGCTTACACCAAACAAAGTAAAGAAATTACAAAAAGCACTTTAGAGAAAAAATATGAAAATATTCAGATGCACATCATGTGCTCGTACTCATACTGCAAAAGCAAAGCCGATCAAAATCGACAATAGAACATGTGTGAGATAAATCATATATTTCAACCACAAAATTTGGAAAGCCTTAAATGAAGCACTGATGGCTCCAAAAACTACAATCAAAAACCAAAAAAATGAAAAAGAAAAAAAAAGACCTCCAACCCAAGATCTATGGCAAATCTGGTAGTGGATAGGTGGTAGGAGGAACAGATTTGATGCCCAACAAACTTAGGAAATAGAACATCCGGCAGATCTAGTAAGGGATGGAGGCGGTGCCGACGAAAATGAAGGACGAGATCTAGTGGATTCGGTGAGTCCCCGACTGGGGAAATCTGAGAAGAGTGAGGGAGAAGATGGAAAGACTAATCTTCCAAAGAATTATTGAGCCAAGAAGGATTAGAAAATGGAAGAGATGAGAGCAGAAGGGAGGGGAGAGGCTACTGGAGAACGGAGCCCCTCTCATTCGTCCCGAGCTGCACCGGAGAAGACAACTTTGTATGTATTTGTTCTATTTTCTATTTTTTATGCTTGGGTCTAATAATTTGATCTCTTAATGGGTTTTTAATATGTTTGTCTTAAATTGATATGAAAAGCCCAAATAGTGTTCCGAATCTCATAAATCCATTTAATGGATTAAGAATGAGACTCAAAAATTGAACTTTAAATAATATTTTTGGATTTAAGAAACAGCTCATAATTATTAGTATATATTTTGTAGAAGTTTTAAGATTGTATTTTTAAAATTAAGTTATGATTTTAATTATAAAAATCAAGCATAATTTTTGATTTGTGAATTCTTAAAACTTGAGAAAACATTGAGTATATTTAATATACTTGGGTGAATTTTCATTATGTAATTTAAACTAGAATTTCTAATTTATAAAATTTGCATGTGAATGGAAATTTTATATTGATTAGTCAATTTATGATTCAAAATAAATACAAGTACAAATCATGATACTTGAGATATAAGAAAGTGTTAGTCCTTTATATCTAAATATAACCCGGAGGTACTCGTGCGCCTTAAACAATTCGGACCCTCGATTTTTTTGATCTAGTCTAATGAGTGCAATATGAAATATAGATGATAGTCTAAATTTGGAAACTTTTATAGAAAATCCGTTTTATTACAAAATCTTTGCTAGAAATGGACTATATCACCAAATCTTAGAGTCGCCACTTAATATTTTTGAAAAATTAGGAAATCTATGACTCGTGCCAAGGCCATGGTTCGTTGTAATCAAAGATGCTTGGCTCAAAACCTTAGGTATGAGAGGAGAAGGTCATTAATTGAGCATCCTCGCTCACCCAATCAAGCATCTGCCTCTCTACTAAACCATGATATGAATTTTATTAATTTTATATGTCCCATATCCCAATTATTTAATAAATTCTAAAAATTACCATGTGAAACATACAAATATAGATTATATCATTCATTTTGGAACAGTTTGATTTCATATATTTTGAAAGAGTTTTGAAGATGTACAACTTAAAAAAATTGAGTTTACAAACATGAAATTCAATATAATTTCAAATTAAGCAACATAACCTCCATCCACCGGCATTCATACAGTTATATCAAGTAAGCAAGTAGCCACATGGTATGATACTTAAACATAGTAAGAAAAATACGCAAAAGCAAGATGCTAAAGCATAAAAACATACATATTTACTGACGTCCTGCGAACAACTACAAAACAAAGTTAGCAAAATATGCATGATCTTATGTACAGAATCCTAATGCAATTCACACATGAGATGCAACTAAAGATTCGGCTTCTAATATATGACATGTGAATAATCTCAAGAACATGAGATAACACATAATCACACATAAGAATTGAATAAATCCACAAATACAAATTTAGTTTAATTAAGATGCATGGAACATGGATGCAAAGTATGGATATGATTAAAAACAAAATATGATGCATATTCACAAAGGAAAGTAAGTAAAAGAATGGGATAGAGAGAAGCGTGGCGAGGAATTATTATAACACTTTGAATAAATAATTACAAATCAAATAAGAGAGTGATAAGGAAAATATTACAACAAAATATGATGCATATTCACAAAGGAAAGTAAGTAAAAGAATGGGATAGAGAGAAGTGTGACGAGGAATTATTATAACACTTTGAATAAATAATTACAAATCAAATGAGAGAGTGATGAGGAAAATATTACAACAAAATAAATATAAAAAAAACCTCACAAAAGTCTCAAATGAAAAGAAAATAAAAGCTTCAAGTATCTTGAAGACCATCGGAAATTGGTATACTCAACAACAAAAAGCTACTCCGTTTTTTTCCAAAAGAAGTTAGCTGACTGATCAACTAGGTCGGCCGGCCAACTAAGCCTAGCAAAATCTGTTTTGTTGCAACACCGAGAAAAAAACAAACAAAGAACATATGTAGATAGCTCAACTAACCACTTCCGGTTAAATTACAACAAGACTAATATGAAACTAAAGTAAGAATACGAATACAAGGTAAAAAGTGCAAGAAAATGAAAGAATTGAAAACTAACCACTTCCGGTTAGATTACAACAAAACAATATGAAACGAAAGTAAGAAAATAAATATAAGATATAAAATACAAGAAAATGAAAGAATTGAAAATTCCCTTTAAACTTCTTGATTTCCAAACTTCCTCTTGATCACCCTCAAGGTTGTGAATCATAATCTCAATCCTCAATTCAAGAGCTTAGAATTTGAGCTAGAAGGAAGGTTATGGACAAATGTGTTGATCACTCTTTAATCTTTTTTAACTTGACAAGAATTACTCTCTCTTTGATCGAAACTTTAGGACTTGGTTCTTGAGTGGTTTTTGCAATGAAAGATGAGATATATAGAGGTTGGGTAATTTCACTATTTTGACAAGACAACTCTCTTGTTTTCAAAGCTTTCTTTTCTTTCTCAAACTCTAATTCAAACTCAACATTATCTCTACACTTATTCTCTCAAATTCATCTCCTCAAACTTAAGACTTAAGCTCTCCTTATATAGGTAATGTAAGTGAAACAATGGTAGAAGACAAAGTGGAGAACTAATGGAGCATTTAGGGAAGATAATGGAACTAATGGAACACAAATAGAGTTAATGGAAGACAAATATGGAGCATTACTCTCAATGAATCAAGCACCAGGCAATTGAGGCTGAGTATATATGCATTTGGTGCAAAAATGGGTCAAAAAATGGGGTTGTGAAGTGCCCCACCCGAGCCAACAAAAATCTAGGCAAATCTGTCACTAGACGGTCGACCGGCTAGAGAGAAAGTTGGTTGTTTTGCTCCGGTTCAGTCCAGCCTTGCTCAGGTGCCAGATGGAACCTAAACACTTGGCCAAAATAGGCTTAGGATGGAAAGTAAGCTCAAATTCTATCTTTTTTTACTGAGGATTTTGTAAAAAAACACATTCTTATTTTCATCATCGGATAATCAAAAGAAAACAACCAAGTTTTAGGATCAATCAAAATGAGGTGTCTACACTAAAGTATTTGATTTTTTTAATCTCATAATTTAATTTCTCAAATTACTGAGATATGTTAGTTTATATGTTAAAGTGGGTATCCAGTTATTTGAAATGATACAAAGGCGCTTGTTTGAACACTTAGGCCTCGTTTGGGAACAGACTATTTTAATAACTTTTTGGTTTTTTTGGCTAAAATATGAGGTAAAAAAAAATTAGTATACTTTGGAATGACTTTTTAATTTTTTTTTTATGAAAAGATGTACAAAAAGTAGAGAAAAAAGAGAATTTTTGACTTTTTTATATAGGTTATTTCCTTTTAAGTTTTTTTGGTGACTTTTAGGCTAAAATATTCATTTGCCAAATGAGGCCTTAATATAAAAACTATGGCTTGAGAGTAAATAAATATTACTCTTGGTAGGGGTTTATCTCTTAAAATTGGAGAGATGATTTTTACAATTTGTTAGTCTCTTGTAACAAAAGAGATGGAGTGACATAGTATTTTTGTTATAAGTTTTTTCTTGAATTTTTCAAGATGCAAACTCATCATTAGTATGAGTTAATAGTTATGACAATGATTGTTAGTCCGGACATGTTGATCACGTCATAAATTGTGGTAACACATAGCTATGTAAGAATATTGTCCACGTAACTGTAAATTATCTAAGAAATAGTTATAAGGGATTTGATGTGAGATCATCAAAAGAGGTGAGTCTTAAGCCCAAGTAATATAATCACTCCTGGCGGAAAGTCAATTTAACACTTGAAAAACTATCATGTCCTTGAGTTCAATAAACGCAAGTACATCATATGTCGTGATTGTAAACATTTAAATTTTTATTTTTATAACCATCCCAAGATAAAGTGCTTGGGACCTATAATACAAAAGAGGAGGTTGAGCTACTTAGCTCTTAATAAGTTTACAATGATAAGTTAGAATACTTTAGTTATAATGGTACTCTCAGTAAAGAAGATGGCGTCGCTTCCTATGAGTCCAATGACTTGACTTTAGAGTGCTCATGAAACATGATATAGACACAAGGTCAATCCACGTGTCGACTTTTTGAATTATCTAAAGAAAAGAAAATTTGTGTGTGAGACATATCCAGTTAATCGTATAAGATCGCTAGTTCAAAGGCAAGTTTACTATGCCATCATGATTAATTTTGATGTGTTTTCACTAAATGAATTATTCAAATCAAAAAATATTTCTATTTAGGGCAAATTACAAACACCCCCTCGAGGTTTGGTAAAAATACAGATTCTCCTTTGAGGTTTGAGAAATTACATCCTGCCCCCTGAGGTTTATATTTCCATAACAAATTACCCCCTGAGGTTTTTATTTTCATACAGATTCCCTCTTAATTTTTCCTAATTTGTTATGAAAATTTGACTCTCAGGCAATTTGTAATTTCTCAAACTTCAGGAAAAAATTTGTATTTTTACCATATCTCGAGGGGGGTATTTGTAATTTACCCTTTCATTTATGTATAAATTTTTTTAATCTATTTAAATTGTTATTTTCATATATTTTGAAAATGGTGAGAGGAAGAGGTAGCACAAGATAATACACAAAAATAAATTAAACGTGTGTTTTGTGGTCACAGTCACCGAAAGTACTGTCGTGAGACCTATCTAAATTGTTATTTTCATATATTTTGAAAATGATGAGAGATAGAGGTAGCACAAGATAATACACAAAAATAAAAATGTGTGTTTTGTGGTCACAGTCACCTAAAGTACTGTCGTTTGTCACGTTTTTTGGGGGTATAGGACAATTTTGTTTTTATTATTTTTTTAATAATTATTTCTAAATAAAGAATAAACCATGAACATTGAAATAAACATTTTCCTAATTCTTCTTTTTAAAGGGTCCTCTACTATTATTTTAATGTTATAATCTTATTGTGATTTTTATTAAGTTTGGAAAGAAAAAGTTTAGGGTTTTTTAGTTAAAATAGTAAAAAAAAACAAAATAAACTAAAAAGTCAATAAGATAAAATGTTACATCCAAATTATAATCATTACATTTTTTTCTCTCATAAAAGTTTAAAAAGTTATAAAAAATTCGTCTCAAATGAACCTTTTTAGCCTCAGGTTAAAAAAGTTAAAAAACTAAAAAATCAACTCACATCCTAAACCAACCCTTAAGTTTAAAATTGAAGCAACGTGACAACAAATTTTTCTAAAATTAGATTTTCTAAAAACATCATGTGTCTTTTAAACTATAAATTTGAACTGATAAACTTCTACAAAAATAAAAATAAAAAATCATAGCAGAGGATCATAATTCATCGGCCAAGTTCAATAGCTTCCATTATCTAGCCACACAGATAAAGATATGGCAATTTTATTATTATTCTTTTTTATAAGAATGAACGAGACTTAATATACAATAAATCATCTAATAAAATATATTGGAGTACAAGATAAATTTCAAAAAAGATAAAGAAAACATCCACCAAGAGGATACAAATCTCCACATAGGGAGAAAAATAAACTTTCACATAGAGAGGAGAAAACTTCTATAAAATGAGAAAACCGCTACACAGAGAAGTATTATTACAAAAAACCAAAAATCAAAATAATCACCACCAAACAAACAAATACCAATCACCTTCATAATCCGTTCATTATTGCAATTGATAACTTTGATACCTCAACTTATTTAAGTTATATTTATATAATAAATTGCATATAAAAGTTATACCAAATAATTCAATACATAATAAAATAAAAAAATATATAAATAACTCAAACAAATTACAATAAATAATCTCACGTTGAGTTTGGTAGGCACATGAATTGAATGGATAAGACTTTAACTCAATTCTTCTAGAAATTATAAATTAATGGCTTAAAATGCCAAACCAAAACAAGGAAAATGTTTTTTCTCCCGAAATCCCCCCCCCCCCGAATAGCCCGAAATGTAGAAGAGAGAGAGAGAGAAGAGAGGGGAAGAGGAGGATCGTCGCCCGCCGTCGCAGATCGTCGTCTCGTCGCTGATCGTCGCAGCCCCGCCGTCACCTCCGCCTCTACCTCGCAGCCTCGCCCCCCGCCTCCGCCTCTAGCCCGATTTGTTGGGCCCCTTCTAGTCCTCCTCCTTCTTCTTCCTCCTCCTTCCTCCTCCTTCTTCTTCTTCCTTTTTCTGATTTTCTTCTTCTAAAAAAAAAAAAAAAATTCAAAAACGACGTCGTTTTTTGAATTAGGGGGATTCGGGGGCTCAAATTCGAGCTCCCTAACACGGTTGCCAAAACAAAACGTTAAAACAAACTGATAACCAAATCGGGAGTTAGGTTCTCGTTTGACATTTAGTTAAGAAAATAAAATTTTGTTTGGTTTTAAATTTTTAAAATTTTTCGTGTTGTGTTATTTTTAGTAATTTTTTAAATTTTATTTTGGCGATTTTTTTTTAAATGCACTTAATATAAATATAAATGCATTTAAAACATAAAATATTTATAAATTTAAAAAAAATCAATAAATACTAAAAAATATTAAAATATATTATTTTTTGTATTTAATGAATTTAAAGATTTTTTTCACAAAAATTGTACTTTTTACGTCTCTAGAAAGTAAAAGATTTTGATTAAAATATTTAAAAATTCACTAAAATAAAAAAATATGGATTGAAAACTTGAAAATTACATTTTTGAAAAATCCAAAATCAAATAGAGTTTTGTCTTTAGTGATTTGTTTTCTCAAATTTGTATCAAATTTTTTTATTTTCTCAGTTTGTCTATTGTAGAATAATATATAATAAAAATAAAAAAATTATGTGCAGGTTTCAATAAATGGACTTATTATCTAATAAGTCCTGTGATAATTAGAGAAATTTTTCATCAAACACTGTTAAAAAAAAGTCAAGAATTGTTAGTTTTCATCAATAATTTGAAAAATTCGTCACAAAAAACGTTACTAATTATAAGTTTTAGTGACAATTTAAAAAAATTCATACAAAATGTTACTAATTGTCAATTTTTAGCGATATGTTCAAAAATCGTCACAAAAAATCTTTTTAATGACGATTTTCAGAGGACCAACTTTTAGCGATGAATTGATAAGCTTTAATGAGAATTAAGACCTCGTTTGGGAACAAGCTAATTTAGTAACTTTTTGACTATTTGGCTAAAATATGAGCTAAAAAAATTAGTATGTTTGGGATGACTTTTTGGTTTTTTACGAAAAGATGTGCAAAAAGTAGAGAGAAAAGAGAATCTTTGACTTTTTAGTATGGGTTGTTGGCTTTTTGATTTTTTTAGTGACTTTTTGACTTTTTGGCTAAATGGGTCGCTTTCCAAACGAGTCAAACTATTAGGAACTACTAGTAATTTACTCAAAAAAAATCACTAAAATAAAAAAAATATATATATATATAAAAGCTTATTTTTTTATTTTTAATTGAATTTTTTTTCAATTTTTAATTTATTTTTTATCTTTTAATTTAGGGGTTTTTTTTTTTAGGGTCCTTGATATTAAGATTTTATAACATAAAGGACTTTCAATATGTTCATAATGTCTAAGGTCCTTCAATATTGATCCAGAGAAATTTCAATTCAGAAAAATTCTCTCCAGAGACATTTTGGACTTCCAAAGAATTTCTCTGGGTTCAACTTAGAGAAAATTCAAATTTCTCTAGGTTCATTTTGACCATTTTTCTCTGGGTTCAAATTCAAATTCAAATTTCTCTGGATTCATTTTAACCAATTTTCTCTAGATCGTAAACACACAATATTATTTTATGAAATCTAGAGAAATTCTCGAATACATCTTCAAAAAACCAATCATCACATTAATTTATTCCAACAAATTTTTCTAGGTTCATTTTTACAGAGTATGGATGGACTAGCATATGTGTGAGAGAGAGAGACAGAGTGAGTGCAAAGATCTGGTGAATTTAGATTTTAGAATTTAGAAATTTAGAATTTCTCTAGACACTTCAACCCAGAGAAATTCTTCAAAATCAGATAAATTCCCCCTCCACCCAGAGAAATTCACTCAAACCCAGAGAAAATCCCTCTCTAATTCAGAGAAATTTACTCAAACCCAGAGAAAATCCCCTTCCAACCCAAAGAAATCACTCAACCCAGAGAAAATCCCCCTCTCCAACCTAGAGAAATTCCCCTCACAATCTTTTTCTGGTTGAAAATTATAAACCTCAGGCAAAATGCGTTCATGGTTCACATTGGCTGGGGTGTTATAAGATCTTCTCCTTCCTCTGGAGTTCTTGCATTGCCATCTCAGCTGGCAAGAAACAGAGTTCAAAAGATCCAAGATAAAGGCAAAGTGTGTAAAATCGAGCCTTCATAACATTAATTCTTTCAGAATACTTACCACCACGGAAACAAAGGACAAGGTGAAGCATACTCCTTCTGGATGTTGTAATCGGCGATGGAGGGTGGCAGAGGCGAACTCGAGCATAAGTGAACCATCGGTAGAACCGTGTGTGGAGGTTCGGTAGAGGTCCGATCTAGTGATGATGGCTGCAGATCCGTTGGGCAGGCAGGGTTTGCAACAGCCATCCCTTATACTTGATTAAGAAGGTTGAAAGAACAATGCCAACACTTCCCAAGGTATCTGCCAAAACATGCAAGAAGATGCCTTCCATGTTGTGATCAATGTGGTGGTGGTGTTTTTGCACTTTTTCTTTGTGAGATGGTAGTTCTTTCTGTTGAGAAGTGCTATCTTTTGAAGACAGATGGACTTCAAAATCTGAACTATGAGCATGGTTGTAAAGATTTCCTTGAACATATGAATCTCCCCATGAGTGGACTTTAACAGAATGATTGTTAAACTAACTGTGCTTCCATGGAGATGCTGATCAGCATGCTGCTGCTTATGATCATGATGATGGTGATTCTCATGGTGGTTGTGATCATGAGCAGAGAGAGATAGATATAGGGAATGAGAGAGAGAAAGATCTAGGGTTTTGAACTGGTAGTGGAGATCGACGAGAGAGAGAGAAGAGTAGGGGAAGAGAGATATCAAATTTCTCTGTAAAGACCTTAGACATCAAACAATAATATTGTGGATCTATTTCATTATCAAAAATAGGAGAGGGACCTTAGACCAATTTTCCCTTTTAATTTATCTAGTTAAGTTTGAAAAGTATAAAAGTTTTTGAAAAGTTTTAAAATTGACAAAAAAAATTTATTGAAAATAGTTAAATTTCAAATCACTTTTAAAATTTTTGGGTAATCGCCAAAAACCAAACCATGTGTCTGATTTGAGGTAGGTAACAAAATCCAGTTGTCCAAACCACATTAGATTAATGGATAATTACGTGCAGGTCCTCTTATAAGCATTTGTCTCATAAGTTCTTTTAGTGATGCTTTTCTAACTACGTGGTTAAAAAATAATAATTAATAGTGTTTTTCTGTGGTAAATTTTTCAACCGTTGCTAAAAAAATTAATAATAGTGATACTTTTTATGAAAGCGCTGCTAAAAAAATAAAAAATAAAACTTTGTGGTAACAATTAAAAATGAACAATACTTTTTAATGTACCAAAAATTCAAGAAAACTTATATTACACTTTTCATCTTAGTAGGACTTTTCAGTAGCTTCTCCAAAATGAAATTTAATCATTCATTGCAATAGTTTGAACGGGTTTGGATTTCCAGCCCAAGAGCTCAATGCCAGAATAAAATAGGCCCGTAAGGTTTTGGAGTTGTAGCCCAAGAACTCCACGCTACAAAACGAGTGTACCCGAATAAAAAGCGCCGCTACGTACTAGATCATTTTGCCGCTAAATGAGAGAGAGAAAGGAAATTCGGTTGAACGTTAAGGATCTGTTTGGATTTGAATTGAATGGAGTGGGCTCGCATTTCGGCTCCCAACTCCTCTCTCTCTATCTAGAAATGGCAATGGAGGAGAAGGAGAAGAGACTCCGTCTGTTTCTCTCTCTTCGCCGGTCGTCTCCTCCGATTTCTCAGCTCTCCCCCATCTCCACACCCTTGTTTCTTCATTTATATTTCTCTCTCTCCCTGTCCTCCCAACATTTTGTCCAGAGGTACTCTCTCTCTCTCTCTCTCTCTCACACACACACACACACACACAATTCGTAGATTTCATCGTAATTAGATGATTATAATCCAATTGTTCATATCATGAATTCATTTCTTGAATCGAATTCATAGATGCGTTTAAGAGGACATCATTTGAATGTCGCAATTTTAGGGAACCCCTATCATATGCACCTTCTTACGCATTTATCTTATATGCATTTTTGTGCCAATATTATGTAATTTTATGCTAGAATTACTACAATTTGTGCTTAAATGAAGATATACATTTTTTGTTAATATTACAGTTTTTGTGGTTAAAAAATGTTAGGGAAAAAAATGTGTAACATTATCGCAACCGCAAAAATATGTAACTTAATTTTTGAACCACAAGCACAAAATTGCATAACCTGAAAAATGCATAATAAGGTGCATATACTGAAGGGATTTCCTTTTTTGTTTCGAAGTAATAAACGTGTTTTATTTCAGATTTATAGATTTTGGAGTTGTGATATTTTTACAACTAAAAACATCTAATTATCTGATTTGTAAAAATCAAATTCTGAAGTGACCCAGTTTGCATTTTTCTAGTATGACCAAACAAGGCCTCATTGAATGTGTTGTTAGGGTTTCTGGTTGCAATTTTGGATTGAGGTCTTGTTATGTAGAGATTGGAGTGTTTAGTTTGGATGGTGAGATTATTGAAGAATATATTTTTGGCACTCACTTTCTTGTAATGATGGTGGGATGTGCAGGCATTTAATAGCTGCTTTGGAACTGAGCCGGCTGGCATCGTGATATCAGTGCTCGATTTTTCTGCTCGTCTGATCTGTTTTCTGATTCATTTTGCTTGTAAATAACTATCACCTAATCGACATCATGTCTGGACCTCTAGTTGCCAAATCAGGTACATATTTGAAATTTCATCTTGCAGTCTTCCTATTTGCTTGAGTTTTTAAGCTTGTAAATACATATACATACATGTACTAGCTTCGGGTGCACACGCAATGTATGTGCAAATATATGTAGTTGAGGAATAAAGTAGATGAATAGTTGAGTTTTTAAGGATCTGAATCAATTTTTTCACATAGGGAAATATGAAATTCAGACTCATGTGACAGGCCAAGGCCCCAAAAAGATCATTAACGAAATAAAGATAGAATGGATCCTATAATGAATTCAATTCCCGATTTCCATTCCGTCATTACAATTTTAAAACTACTGTGGCCATTTTTGGAAAAGCAAAATATGTGACATTTACACCAAGTCTGTGTTGGCTTTATATTAATACAGATATATATGGAGATTTTTTATTGGACATCTTGAGATTATGTCATATGAAGTACCTTGTATATGAAGAATGAATCACAAAAGTAAGGTCTGTAAAGTTTTAATTCCCTGTACTACTATAGCAATATTTCTGCTGGAACAGAATTCTAGTTATTGCTTATTATTTGTCAACCAATCTGTGTTCATCAGTCTGGAAAAGAAATATGTTGCCAAAGCACGTGGGATAATTTTTTGTGCTTGCCGGTTATTCTTGTTAATGTTGAATTGGTCATCTAGTTTGATGAAGCTCCTTGGTTTTCATTGTCTTATTACATGCATAGGCCACCAAATACAAGTAGCAATGGCAATTTTGGGGATTTTTTTTATTTTATTTTTTAAAGGTTTTAGTTTGATAGCTTGTGTTGTGTTTGAGGCCTAGTTCTTTCAATCTTTTTCTAACAGCTCTTGAAATTGAGAACTCTGAGGACGAGAGGAAGACTAGAATTGGTTCTTTGAAGAAAGCAGCTATAAGTGCCTCCATGAAGTTCAGAGATTCCTTGACGAGAAAGGGCAGAAGAAGTAGTAGCAGAGTCATGTCTGTTGAAATCGAGGATGTGCATGATGCCGAGGAGATACAGGCTGTGGATGCATTCCGTCAAGCACTTATATTGGAGGAATTACTACCCTCAAGGCACGATGATTATCATATGATGCTCAGGTCGCTTTCTTTTCTTATTCCTATTTTCATTGTGAATTTATGGTTTTTAAATTTAATACTTAGCGTATTTTTACTGCAAATATGTAATGAGGCTCTTTTTGGCAACACTGCTTGAGAGAAAATGGAGAACATAGAGTAGTCATCTAATAGGTAGATACTTAAATGTGTGTATACACTTTTGTCACTTAAAAAAATAAACATACACTTTTGTCGACTAAGAAACTTCCTATTGATCTATACCGGTTGTTATCAGACTCAACAAGTTGTCAAAACTAATGGCTACTCTTGCTTTCTGTTAGGTTTGTCACTCATGAAACTATGTTTGAACATATTGATTTTGAATACCTCAGTTTCTCCTTTGGCAGTAAGTCAGTAGCATGTTGTTGTAGGATGGTTTGCATGCAGCTGGTTTTGTGATGGAGTATTTTAATCAAACTGCAAGCAAATTTTTTCATATATGGCATCTAATTACCTCCCTTGTTAACTTATTTTTGAGTACACAGATTCTTGAAGGCCAGGAAATTTGAGATTGAGAAAGCAAAGCAAATGTGGGCCGATATGCTTCAGTGGAGGAAGGAATTTGGTGCTGACACAATCACAGAGGTATTCATTGGAGATATTGGTGGATGATGATTTAAAATTCTATTTTAGAATTTGCCAGCAGGATAACTCTGTTGAATTTTATTTTTCTCTGTTCTATTTCCTGCAAAGGATTTTGATTTCAAGGAAATCGATGAAGTCATGGAACATTATCCCCAAGGACATCACGGAGTTGACAAGGATGGTCGACCCGTCTACATTGAGAGACTGGGCAAAGTTGATGCTACCAAGCTGTTGCAAGCAACAACCATGGACCGCTATGTAAAATACCATGTGCAGGAGTTTGAGAGGACCTTTAATGTCAAGTTCGCAGCTTGCTCAATTGCAGCAAAGAAGCACATTGATCAAAGTACAACCATCCTGGATGTGCAAGGAGTGGTAATTGAGAATATTAACGAAAAATTGTTTCTTAAAGATCATACATTCTTATGAGTTACATACTGCAGACATTGTAAAGCTACTACAGAGTTTCTTTGAAAATATATAAATTCATCTGGGAAAGATAATTGACAATAATGTTTTATTACGATTACTTCAATTGTTGCTACAGGGACTTAAAAACTTTAACAAATCTGCAAGGGAGCTTATACAGCGCTTTCAAAAGATTGATGGTGACAATTATCCCGAGGTAATTATATCTTTGTCCTTATGTGTTAAGTAAATGCTAGCTTCATGATTTGTTCTCGGTAGTAGAGTTTAAACGTATTTTTTACGTACCTCCAAATTGTTGTTTACACTGTAGACTCTGAATCGCATGTTCATCATCAATGCGGGTTCTGGATTCAGATTGTTGTGGAACACTGTTAAGACTTTCCTTGACCCTAAGACCACAGAGAAGATCCATGTAAGTATTTGGCTTGCACAGCTTAGACTGCTATTTTTTTTATTCAGGACTTAAAATTAATATGTGAGTGGTGTTATTCACTAGGTTCTTGGTAACAAGTACCAGAGCAAGTTGCTTGAAATAATTGAGGCTAGGTAATTTCCTTGAAGGTTGATTTAAAATTGACCTCCTCTCTCTCTCTCTCTCTCTCTCTCTCTCTCTCTCTCTCTCGTCTTGGTTTCATATCTTACACTACAATTCTATGTATTTGTGAAATTCTCTGTTAAGTTGTATATGGAGCCTATCCATTCGCCTTTTTCCTTGGCTTTGCAGCGAATTGCCAGAATTTATAGGAGGTACCTGTACTTGTGCTGATCAAGGAGGATGTATGCGTTCTGATAAGGGACCATGGAAGGATGCTGAAATAATGAAGGTGCTCTGAATTTGTATGTAGTTCATTTTGTCTAGCAGTCTTATGGTGAGTAAAGTCATTTAGTTCATCATTTGTCTTACAGAGGGTGCATAATGGTGAAGCTAAGTGCACAAAGAGATCCAATTGTCAAGGTACTAGTGAAAAGACAATTTCTGAGGATGAGATGGTATGCATAAAGGTACTGAAAAGTCTTTGAAGAAATATGTGTTGTAGTTTTTTATATGTCCTTCCGTTGGTTGTATTTTTATTGCTTTGTTCCCCCTTTCTTCTTTAGTATGCTTGTTACTGTTTTCTTGGTGGTAAGAGTGTTTTGTATCATTAGTGTAGTACTTACCTCAGTGTCTCTATATAATTAAATCAGGGATGTGACTCTTCCAATGTGGAGGGAGCTCCAGTTGCAGATGGGGTGCCTTCTCTCTCTTCAAACCGTCCAGTTGCTCCTGTTCGTAAAGATGTAAGCATTTGAATTTCTTGTGCTATTCAGCAACGAAACTAGAAACAATTTATGTATGATCTAGTTAGCAACGAAAAGGTCACAAGGTACAAGTCGGAAGCTTTCTGCTGCAATATACCTAGATGACTTGAACCAATTTCAAAAGTGATAAATTCATTACTGAGACCATGGTGAGTCAAAATTGCTTGATGGATAGCCAATTCGTGTAAAAAAAATTATAGGTAAAAATTTCAGCGTCTGTTCACGAATTAAAAGATGGTTACAGTTTCATGTGTTCAGAATATGTCATTCAGCTAAGCATGTCCCTTACTAGTGAACATTATTGTTTTTATTGGTGCTTTAATGTTGTGGAACATATGGATTGAGATCAATTCTCTTTTGTCATTGTGTTTTATGTGCCACAGACTCACATAAGCATTCACACCATATATGGATTGCAAATTCATTAAGTGGTCAAGCTGCAGTACAAAGCTCTAGTTTCTTTGTATTTGCTATGGATAATCTTTGTCATTTTAGATTCTTCTTTTTGCTAATTGATCATCATAACTTATATTATAACACATCCTTTCTCCACATGTCATTTGGGGAAAAAATGGCAGGTTTATTCAACCAAAATTAACCAGAAGCCATTTGATTATCAAGGCTTTGCACCAATGGTTGATAAGACAATGAATTGGCAAAAAGTGGTCGAACATGAGAGATTTGCCCTCGCAAAAGGTATGTTGGTGCTTATTCAATTACATGCATATGCATTTTTTCACTTTTAAACTTCCCGAGTGCGATTTTAAAAATTTCAGATAAAGTAACTGCATAAATTTATGGAAATAACCATTAGGTCTAGCTAATTTTTCCTTGTGTAATTTTCATTTGCAAGACAAAAGTCAATAAATGGACTCAAATGTGCTAGATTGGACAGTGTAATGGTTTTTGAATTTTTGTTTTTTGTTTTTTCTTTTTAAAATGTAGTTGCTTATATGCATGGTTCTCTATCTAGAATAGTTATTTATAAAGTTGTGGACCCCCGTTTTACATCTACTTAGGCAATACTCATGCAACAAGGTTCAATGGAATGATGGATAAACTAAATGTCAAACACATTAGCCAGGAAATGAAAAATTAAGCATCAGTGGAAATGGCATGACATATTTTTAGTCCTGATTAAGAAATGATGTCATCACATGGACACTCAAGCATATGCAACATTACAACCTCATACATGTGTGCTGTTGAGGAAGAGATTTGACCTGCTTGTTGCCTTAAATGTTTGGACCGTGTGTACTATAAATCAAATACTCCCTCCATCCCAAAATAATAGTCCCTTTTGGAAAATCTAACTTTTTTTGGTAGTACAATTATTGTACTTTAAAAATATTAATTTTTCAAAATTACACTTTGATAGTAGCCAACAGCCAACATGTAAAAAAGCTGCTCGGATCCCTTATGACAATGAATCCTACTGTAAATCGTTTAAATGCTAGGTCGTTCCCCTCAAGTGACGTTTTGCGCCTGCCTCCAGGTGTTTCGAAAAGTAAGCAAGGGGCGCCGCATCGACGCCTAGGTGCAGTGAAAAATGGGCAAAGGTTCCCGCGTTTTTCTGAGCGAGCACGGGTAAAGAAGCTAGTCTAAGACTATAGGTTTAGGGTAGCTACTTGGAACATAGGAACCTTAACTGGTAAGACGATGGAATTGGCAGATGTTATGATTAGGAGGAGAGTTAGTATAGCTTGCATACAAGAAACTAAGTGGACGGGTGAGAAAGTTAGGGAAATTGAGGATATCGGTTTTAAACTGTATTATAGTGGTAAGGATAGACGCAGGAATGGGGTAGGAATTATAATTGCCAAGGGTCTTGTGAAGAGTGTAGTGGTGGTCACTAGGAAAGGAGATAAGATATGCTAGTTAAACTAGTTATTGGAGGGAATATAGTGCACGTTATTAACGCATACGCTCCTCAAGTAGGATTAGATGATCAAACTAAGAGGGATTTTTGGGAGCAAATGGATAAGATCTTACAGGAGATACCCGTAAGAAAGAACCTGGTTATGGGTAGAGATTTTAATGGCTATGTAGGCATAGATAAACTAGGTTATGAAAGGGTGTATGGTGGATACAGTTTTGGTGACAGAAATGAGGCTGGAGAGAGTATCTTAGATTTTGCGTTGGCTTCTGACCTGGTGGTGGCCAATACTATCACCAATACTATGTATAAGAAGAGGGAGGAGCATTTGATAACCTTTAAGAGTGGATTAGTTAAGAGCCAAATAATTACTTCTTAGTGAGAAAAGTGGACCGCTTAAAATGCAATGATTGTAAAGTGATTCCTGAAGAGAGCCTGGCCTCTCAACATAGGATTTCAGTACTAGATTTATGTTTTAGAGGGCAATACCAAGCTAGGAAGGATAGTGGACGTTGTAGGACGAGATGGTGGGACCTAAAAGGGGATAAACTAGAAATATTTAAGAATCGAATGGATAAGGAAGGTACTTGAGACTTGGAAGATGATGCTAACAGTATGTGGAACTCGATAGCCAATTGTATGAGGAGAATCTCAAGGGCAGTGCTTGGAGAGTCGAAAGGAATGGGACCCAGCTCTAGGGAAACTTGGTGGTGAAGGGAAGAGGTTCAAACAGTAGTTAAGGCAAAAAAAGAATGCTTTAAAAAGTGGCAGAATGATAGAACTGAGGAAAACCTTAAGAGCTATAGATTGGCTAATAAGGAGGTCAAGAAAGTAGTGAGAGAGGCTAAGTTGAAAGCTTATGATGACCTATACACTAGACTAGATAGTAAGGAGGGAGAGAAGAGAGTATACAAACTTGCTAAGATACGGGAAAGGAAAACAATAGATTTTAATCAAGTTAAGTACATCAAGAGTGAGGAGTCTAAGGTATTGGTGAAGGATGAAGAGATTAAGGAAAGATGGAAGAATTATTTTGAGAAACTATTAAATGAGGAATATGGAGGTACGGCAATAAGGGAAAAAATAGCTAGTAATACGATAAACGAAGACTATAGGTTCTATCGTAGGATTAGGAAATTTGAAGTGGAGATTGCACTTAAGAAGATGAAATCAAATAAGGTTTTAGGACCCCATGATATCCCTATTGAAGCTTGGAAGTGTTTGGGTAAAAAGGGAGTTGCTTGGTTGACTAAGTTGTTTAGCAAAATTTTGTTGACTAAGAACATGCCAGATGAGTGGAGGAAGAGTATTTTAGTGCCAATCTATAAGAATAAAGGTGATGTCCAGAATTGCAACAACTATAAAGGAATCAAGCTAATGCGTCATATAATGAAAGTGTGGGAGAGGGTGATGGAACGCCGATTGCGAAATATAACAGAGGTGCTAGAGAATTAATTTGGGTTTATGCCTAGCAGGACAACAATGGAAGCGATCTATCTTTTGAGGAGAGTAATAGAAAAGTATAAAGCAAATAAAAAAGACATTCATATGGTGTTTATCGACCTTGAGAAAGCATATGATAGAGTATCCCGGGATATGATATGGTGGGTGTTAGAGAAGAAAGGAGTGACAAAAGGTTACATTGATGTGATTAGAGACATGTATGACGGGGTGGTGATCACTATTAGATCACCAGCTGGAGAGATAAATGAATTTCCTATCACTGTAAGGTTACACCAAGGATTTACCTTAAGTCTTTATCTTTTTTCTTTAGTTATGGATGAGTTGACGAGAAATATTCAGGATGACGTGCCATGGTGTATGCTTTTTGTAGACGATATTGTGCTAGTAGATGAGATTAGAGGAGTTAACACAAAATTGGAAATTTGAAGAAAAGCTGTTGAATCTAAAGGATTCCAGATAAGCAGAACTAAGACAGAGTACATGGAGTGTAAATTTAGTAACAGTAACAATGAAAGCAGAGGAGAAGTGAAGATTGAGAACCAAGAACTGCCTAAGAGTAAACATTTTTGTTATTTATGGTCGATTATCACAACAGTGGGGGAGATTGATGCAGATGTGGCCCATAGGATTAAGGCGGGATGGTGTAAGTAGAGAAGTGCGTCTGGGGTGTTGTGCGATAAACGAATACCCATTATACTAAAAAGTAAGTTCTATAGAACGACTATTAGACCAGCAATGTTGTATGGGACGGAGTGTTAGGCAACCAAAAAACAACATATAGATAAGATGAGTATGGTTGAGATGAGGATGCTAGGGTGGATGTGTGGTAAAGCTAGACAAAACAGAATTAGGAATGATTGTATTCGGGAATTGGTAAGAGTAGCACCGATAGAAGATAAGTTGAGAGAGAATCAATTGAGATGGTTTAGTCATATTCAACAAAGACCAACAGAGGCAATAGTGAAGAGATGCGATCTTTAACGGTAGATGGAAGTGTTTAGGGGACGGGATATGCTTAGATTAACGTTGGCTAGCGTTGTAAATAGTGATATGAATTTACTTAATTTGACTAATGAAATGGCCTTTAATAGGGCCGCGTGGAGAAGAAAGATTCATGTAGCCGACCCCATTTGATGGGACTTAAGGCTTGGTTTGGTTTGGTTTGGTTTGATTTGGTTTGGTTATCAATCGTATAATTGTACTTTTTGTGTTGTTAATGAATTTAAAAGAAGGGTAAAATAGGAAATTCATATTATTTTAATCCTTGATTTTTGAAAAAAATGGAATAAAGGACTAATATTTTGGGACGGAGGGAGTAGAAGACTTTCTAAATCAAATAATTGATTTTGACTTTTCTTTACATAACAGGGGCAGATTGTTACACCATGCGTGATGCTTCCAAGAATCCCGACGGGTTCAGCAACCAGATCTTCACAGGTGTCATGGCCGTTGTCATGGGCGTTGTCACGATGATCAGAGTGACACGGAACATGCCGAAGAAGCTCACTGATGCCTCTCTCCTTTCCAACTCCTTGCGCTATGATGACAACACAATGATGAAAGGCCAAGAACATCCACGAAAGTTACCAGCACCTGCCATCTCCAGTGCAGAGTTCTTGTCTGTCATGAGACGCATGTCTGAATTGGAAGAGAAAGTGACAGTTCTTAGCATGACACCTGCAGCCATCCCTGCTGAGAAAGAGGAAATGCTGAATGCTGCCATAAGCAAGCTCGACACCTTGGAGCAGGAGCTTATGGCAACCAAGAAGGTACCCCCTAGTTTTCATTAATTTATTTATTTATTTTATGATTGAAAGAGAGCACTGAGAACAGCCCACATATGATTCCCCTGGTGACTAATCTTTACACTGCTTACTTTTATCTGCGCTCTGCAGAAATACCTCCTAATATAGTTGTAACTTTTTTGCTTAGGCTTTAAAAGAGGTGCTGAAATGGATGTAATGACGTCCTTAATTTCAACCATTGGGGTTCGCCCGTGTGTCTCACTAGTAGCTCATGGGTTCTACTTAATTCTGTTTGTTTGGTTCCCATGGACAAAAACTATGCAACAGTAAACACAGAACATATATTGTTATTTGGTTTTACTCATTTTGCATTTTACCTCGATACCATTTCTAACACCATAAAAATTTACTGAAATAGTGTCAAACCCCCCTATTTTAAGAGTTGGCATGGAAAAAAATATAGTTCAAGTCAAAGTCAAATTCCCAAGGAAAAAAGACAATTTTTCCCTTTTCTTCATCTTTCCCATTTCAAATCCCCAACTCCCTCCACTGCCACCACTCCTGGCCACTTCCTGCCACCCTCACTGTTCTCCCCCTCCACCCTGCCGCCTCCTCTGACCTCTCCAACCCTAGTTGTTACCTCTTCTGATTGGCACTAAGATCATCAACCATTCTGGTTTTCTCTCTACTTGCTTGATTCTTATACAGTGGATGAAAGTGACAGATGCACATATATGTGTGCAAAAATCTATTACGAATAGGTATATATGTATATATGGGTGATTGATTCTGGTGGTGTGGTGGGTTGAATATGGCGACACATTGGAGAGGGAGGAAGACAATGTTACCATTTTAAATTTTCCGTTAAGAGTGCTAACTGTGCACTTTAGTCCCAAACCATGTGAGTCTGAATTGCATAATTTTAAATGACAAGGGGTTAAAATGCTTTGTGGTCAAACTACAAGGGGATAAAGAAGATTCTGCCCAATTATTTATGCTTATCCTTGCACAGACGTTAGTGAACAGAGTTTTTTTTATACTTTTACTGACTGGTATCGTTTATGTAGTCTCTGGAGGATGCCCTGGTCCGACAAGAAGAGCTCCTAGCTTACATCGAGAAAAAGAAGAAGAAGAAGTTGGTAAGCTTCTATGACCATATAAGATTTTTCGCTCGGTTTTTTGGTTCATTATTAGTACTTGCTTGTCTCTGATTCTCTTTTCTTTTGTGTAACGGATTGAATTGCAGTTTAGCTGGTAAAGACAGAAATGCCTGACGCCGATGGATGCTCTTGGAGCTGGTGGGTTGTAGATGTTTTGTTCTCCAAAGCCACTCAAATGCATTCTTATTACTTGATGTATAATTTACAAAATAATCAGCCCAAAGTTTTTGCTCCAATTCAAATTCTTCCACACTCGTATATTTATAACTTAAATAAAACTCGGCATCTCTCATCGGTATACATGAAATGCTATCAATCAATCAACTTCCATTGCCCTGATATTGTTTTCACGCAACAGGAGACTCGAACCTGAGCCCATTTCTTATGGGGTGTAGCCTGAGATTGTGTTTGGTTCTTGAGAAAATATAAGGAACGGGAATGTGAATGAAATTTATCTAATATTTACATTCACATTTCTTTTTCTTTTCTTTATCCTCAACATTTTTTTCAAATTTAAGGTTCAAAGACAGTCTAGGGGTACCAAAAGTGGTTTATTTAAAAAGTTGATATAGTAAAAATCAAGAAGTTTTAGGAAATTTCAAGTTACGTTATATTAATGTTAATAGGAAAATTAAGTTAAAACAAAAGGTGTTTGTCGGTGCTCCATTAGTTCGAACCCTAAAGGCGTCGTCAAGTTATGTTGGTTGGAATGTTATTAATCGGATCAAATGTTGGGTGTGTATGTTCAATTTGCTCATTTGCAGCCTAGCAAAATCAACAAAAACAAAGTCTATAGATTGATAAACGAAAATTTATAAGCCCCAGGCAGCAATGTGGCTGTACTTTAGTGGTAAGAATTCTGTGTTGTCGCCGCAAAGACGTGGGCTCGGTTCGCCGCAGCCACAGTTGAAGAAACATTTTAATTTGTTCTTTAATTGTGCATAAAGAACATCTAATATTTTCATAATATTTAAGGTCCCTCAAATCAATGCAGAGAAAATTCGATCCAAATTGACTTCCCAGAAAAATTCCCTCCAAACCAGAAATACTCTTTCCAAACTAGAGAAAATCGCCTCATTACATGCAGAGAATTCTGAATTCAAACCAGAGAAATTCAGAGAAAATTGAAGGTTACGTTTGGTAGAGTTTTAGAATTATGATTTGATAATAGAGTTATATTTTGAATTTGTGAGTTTTGAAATTATGATTTGAGTGTGAAAATTTTGTTTAGTTATGAGTTTTGAAAAAAGTTTTGAATTGAGTTTGGAATAATTGATATGACATATGATATTTGATTAAAAAACTTACAATTCATTACCAAACACACAATCCAAAATTCTATTCAAAACTCATAAAAAAATTTTAAAAATTTTGAAAAATATTTTTTATTTAATATATAAAAAATAACATGTGCCAATTGCTCAAAAAATAATAATAATAATAATAATTTGTACTTTTCTGGTCAACCTATTGGTCAATCAGCCAAATGTCGAAAAGGATAATCGGGCAGGCCAAATTTCAAAATTCAAATCCCCACTTGAAACAAGTTTTTAAAAGTAGTATGGAATTAATTTTTGAAAGTTGTAACCAAATACCATACTCAAATATGAGTGTGGAATCATGATTACAACTCCTTTCCAAACACAGCCAAAATTTCTCTAGCTTTGTTCTCTGGTTTTGTTCAAAGAAAATTGAAATTTCTTTGATTTTGTTCACAGAGAATATTTCTGACTTTCTTCACAAATTTCTCTGTGAAAAAAGCCTCTATCTTAGCTTATCCAACAATTCTACTTCAACAATTTATACTTATCAAAACAATTCAACAATTCACATAATAAACAATAGATAGTCAAATTCTCACCAATATTGTAGAAAATTCTCACCAATATTGTAAAAAAAAAAAAAAAAAATTGTAGAAAAGTATAAATCCAGACTCCAATTTCTTCTGAATCCAAACTCCAATTTCTTCTGATTTCAAATTGATTTTATTTTCTTTGATTTTAATGGTGATGGAAGACAACAAGAGTTACAGTAGTAGAGCTGTGGATTCGTCGTCGTTGTTGCTGAAGAAAAATCAACAGAATAGACAAAGACTCAAAGTCTTCAACGAAGTCCTTATTCGACTCTAACACTTGAATCACCAAGACACCAATCTCCCTAGCGGAGGAGTTGGGCGAAAAGAGAGGAGTTGGGGGCGGAGGAAAGGAGAGAGTGGCCCCAAGAAGAGAGGAGAGAGAGGTCAAGGGAAAAGACGGATCAAAAACAAGATGGGAATGATGAAAAGGTCGCGGACGTTGCCGTAGAGGGTGAGGTGGGCGCATTCGAGGAGGAGCCATTTTCGGCATATGATGGTGGTGGAGTTGTAGCTACAAGTGTCAGCGATACCGGCGATTATGTTTGAGAAGATTACGTTCGGGAGGTCAGTCACGACGATGGAGACGGAAGCGGCAGCTATGGAAAGGAATGAAGTGAAGTTTGGATTTAAAGAAAGATAGAGATAGAGAGAGAGAGAGAAATGAGATTTGATTTGAGAGAGTCAAATCTCTGTCTGATATATAGGTGTGCGGTTAAGGGATCTTAAACATTATAAAATAATATTGTGAATCTTTTCCATTATTAAAAATGAAAGAGGGATCTTAGACTAATTTTTTCAAGGAAAATTGATACAAAATTAAATAATTTATTTGTAAAATTAATCAGTGTGTTTGGTTTAAGTTTTCTGGATTAAGTTTTTTTAAAACTGAGTTTTTTGGTTTTCGTATTCTTTTGTTTTTAGTGAATATTTTTTAAATTTTAAACATTTTTTTTACTTTTTTAGATGCACCTTAGTTAGATGTATCTAAAAAGTAAAAAATTTGTGAAAACATATTTTAAAAAATTAATAAATACATAAAAATATAAAAAATATACTGAATTCTTGTATTTTTTTTTTTTTTGTATTTTTGGTATTTAGTGAATTTTTAAAAGATTTTTTTTACAATTTTTTTACTTTTTAGGTGTATTTTGTTAGGTGTGTCTAAAACGTAAAAAAATTGCTTAAAATGTTAAAAAATTCAGTAAAAATAAAAAAATACGGAAAATAAGAAAGTAAAATTTTTTGAAAAGTATTTTCTGAAAAATGAAAACAAGCAATTATTAAAAAAAATAAAATTTTAATTAATTTTTAAATAATAATTTAAAAGGCAAAATGCTGTTTCCCTAATGAAATGCATCAATTAATGGCTGGGTTGGACCCACAAGCCGACACCAGCTAAACAAAGCAAACTAGCCGTCCTATTTATGAATTTTGGTTCCACGTGGTGCGCCGTTTACTTCAGCCGCGGAAAACAGACTTAGGCTAGGCTCCACTTTAGTCACTACTTGTTAAAAAATTACCGACTGAAAATCTGACTCACTCCCTCACAATAATCCGTCCCTCCACACATATAACAAATGAGAGAAACTAATAAGGCTCCGTTTGGCCAGAGTTTTTTTTAGCTATTTTAGTTATAAAAGACAAAATAGATTATTTTAATCACAACAAATAAAATATCACATTTAACTCATAATCATTACACTCTTCTCTTACAAAAAAAGTCAAAAAAGTCAAAAAGCCAAAAAATTTTTCCCAAACCAAGCTTTTTAGCCCAGGCTAAAATAGCCAAAAAAGTCAAAAAACCAAAAAGCCAACCCACTTCCCAAACGGAAGCTAAATTTATTATTAAATATAAATCAAATATTGATTTGCAGTAGATCTAGCTTGAGAGAGAGAGAGATGGAAAAAAAAAAAAGAGAGAGAGAGAAGAGGGATGAGATCCAAAGAATCACGTTGTTTGGATTTGTTTGAAGTCGATTCACCATTGAAACAATTAGATCGGTGTACATTTAGAACATATGAAGTTACCAAAAAATTGTGGACAACAAGGAAGACAAATTAATCGGTGATGTGGTAGTTATGTAGATCGGCAACGATTGAGGTAGCTAGTGAAATGTGACAGTAGATTGGCAATAGTAGAGTATAAATCAATGATAGTAGAGGTGGTTGGTGAGCGGTAGTGATAGATTGATGACAATAAATAGAAATGGCAACGGGGCGGGGCAGGGCGGGGGATCACACTCTCCGTCCCCGACCTCGATCCCCAAGGAGACCCTAACACCTTTCCCACCCCGGCCCTCGCGCCCGGCCCCCTAATGGGGATCGGGTTTCCCCGACCTCGCAAATTCCCTAGCCAAAAAAAAAATCAATTTCATCTCATTATCATCAACATCAACAACAACAACAACAACAACTACTAGATCTGTAGAAAATTGAACCTCGATCCCCGACGGGGACCCTAACACCTTACCTGCCTCCGGCCCTCTAATGGGGATTAGGTTTCCTCGACCCCGCAAATTCCCTGGCCAAAAAAAAAAAAAATCAATTTCATCTCATCATCATCAACATCAACAACAACTACTACTAGATCTGTAGAAAATTGAATCTGTTTTTAGTATTTCTCATCATCATCATCATAGATCTGTAGAAAATTTAAAACCAGAACAAAAAAATTATGTTTCAACAATAAAAAATCTATTTCATCAACAATCATCCTCAACATCAACATCAACAACAACCAGTGTGTATATATATATGTATATATATTACGTTGAAGAGGAGAGTCGAGCAACAGTTGCGGCTTGAGAAGCCGCTTTCGCCACCCACGAAGAAGCCATGGCTAAGAGTTCGAAGATGAGATCAAAAATAAACACAAATGCCAGACCAGAAGATGACGGTGGTGCGATCATCGTGGCAGCTGCAAATCTGTTTCATCGCTGCTCAGATCTAGGGTAGAGGGAGAAGAACGAGAGAGAGAGAGAGAGAGAGAGAGTGGTGCTTCGATTGGCGATAGTGGGAATTGGAGATGGATAGGGAGAAATGGGGGAGTAGAGGATGGCGAATAAGGAAGAGAGAGATGAGAGACCACGATTTATATTGTGTGTGAGGTAGGGTTTGGTTTATTGTATATATATATATATATATATATAGGGGTATAAAAGTAATTTTATTTTGGAAAAATTTGAGGACGAGGACAGGGCCGGGGACGGGCCGGGACTTGAACATTGATCATCGTCCCCAACCTGAAACAGATCGGGGATTGATTTTCAAATACCGTCTTCTCCCCGTCGGGGGTATTTTTTGAAAAAAAAACAGCTCAAATCGGGGTCGGGGTCGGGGCCGGGGATTCCCATCGGGTCGGTTTTAAATTGCCATCCCTAACAATAAAGTGTGGATCGGTAACAATGCAATGTAAAATTGGTGACGATATAGATGCTTGGTGAACGGTGGTCGTGGATTGACAATTGCGGAGTATAAATCAACAACATTAAAGATAGTTGGTAAACAACGGTGGTATAAGGCTTTTGGAGAAATGTTGGAGAGAAAAGAGAATGAACTAATTATATAATTAAGGTAAAATATTTTGAGGTTTATTGGTGCATTCAAAAAATATATTAGACTATAAGTATTTCGGTCCATCAAATAGGACTAGCTAGTAATTTTCACCAAAAAAAAAGTACGACAATGCTACGTAGCTCAAATTTTGTGGCTCAAAAGTGGCTCAAATGGCCAAAACGACGTCGTTTTGAGTACAGAACAACATAAAAATGGCCAAAACGACGTCGTTTTGGCCATTTGAGCCACTTTTGAGCCACAAAATTTGAGTTACGAGACATTTTCCAAAAAAGTAAATGAGTTCATAATGTTTAGTTTATAGTACTTTTACATAAAAAAAAATTTAAAAAAAAAATCAAACATTTAAATAACATTAACATACAAATTTTAGCCTACTTTAAAAAGTGTTAAATAAGTTAATTTTTTTACTTATTACGAAAAAATGTCAACAAATAGAGAGATGATGTGATCCAAATATACTTTGTATAGAGCTTTATGTATTATATATTTTATAAATATATTGTAACATCTAAAATGTTTTAAATGTGAACATTCACATTTCTCCAAATAAAAAATTACTGTCAAATAGTAGAATAGTTTCATGATTAATTAAAATACTATTTCCACATAATATTTTACAAATTCATTAGACTAATAAATAATTGTTGAAAAATCATAAACAAGGAAGAAAACAAAAATAGTAAAAACAGGTTTGTAGTGAGTTTCTAAAAAAACAAATTATATGTTTTAGAGTTTCCAAAATATATTTGCAATATTTGTTAAGAGTTTCACTTAAAAATTTTATTTCTATTCTGGAGACGAATTTATAGAAAAGTGAATTTTTCCTCTCAAACAAAATTTTTCCAACTAACTATGCTAGAGAGAAGAATATAAGATATTTTTCAAAATATCAAAATACCTAAATCAGTGTGAAGAGTTCAAATTGAAAATAAAAATAATTATTCGATACCTCTCATCTCACCTATAAAACACATGATTTGTTATTCTGATAGTAAAAGAATTTATAATCACTTTATTTTTTAAATAAAATGATCGTGTATTTGCTATTAAAAATAAATTTTTAATGCAACAACAATAATATGTAGTGGTATTACCATTTTATAACCAATCTCGTTTTGCGGAAAGATTATGTACGGGAAAGAAATACACCTTCTCGTATAATCCTGTTGACCAAGTCTGCGCTCCTCCGTACGACGTCGTTCACCTACCTGAAAATACACACGTGAGCTAGCCGGCGGGTGTGTGCCAGAAACCTCTCCGATGCTTAAGTCAGTAAGCTTGACAAATAGACAAAAGCTCTATGAATTCAGGGAGCAAAGTTGCATTACCTCTCCAAAGGTGATATGGGTGAGCTTTTATAGGTTTCGTGTGGCACAATCCAAGTAGGACTCTTACTCCTCCATGTAGAGTCCTCCTAGGATTCATACTCCTGGAAGATAGCACTTATCCTCCAACACCCCCCTCACTGCTTAAACCAAGTGAGATGGTTTTACCCTGGCCGAACTCCAATATGACCGAAGTAGCATTTCCCTGTCACACCGGCTGTACGACCGAGCTAACCCATAGCTCGGATTCGCCTTCCCATGTTCTTACTTCGGCTCCTCATGCCGAAGTCAAGTTAGCCGTACCATGCCTCGACCGGTCTAACGATTACATCGGTTCTTCGAAACCCTTCTCCTACCTCGGCCTCACATGCAAAAGCCGAGCTATCCATAGAAGACTTAAGCCGAACTAACCTTTACTTAGGTCCTAAAACAGGCCCAACTTACCTCGGTTCAAACATAGCGACCGAGCTAACCAACAATCAAGGCCGAACTAAGCCCACTCACACCGGTGGCAATCTCTTACTTCGGACCGGACTACCGTATGGCCCATCTTCTAAGCCTTCTTAACACGGCCCACCGTGCGGCCCACTATCCCAGCTCGGCCCAATTTATCTGTATAAATTACCCTCTCAATTGCCCCTTAATTCCATCTACATAGTATGATAGGGATTACCTGTCTTATCAGCCGAGCTAGAGTTTTAACCTCTCCAGCCGAGCTTGAGTTTTAGCCTCTCCAGCCGTGCTAAAAACACCCATTAGCCTTTCCAGCCGAGCTAACTTTAAGTCGAGCTGTTCTTACCCGGTCACAATGTCTTTTCAATTGCAGCATCTGAATCGTTCAGTATTCCAATGACACGTGGCAGGTTCTCATTGGCTATCCACAGCTGTCACGCCGTTCCTCGTACTCCGAAATTTTTGAACAGTTCCCGCCTTATGATTCCACCATCAAAACAAAACAACCCTTCTACCTCTCAAATCATTCACCAAACTGCTTCACTGTCCCTTCCTCTCCTGAGTTCTTGCTGTCTCTTTATTTTGCATTCTGAAGAAGCTACGTGTTCTCCATTTGCTGTTGCTGCTCTCATCTCCTGCTCTTCCTCTCCTCCAGGTAAGCACCATAAATCTGTTTCTTTTTGCTTAGTTTTGCTTTTGTCCAATCCAGTATAATGTGTTTTTACAAAACACTTTTTGTGTTGTTTCTAAAAAACTTAGCCATAGAACATATGAATGCACATAAGAACCTGTAGAACACTGATTTTGATCCAAAATCACGAAGCAACCGAACTAGGATACCGTTTACTTTTATACACAGATATAGGAAAACTGGAACCGGACTGGCACTTGTGCACATCTCAGTAGCTTTAATAAGTCACCATCTGATTCATACTAGCCGAAATAAAAACGCACCGCACTAGTAATCTTGGCCCTCGACTGAGCTAAGGCTTCGGGGCTAAGCCAGTTTTCTGAATTTCTAAACCGGACTCAGAAAGCTGCCCCTTGATGCTTAACCGGAGTAACAAAAACCATAGGTATAACCGAAATAACCAAGTACCCTGTGAACCGAGATAAGAACACACCTTTCAGAAACCGAGGTAGATCATGTAGTACCCCGCATAGCCGAAGTAGAACTGTCTTTTCTTGCTTTTTTTTTTTTTTTTTTGTAGCACGGTCAACGATCTGTGCTTAACACCTTGTTTTCCACTTTGCAGACTTAGGTTGCCAGGCACTTTCCTGCGCTCAGCCGAGCTGCTAAGCACACTTTTTTGACTGAGATATTTATTCCTAATTTATACAATAAATGGGGAAGTATAGGTTCCTAGTAGAAACCCCAGGCGGCTTAGCCGAATTCAGAAAAGATTACAATATTCCAGCCGATGTAAACCTTACTTTAGCCGAACAAGATGTTGACCCATGGGGCAACAAAGGTTTTGTTCCCTTTACCCTCCAATCAATAATAGAGACCGGACTTAGATTCCCAGTCCAACCCTTAATTTGTGAATTC